>CM061142.1:10906101-11396658 GCA_030789695.1 Scilla litardierei | reverse complement strand
GATTCAAACGGTTTGATCGAATTTTCGAACTTTGCGGATCAAAATTGTTTGTCCATACAACCTTGAGTGTAGCTCGACAAGTTGTAGGGAGAAACATACTTCGAATATTCTATATGTTCAAACTGCCTCATATAGAGAAGAGTGTCATGTAGCGTGAATTTATTTGTTGGACCCAGAACTTAATGAAATCATATTTCTTAAGTCTGTTCTTTAGAAGGTCATTTTTATGTCAACGAGAATATAGTTTAATCCAATCAATTAAGATTTTCCTTGATATTCAATTAATCAACCTATTTGACCAGTTAACTTATTTCATTAAAATATTATATTTTGATTCCTTCGGTAAACAGTCTTGCCCTAGTTCAGTATATGTTCAATATTAAATGTAGGTAGAATGGCTTTTATCTATCTATATCCTCCCACTATTTTTACGATCGTTTCAAAGCTTAATAACGAACGATTTAATCGAATTAAAAATTAATGGGTAAGAGGTCCAATCACCTTGAGCCTAACAAACTTGAGTGTAGCTCAACAAGATGCTTGACTCTGCGATCGGAAGATGACTCTTCATCGATCATATCAGATATGACTCTCTTATCGGTTTTTACCTCTAGCCATTTGTGATCATGAGTGTGCTCATCCAATCACAATGTCTAGTCTAGTCGGACCCTTGTTTTCGTGTCTAGCCTGACTTGCTCCGGCGCTCGGTGTATTCATGACACGTCGGTTTGAGTCAGGTCTTAGACTACATCTAGTGTATTTAAGGAGTTGGTTTCTATAAGGTTGTCATGTCACAGCTTGAGTGTAACTCAACAACTATAACACGGGTCCTATAGTTGCCATCCCCTAAAACAATGAGGGCTACGGCTAATCTTGAAAAAGATTATTAGCGTATTTGACTTAGATATAGTCCACGGTGTCATACAATCATGATTCGCGTCATTGCGGTCCAGCGGAACACAGCCAGGGAATTGACTAAGCCAGGATCACTACCCCTTTAAAGGGTGATCCAGCAAACTTAGCCAAGCGCATTGACTGTATCATGATCCATTGAATGAAGTTTGTCATTTTTATATGCGTGCCATAGACTAAACAGCTTTTATTAATAACTAATTAATCCTATCAACTAGTTGAATCCTTAAATTCAAAATTTTAGGATTTGTTTAATAACTTTTATTAAGTCCTTATCAACTATAAGGTTCACGTGCTATCCTAATCGTTATTAGGATTTTAATAAATTTATTAACCAACGCTAAAAGCGAAGTCCTTTAATGAGAATTAATTTCATAACAATTAGAATTAAAAAAATTAAAGGGACTACCCTAATCAGGAATTAGGTCTTAAAGGGTTTTTAAAAGTTTTATTAAAACATAGCATGTCATTAAAATTTAATTAATAAATTTTAATCATTTCTTAATGGCTAACCTAAAGGGTTGTCTTGTGTTATCAAATAAGAGACAAGATGACATAGCCATAAAATTAATGTTACACTAATTTCAACGCATAAAGATAGTGCACAACTATTTAACAATTAAATAGACTAAAGTTTATCACATAAACAATTTTAAACTTTTAAAACAGTTTTTAAAAAATCTCATAAATTTAAAACATCCATTTTAAAAGGTTTCATGCTTAAAATTTTAGCACATAAAATATTTAAACATCTAAAATAATTTTAAACTTATCGCATAAAGTTTTAAAGCGTAAAAATAAGTTTTAAAATTATCATATAAATTTAAAACATTATTTAAAAAATTTTCATGCTTAAATTTTTTTATCACATAAAATATTTAAACACCTTTTTAAACAAAATTCCATGCCTAAAATTTATCATATAAAATTTTAAACATCTAATAATATTTTAAAATTATCGCATAACTTTTAAAACATTTTATAAAGTATTTAAAAAAGCATTTCAATTTTAATAAAATCGCAGTGCTAGATCGTTACACAAACCTAGGCTCGGATACCACTGAAGGGTTTTCCACGATCCTTAGGGCACAAAAACATATTCCCGTCCTAAGTCGGACGGAATATAGACATAAAAACTTTACAGCGGAAGAATAAAACAGTTAATCTAATTAACATGCAGTTAAACAATTTAACTTAGCCCTAAGGTACAAGACCATTGGCCAAGATCTATGCTGACTTGGGATGGATCTGACCATCCCAAGAAGGATCTAACATACTGTGATTAAATTAAACTAATGCTGACATACCCGGAATCTCAACCCTGGGACAGGCGAGATGTTCTGCACCGTCTTCCGAGCCGCTCCCCGTCCCACGTCGAGCCGCTCCTCGAACTGCTCCTCGAACCGCTCCGCATCCCGAGGCGAGCAATCCTCGTGTCGCCGAGCCAACCACGCGCCGAAGAAAGTTTCACGCGAGTGAAACCTTCGCCTAGATTTCGGATCCGAATCCGAACTCCTTTGCGGCTTTGCTAGAGCCCTCAGGAGTAAGGCGGATATATATATATATATATATATATATATATATTTAAGCCTAGATCCGAGCGTGCTCCAACATTTACGAGAGCCGCTCAAATCTAGAGCTTGGGACGAGTTTGGAGGAAGGGGGATGCCCTTATTTATAGAGGCGGCGGACTCTCCCCTTTTCCGCACAACTGATGTGGAACTATTAATTTTTAGAGTTAATTAAATCAAGTTAGTTTGCCCTTCACAAAGTGCAAACTTCCGTGAATTTTAACTCACTCACCGTTGAGCTTCGTGATTGATACAACCTATCAATTCGAAGGGTGTTCAACGGTGAACGCATAAGGAAAAACCGTTCGTCAATCGGAGTTCGTTTGACCCTCCAATTGATCGTCCAAAGTTCAACCCAATGCTTATTTTTCGCAAAAACTGAGCCGTCAAAAAATACCCATTGCCCTAGGGTTCTGCACCATGTGGTGGGGCCCAGCCTGTGGGCCCCACTGGTCAGACCCAGCTGACTGGGCCCCGCCCAGGCGCCTGGCGCGGGCGCCCAGGCGCCTGGGCTCTGGCGGGCCCTGGCGCCTGGGCCTGGGCGCAGGCACAGGCCCAGGGTGCCTGGCACTCATCCCCTTTGGGCCTGGCAGGCCAGGTGCCCAGGCCAGACCCTAGTCTGGCCTGGGTCAACCTGGTCTGATCCAGTCTGATCCATTGGCTGTTATGGGCGTATCTTGATCATCTGGCGTCCGATTTGGACGTCGTTTGAACCTGGGCGTAGACCGGGACATTCCCGTCTTACCCGTGAACTTTTCCTTGCGTTTCTTATATTAAATATAGTCTTAAACAATTTAAGACACATTTAATCTCTTTTGCATCATATGCAAATTAGTCCTCTATCTAGACTTAAATTATCATATTGCATCAAATGCAATTATTCCATCCCTTGCATCAAAAATGCAAAATATTCTCCCTAACTAATTTCTACCTATTACTAGACGAAGGTCGCACTCTTTGTGTGACCCTACGGCCTGACCCTACTACAGGTTGGGCTCGAACCCCTATACGGCAAAGACCACGAGCAGTGGCTGACGTCCCTGTTTCAGAATCATCAAATGTGGTTAGCTCATCAACATGAGAATTGTCAGGACCACCCTGACCGTGTCTGTGATGAGTTCTGCAGTTATAGTCTCTTCGTCTAAACTATGTCGTGTAGATCAAGTCTTGGGTACGGTGTAACTGTCAACCCCAATAACTTGACTCTGTTTAGTTTCTATCGATCTTTAGTCAACTAATGTTGGACTTCTTCCAACATACTCTGCGCAGAGATTTTACTAAAGACCGAACTAATTCTACGACACCAACTCCCATTGACCGGGAGAGACGAATTCTTTCTTGGTCATTACTCTCCTCGTATGCTTTAAGTGACACCCAATCAAATACCTTTCGACAGGCCTAGTCTCGAAGTAAGGTCAGTGATCTAAGTGGCACCGTTCACGCACAGGTTCGTAAAATGACCTCAAGTCAAAAGACCAACTAGCCTATCATCACTAAGAGTTATCACTGACAGATTAGTGAATGTAACCATATGATAACTCTTGTGGATCGTTCAATGAACTCATTCTCTAATGAACACTTGTGTATCGTCTCCGACTTCGCCAAGTCGAACGATCATGAGATCATCGCCACCGCTAAACGGTGAAGACTAAAACACAATGGTCTATCCGATGTTTCGATATCCTTGTCTCGAAGCATCTACGACCACGAACCCTTTTAGACTTATGCTACAGACGGTCAAACATTTCTCCATGATCGAGATACTCATCTCGATGCATGTTTGACCTTGCATAAAGTCTCAGGACTTTACCTAAGTTAATATCTAATGTTAACTACATTATAATATAACTTAGATAAATTATTACCAAACAGCTTACTGTTATTTCGAACAAGATGTTTGTGCTATTCACACAGAGATAAATAGCCTCGAGGGCATCATATCTCTACAATTACAACTTATTCAAAATCCCCCCAAAAAAATTTGCATCCACCTTAAAAATATTCAATCCAACAACAAAATTTATCCGCATTTAAACTAAAAGTTAGTTCCCCGGAGAACTTAGTTCACCCCAGAAATTTTAGATCCTCCCAAAGTTGATTTCCCCCTAGAATTGATCCTTCCAAAATTTAAATTTTTATTTTCCTCACGATTTAATTCCTCCTAAAAATTTTAAATTAAAAGTTAGCTTCCCCATGGAATTTAGTTCCCTAAATATTTTAGTTCCCACATGGAATTTAGTTCCCTCCAGATTTAGTTCCCTCCAAAAATTTAAAATTTTATTTTCCAAAATTTGGCTCTCTCCAAATTTAGTTTCATCCAAACTTTTAGGGTTTGCCCACCAAATCCCCTGATGGGCCTCCGCCCAATAAGCCCCTGCGGGTTTATACCCGCAGGCACCCGCATGGGCCCAAAGCCTAAGCCGCATCCCCTTAGACTTGGCCGCACGCCTCCCCCTTGAAACCCTACTTTCTATTATAAATAGGGGGAGCCGTCACTTGTTTTTCCTATGCTTTGATTATTGATATTGGTGTGATTCCATAGGTAGACGAGTGCGGACGTCCTCTTCGGCGTCTTGGGAGGAGAGCGCACCTCTTTTGCGTTCAATTATCTTGTTCTTCATTATTATTTTGATATAAAAATCGTATCTTTTTGTTAGTTCCTAACAATTTGGTATCAGAGCACGTGACGATCCATGGCGGCTTCGACAAGATCGCAAGACAAAAATTGAGGCTTTGGAGGCAAAGTTCACGAGCGAAATCGAGGCAATCAAGAAATCGTTGGCGGGGAACGATGCGTCCATGGCAAAATTAACTACCTCCATCTCCCAATTGGCGTCAAATCAAGCAAAGCACGACGATCAATTCGCGCAATTGATGGGAGCCCTAAATCAATTGGCGACAAACAACAAAGGGGAAGGAAACCCTAATCCGACACCAAAGGCGGCACCTTTGAAAAAAGAGAAGGAAAAAGAGGAGATTTTTACCCAAAATCAACCCTATTACGTGGAGGAATTCGACGAGGGAGACGACGAAGAGCCATGGAAGGTCGACTACCGCGAGGAGGTACGGCGAAAGGCGGTGGAGAGACAAAGAGAAGGTGGCGGCCCTAGCCGCACGTTTTGGGAGCCGCGCGCCCACGAAGAAGGGCGGCCGGCCCCCCACGACAATTGGGGGCGGCCGCCGCGAGAGAGAGGCGGGGGGAGCCCCTCCCGCCTGCCACGAGCCCCGGAAGGGCCGACCAGGCTCTACCGGGGCCCGCAGGGGTCCGGCGAACCTGTCGGACCTCCGCAGGGCCCGCCAGCCCTCCCGGAGGCCTGGCAGGACCTGCAGGCCCTCCGGCATGGCCGGAGGGCCCCGACAGAGGCCCGCCAGGGGCGAGAACCCCCTGGCAGATGTCGGTGGGGGGGAGATGCACGGCTAGGGCCCGGGGGGGTTTTCGAGCCCCCGGGCAGTGGACATCGGTAGAGGATGGTCGCGGACAGTTTTTGGGAGGTTCTTTCGACCCTTCGGGACGTCAGCCAGCAGCTGAGGACCCATTCTACGGAGACAGACGCAGGAGAGATCATTATTAATGACGGCATGGGTGGCTACGAGGCGGAGTTCGGCGATGATGCAGGTTGGGACGACTTTGAGGGCCGGCAGGTGGATTATTGAGGAGATTATGGGGGTCGCGGAGGAGCACCTAGGCAGTACGAGACTCAGGACAAGAGGAGACAGCACTACCGTCCGCATCACAGAGAGGAGGGGAGGCCCGAGCATGGGCACTTTGGGGGAGAATGCAGGGTGCGGAAGCTGACGATGCCGCTATTTTCTGGGGAGGATCCACATGCCTAGTTATTCACAGTAGAGAGATACTTCGCGTCACACCACATGACCAAGGCACAGAAGCTGGAGGCGGCAGCCATTTTCATGGAGGGAAGAGCCTTGGGGTGGTTCCAGTGGAAGGAGAGGAGGCAGCAGATGAGGAGCTGGGAGGAGCTGAAGGACCTCGTGTTGGAGAAGTTTAGAGATCCCCGTCTTGGGAACTTGCACGAGCAGCTTTACGCCCTTAGGCAGGAGGGGCCGGTGTGGGAGTACATAGAGAGATTGGAGACACTGGATGGGCGAGTACATGGTGTGTCAGATGAGTCACTGGAGGGCACCTTCCTGAAGGGGCTGCGCCCCAGTCTTCGAGCCGTAGTGAGACCTTACAAGCCCAGGAGGCTTTCGGAGGTCATAGAGATGGCCCAGATGGTAGAGAATGCTCAGACAGAGGATAGGAGGGTCCGAAGCGGTTACAATGGCCAGACACCGAGAGGCACCCCGTCTGGAGCTGGAGGAGCAGGGACCACCACAGGGGGGGCCCAGGCGAGCAGGGAGAAGACGGGGGAGAAGAGCATCGCCACCACAGCTGGAGGGCAGTTCCGGAGGATGACTGACGCTGAGATGAGGGAGAAGCGTCAGAAGAGCTTATGTTTCCGGTGTGATGAGAGGTTCACGCCAGGCCACAGATGCGCGGGGCGCAAGTTGCAGGTCCTACTGTTGGAGGATGATGACGGGGACGGGGACGGGGACATGGAGGATGAGAGTGCTCGGCAGGATGAGGAGGAGCCCGAGGACCATCAGTTGAACGTGGCAGAGGTGTCCCTTAACTCCGTGGTAGGGTTCACACCGAACCATACCATGAAGTTAAAGGGAGAGGTCAACGAGCAGGAGGTGACCGTGTTGATAGACAGTAGGGCGACCCACAATTTCATCTCCAGGAGGGTGGTGGACCAGCAGGGATTGCAATTGACCGACTGCGGGAGCTTCAGTGTGATGATGGGCACGGGGAAGAATGAGAGTAGTCGGGGTGTCTGCAGAGGGTTGGTGCTGACCTTACAGGGGATACAGGTGATGGCGGACTTTCTGCCTCTAGACTTGGGGAGCACTGACGTCATCCTGGGCATGACGTGGTTACAGACGCTGTGGGAGATGAAGGTAAATTGGAAGCTTCCACGGATGGAGTTCCAGGATAGGGGAGAGCTGTTATCCTACAGAGAGACCCTGGTCTTTGCAGGACGGTGGTGTCATTGAAGACCATGATGAGGACCTTGCAGGCTGAGGGCGGCGGTTACCTGGTGGAGCTGTATACCATGACAGAGGGAGGAGGCATGGAGGCCAGTAGAGAGGAGGCAGTGCCGGAGGAGGTGCAGCAGATGTTGGCGTAGTTTGAGGAAATTTTTCAGGAGCCACGGGGTCTGCCACCGCCGAGGGACCATGAGCACGCCATTGTACTACGAGAGGGGGTTTCCCCTATCAGTGTCAGACCCTACCGGTACCCTCAGTACCAGAAGGAAGAGATTGAGAGGATGGCGGCCGAGATGGTGGAGGCAGGAGTGATTCAGCCTAGCGTGAGCCCATTCTCTAGCCCGGTGCTCCTGGTGAAGAAGAAAGATGGGAGTTGGCGATTCTGTGTAGACTATAAAGCATTGAACAAAGAGACAGTGCCAGATAAGTTCCCAATACCGGTGATAGACGAGCTCCTGGACGAGCTACATGGGTCAGCCTGGTTCATCAAGATAGATCTTAAGTCAGGCTACTACCAGATCAGGATGCGGCGGGAGGATGTGCCCAAGACAGCGTTCAGGACGCATGAGGGCCACTACGAGTTTCTCGTCATGCCTTTTGGCTTGACGAACGCCCCAGCTACCTTCCAGTCTCTTATGAACAAGGTATTCCGTCCATACCTGCGGCGATTTGTCCTAGTTTTCTTTGACGATATATTAGTGTACAGATGCACCTTGGAGGAGCACGTGGACCATTTGCAGGTGGTGTTTACAGAGTTGCAGTACCACCAGCTGGTAGCAAATAGAAAGAAGTGCATTTTTGGACAGCCACAGGTGGAGTATCTGGGACATGTGGTGTCAGCAGAAGGGGTGGCAGCCGACAGGGGGAAGATTGCGGCGATGCTGGACTGGCCGCACCCTACCACTCTCAGGGGACTGAGGGGGTTCCTAGGGCTGACAGGATATTACCGCAGGTTTGTGGAGGGTTATGGGACCATCGCCTGGCCGTTGACCGAGTTATTGAAGGACCAGTTCCATTGGGGGAGGAGGCTACGGCAACGTTTGAGGCTCTGAAGAAGGCCATGACCACAGTGCCAGTCCTGGCACTACCAGACTTTTCCAGACCTTTTGTGGTGGAGGCAGATGCTTCAGGACATGGATTGGGGGCCGTACTGATGCAGGAGCAGCGGCCCATTGCCTATTTTAGTCAGGTGTTGACAGCTCGAGGCCGCCTGCTGTCAGTCTACGAGAAGGAGCTGATGGCGATAGTCTTGGCCATTCAGAAATGGCGGCCCTACTTGTTAGGGAGGAGTTTCCTGGTTCGTACCGATCAGCGGAGCTTGAAGTATTTATTAGAGCAGCGGATGGTAGCAGAGGAGCATCAGAAATGGCTGCGGAAGCTGATGGGGTACATGTTTGAGATTGAGTATCGCCCGGGACTGGAGAACAAATCAGCTGATGCATTATCCCGACGAGAGGAGGCGGAGTTAGCGACGCTTGCAGTGTCTGTCTTGGAGGACTGGGGCACACTACAGCAAGAGGTGGAGCAGGACCCGGAGTTGGCAGTCATACGAGAGGCCCTACTACAGGGGTCGACTGAGTACTCGAGGTATTCTCTTCAGGAGGGACGGCTACTATACTGGGGGAGGCTTGTGATACCGAGGACCTCTGCATTTATACCGGCCATATTTAGGGAGTTCCACGTCAGTGCGATTGGAGGACATTCTGTGGTCCTCAAGACCTACCAGCGGCTGGCGAGGGAGGTATATTAGAAGGGGTTGAAGAAGGTGATGGCGAGGATGGTGGCAGAGTGTGATGTGTGCTAGCTTCACAAGTACCAGGCTATGTCTCCAGGAGGACTACTACAGCCGCTATCCTTACCAGACCGAGTCTGGGAGGATCTCTCGATGGACTTCATGATGGATTGCCGAAGTCGGGAGGGTACACTGTCATTTTTGTTGTGGTCGACTGCCTCAGCAAATATGCACATTTTGTCCCGCTTCAGCATCCTTACAGCGCAGTCTCTGTGGCGGAGGTTTTTGTGCGGGAGGTCATCCGTCTGCATGGACCTCCAAAGTCCATAGTCTCAGATAGAGAGAATGTATTCCAGAGTAAGTTTTGGCAGGAGCTTTTTAAGCTTCAGGGGACGAAATTGAGCTTACCATCCCCAGACGGAGGTGGTGAATAGGAGTGGAGACTTACCTGCGATGTTTCATTTCAGAGAATCCTAAGGAGTAGGCGCGTTGGCTACCTTGGGCGGAATACTGGTATAACACTTCACACGGCGACGCAGACTACACCCTTCAGGATTTTGTATGGCAGAGATCCTCTGCACTTACTACATTATGGGCTTGAGACGACACCCGTGTCAGATGTGGAGCAGTACTTGGTAGAGAGGGACCGGATTCTAAAAAAGCTGAAGCTCCATTTGGCGAGGGCACATCAGGTGATGAAGGTCCAGGCAGACCTACACCATCGTGACATACATTTTGAGGTCAGTGATATGGTGTATCTGAAGCTGAGGCCCTATAGGCAGAGGTCGGTGGCTCGTAAAAGGAATGAAAAGCTGGCACCGCGGTATTTTGGACCTTTCGAGGTCGAGGCGAAAGTAGGGCCGGTGGCCTACAGATTGAGCTTACCCCCAGGATCCGCCATTCATCCAGTCTTCCACGTTTCGCAGTTGCGACGGGCCATTGGCGACCACACATCTTCCCCTTCATTGCCCGAGACTCTTACTGCTGATATGGAAGTGAGACTGGAGCCTGAGGTTCTGAAGGGGGTTCGGCGGAGCGATACAGAGGGCGGCAGGTCTTGTTGCAGTGGAGGGGCTTACCAGAACACGATAGCACGTGGGAGGACATGGACGAGATGACGGCGCGTTTTCCAGACTTCCACCTTGAGGACAAGGTGGCTCTTTGGGGGGAGTATTGATGGGCCTCAGCCCAAAAAGCCCCTGCGGGTTTATACCCGCAGGCACCTGCACGGGCCCAAAGCCCAAGCCGCCGCCCCTTAGCCTTGGCCGCACGCCTTCCCTCCTTGAAACCCTACTTTCTATTATAAATAGGGGGAGCCGTCACTTGTTTTTTCTATACTTTGATTATTGATATTGTTGTGATTCCATAGGTAGACGAGTGCGGACGTCCTCTTTGGCATCTTGGGAGGAGAGCGCACCTCTTTTACGTTCAATTATCTTGTTCTTCATTATTATTTTGCTATAAAAATTGTATCTTTTTGTTAGTTCCTAACATCCCCCGCCCGAATTTTAGGGTTTCTCCCCAAAATTTTCTCAAACTCTCATCCTAGCCATGGATTCCTTAAGATTAAAATCTTAACCGTCTTTGTATACATCTCTTTGTCCAAAGTTAGCAAACACATTCAAAACCATCCTCATTTCTGTAATAGAATAGTCATAACACGTGACCATTGATCATTGATCATTAAAAATATTCTTTCGAAAAATTTCAACTCATTCAAAATCTCTCCCTCCCAAAAATATTTGCAGCCTCATTTAAAATATGCCCCCCAACAAAAATTTTTAACCATATTCAAACTAAAATTTAGTTTTTCCGAGAGAACTTAGTCCCCCCCCATGTCCACATAAAACTTAGTTCCCTCCAAATTTAATTCCACCCAAAATTTTAAATTAAAATTTAGTTCTCAAAAAATTAGTGCCTCCTAAAATTTAGTTCCCTCCAGAATTAGTGCCCCCAAAATATAAAATTTTGGTTCACACCAAAAATTAGTTCATTCCAGATTTAGTTTCCCCAAAAAATTTAGGATTTTTCGTCCAAAACTTTCACAAACTCTCATCATATCCATTATTTTCCTCAAGATTCAATCTCAACCGTCCTTTTACCCACCATTTTGTTCTAGTCAGCAATCCCCTTCAAAAACAACCATCAATTGTATAACAAATATATGATTCTCTTCAAAATTAAATTCTACAGGAGCAACACATGTGAAGAAGATACTGCGCTTTCCAAACAACATAATAAGCTCTGTATAATATATGACTATATATGATTCTCTTCTAAATTATTTTCTACATGAGCACATTCAATGGGAGTATCTGATAAATTAGAATATGGGATAGGATGGGGGATCCTTGACAAAACTCAAATGGTACACACAAAATATCTTTGTCAATAAAACTGTTCAAACAAATATTGATAGTTACCATAACAGTAAAATATGGAACATTGTCAGACCTTCTAAGCCATAGCAAATTTCATGTTTTGAAGTTGATATAGTGGCTAACAAGCAAAAACTTTCTGCCACGCTTATAACATGCAAAGGATACAAATACTTTCAGTCGGCATTCTACTACAAATCAAAACTTAGATATATATCTCAAGTTTGGTCAGAAAACACAATTAAATCGTAGAAGTGGGCCGCTAGGAAGCACAAACGTAACTGTATGATGAACCGGAAGTATTGTTGGAATTAATGGCTCCTTTGGCCATTTGTTCTCTCCCACTCTCTTTTTTAGTCCCACATTGGATAGGCAAACACCCTTGTGTGGGTATATAATAGGCTTCTCTCATATGGGCTATTGGACTTATTAATGGGCTAGAAATTGGGGGTAGCTCGCGTGCACATGAGCTCAAGCAAGGGGCCGAGCCCAATCCGGGTTGAGCCGAATGGAAAATCTGGACGTCGGATCCGGAAACCCTTAGCGTGTGTGCGCTGGCGTCGTGACTGCGCAGGGGGGGTTCACGAGTGCGCGCGCGAAGTGCCCGAGTTTTGACTCGTGTTTTTTAGCCCAACCTTTTAGAAGTCAAAAAGCCCAATACGTTTTAAGTTTCCCAACAGCCATTTTTCCAACAGCTATTTTTGTTTTAATGGCTGTTAATGGCTGCGTATTCATGGCAGATTTCTCAACAGCTATTTTTTGTTTTAATGCCTCTTAATGGCTGTGTTCATGGCAGAATTTCAACAGCCATATTTCTCTTCTTTATAAACTCTTTTGTCTAGAGTTTTTCCTACGCCCTGCGAAAAGCCCTGCGAAAAATCATTCAGCAACAAACTGCCTTTCTCTTCCATTCCTCCTCTTGGGTATCGATCTCTGTGCAAGCTCCACGCTTCTGGCCGCGAGTGGACGCGTCCAGACGCGACTGCGTTAACCTTGGGGAGCAACCGGCATCATCCGATTACCACCACGGTCGGGCCGTAATTGTTTTCAAGGCAGTGGCACAGCCACGACGCAGTTCTTCTTCTCTGTCTACGAATTTCCCTTTCCTTCGCATTTTGTTTTTCTGATCATTTAACTCTCTGTTTTGCATCTGCAGTCATAGCTATTCGCTTTCAGGTCTAACAAGTATATCGCACAAAACTCTCATCCCTCTAATGAAATAGGTTCACAGTTTTAACAAGATTGAAGGATTACCACCAACCACTGCCATTGAAAAACTTACTATCAGTAGAATGCAAATAGAATAGACACTAAACATTAATAATCTATAAATAGCAATGCATAAGAGGTCGTGAAAAAACAGTAAGATTCTGCAGTACTCGAATTGAGGTGCTAATGGAACGTCAATTCTCAGTGCTAGTATGATGAAGGTATGGTATAATACATCGCTAGGAGTAACGCAGATGAGCAGATCAAACATGTACATGCTTAATGGCCATATTGCCAATAGTTGTCTACTAATGTTCAATAAAGTTACATAACATTATTATTGGCAGAAAGTCCAATTGGTGGATTGGTGGTATGTGCTGCTCAAATCAAAATATTCTCAGAAGTCATGTGGTAATTTATCGATATTGTCTGCGGTCCACTTAGTTCGGATTCACAGTGATCAGGGAACTAAACTATTCTTTGATATCGTCAGGAACTTAGTTAATAGACTGAAAAGCGCAGAGAAAATTTCAAACTTGAGTTATCTACTCATAATGAAATATCAACGTATTCTGTCAAAAACAATTAATTATTATGTTTTTATATTCTTGCAATATGCATCAATATGAAGGCAAGAGAAAAGAGAGAAGAAAGAGGAAATAAGAAAGAGCAAAGATATAATAGAGATGCGAAAAGAAATAGACAGTACCTCCGTGACCAGTTGCTAATGAACATGAACCTTCTAATAATGGAAGCATGAGAGACTGTACTTCATTTGGTGCCATGTCTATGTCCTCAAAGACAACCCAGAATCCATTCAATATGGCCTGTTTTCAGTAGTTTAGAAAATAGTTTAGCATGTACATGGAGCACGACTAATAGAGGGCATCGGGCCATACGTGGGTAAGAGAACCAGGCTGCCATGCATCTAAATTCACCAGGCCACTCTGAGTAGATGTAACTCCCAACTGGTGTTTTGCTATCCATTTGTTCGTACAAATGAATGAAGAGAACTGAAGAATAGTAAACAGAAAAGAAATGAACAGAAGAAAAGGTATATCTTGTAGAAAACCGTTATGCCAGTAATATGTTTCCACATAACCTTCATTAGGAACTAAACTTCTTCTCACCAACCTGTGCATGGCATGTGTTTATGACATGTCAATGGCATGTGTGGTGAAAGGTGAGTAAAAAAATGTGAAGGAAGGTTTTCTTCTTGGCAGAGCCTTAGAACCCAAGCACAGGGTGTGATGCACAGAGATGCCCAAATGCCTTGCATAACAAACACAAAACAAACATGGTGGGAAACTGAATAATAGATGGATGTTCATAGACATGATGCAGTATGTGAAAATATAGTGAATAACCTTCAAGAACCTTTAAGATTGTGTATATATCTTCCCAACCAGGCGATTGAGAAGGAACATGGATGGTATACGTTGTTTTCCAAGTATTTCGATTGTGACTATGTTTTGAATTATGTATGCTCCTAGCCACATATATAATCAACCCACTACTTTTTCAACCATTCATTTTGTGTCCATCATTAAATCTGAATGACAAGGTTTTACATCCAAAGTGGTATTCATCTGGGTTTTCTTTCAAATATGGATTTTCTTTCAAATATTAAGATGTAGCAAAGCTGAATATGCATCCTACTTCTTAATTTGCTGCATCAGTGCATCACACACATTAAGACGCTCAAACTCAACACCCATGTCATGTCATGTTAATATTGCAGCAGAATACTTCCTCAGAGAGACTTTAATTACAATTCTTACCTTGGTTTCCACTGATATTTGCCAATCTTTTCACCAGTGCAGTATGAAGCAGCACAGTCCATCTTTGGCAAACTGACATCGGACCCATTTCGAAACTTTTCTTACCAGTGGGTGTCAGAACAAAAGGGCACCCTGAGAACATTGTTTTGCTGCATGAGAAGTCAAAAAGAAGTATGCTTAGTTTCTATATATATATGAGAAAATAATAACAGCATCTACCCTCTTTAGTATAAAAAGGTTGCCTACCGTGAGAAGTGGTTTCTGTTATTGCCTCTTTTTGGCTCAATCATGCTTAAATTTGATGAGCCATTTTCAAGTGACTCTATACACTGACTAAAATTTACAACTACATCACCTCCATTTTCCACCTCAGTTGCTTGAAAATACTACCCAGCCTTTTCCAATGAAGTGTCCTGACAGAAATCTTTCCATCTGAGAGAATAAAGAGAGAGAATAAAAATCAGAGATAGACTGAACTGCCCAGTAGGATTGAACATCCAAAACCAAATTAGAGAACTAACCGGAGTAGGAGTAAGCACGTAAAAGACTCTTCTTCTTCCATACCAAAACTTCTTGTGGACCTATCACTTATCTTAAGAGCTGCAGATCTGTATTGTACACCATCTTAGGTCCAAAATATTATTCAATGATGGCATGTTATCTTTTAGAGGAAGATCAGCCATCTGGTCAACTAATTCCAGGAAACAAGACCAATCCCACAGTTCATTGAAAATTTTGAAATCCATGATCAAAAATCGATAAGATACCCGAGCTGCGTCAAGCAATTGGAATGCATCCTGAGAAGCACAAACAGGATGGCAATTTTTAAGCACCATTGATATTCAATTTTTAGGAACGTTTTAAATTTAATACAATAAGTAGAACAATCAATGTTCTAAATGTACACAATCAAAGGCATGAGGAGCTAATAGCGGCAGTAACAAGCTATTGTTTGAGAGTTTGATTCTTGTGGATGATAATTTCCTTTTTACAGTGACGTAACAATATTAGATCCACTAGACGCCAAGCAGATATCAATTAACATATATGATACTGAGCCGAAATAAATCTAACAATCAAGGAGTAGGAACTAAACCAAATATACTTTGCAAACAAATACGGAAACTGAAAAACTTGTGCAGTGCAAACATGTTCCGTAAAATGTGAAGCACATAAAATTGACAACAGATGTCCGAAAGGAGGTGGAGCAAATCTGAAATAATTTAAGATACAACTGCAGCAACAAGAGAAGCCTGTGTTATATACAAGAAGTATAAGCACCAGACATCGTTAATAGCGTACATTTTTACATGAGATAATATTGTCAAAAAAGTCCAATTATGTCTATGCATTAAAATAACCGCAAACATAAGAACTTACAAACTGTCAGGCAAAGTATAATGACACATGCAAGCTCAACTTTTAAACAAAACGACAATCTTATATGGAAACAGCTTAGTCCGTAGAAGCATCGGGAGCCGGGTTTGTCGCCGAGAGAGGAGATCAAAAGCCATGGGAGCTGACGATCTTTATTTGGCTTGCAAAAATTCATTGTTTTCTTAAGAATTGATCGCCATGAAGCACATACCGACAGACACCGAATGTAGTCGACAACGTCCAGACGCCTGAAGATCTCCGCTAAAAGCTCCGGATGAAGATCAGACCAACCGACTGCCTTTGATCTCTGCTGCCACTTCTCCTCGATTCTTACCTCAAGGTCGTCGGACATAATTGAAGCTTCAGATACAAATACTTGCTCATGTTCATTCCTTACACAAGAAAATAAGAATCTCCAAATAAATAAAGGACTCATGCAGTCATTAAAAAGAAGATAAAATGCCACACAAAAAACAGATTCGTTGGATCAAAACAGTCTAATTTCTTTTACGTGCCAGGATGATATATTGAAGGAGAAAGGTATTATCGTCGATCGATACGATTTCTTTGGTTTTCTTGATTGATTGATAAATATATAAAGAAGCAGCAAATTTGTCTTCCTTATACAGGCATCTCTTCGAACGTGCTTTTACATGTGAAAAACAGAATTATTAATCGTATAAAGGCTAGAAATTTTATGTTGTTTCGAGAGTTTTCATTAGGTTAGAGGAGAACTAGAGTTCTTTACATAATTGAAATTTAGTATTAACATGTTTTCTTTTCAAATAGATTAGAATTCTTGTATAACATGGATTCATAACTTCCTATTATTAATCTAATTCTAGTATGTGGTCGTCCGCATCGGGGTTGGATCCGATTCAAAAGTAACTTGTGGGACCTGGGCTGGAAGGGTCATGTGTGGGGCCTTGGCCTTTGTTTTAAAATTAATATATACACGGTCTTATTAAATAAGTCTTAATTATTGAGGAAGGCCATGTCCATATCTAATACGGTTACATGTTTTTTAATTGATATTTGTTTAGAAAGCTAATTAGGGAGAGTGGGAAAAGGTCATGTTTATGAGTTAAATTGTAAGCCTAAGTAGAAATTTTTTCCACAAATTTGAGAAATATTCGCATGCACCAAACAAAGCTTCTCCTTTTTTGTTTATAATTTTCATCTTTTACTCTCTCTCCTTCAATTAGTAAAATAGAAAAGGCTGGTAACGCATTGAGAAATTGTCTCAACGCAATTACCGGCATGCGTCAATGTAGCGATTTGAGTAAGAAAAATGGAAATTGGTGATGTTAACGGTTGGGTACAAGTCAACAGTGATGTGTGCTGACTTGGACGCCTTGAGTCGTCGTGGTTCCTGGTCACCTAGAGTGATCAGGCCCACGTGCTAGGTACAAAGATGTCCAAGTATACAAACATGTTAAGACTAAATTTCAATTATGTAAAGAATTATAGTTCTCATCTAATGAAAACTCTCAAAGCAACATAAAATTTCTAGCCTTTATACGATTAATAATTCTGTTTTTCACGTGTAAAGCACGTTCGAAGAGAAGCCTGTATAACGAAGACAAATTTGCTGCTTCTTTAGATATTTATCAATCAATCAAGAAAACCAAAGAAATCGAATCGATCGACGAGAATACATTTCTCCTTCAACATATCATTATCCTAGTACATGAAAAATTAGACTGTTTTGATCCAACAAATTTGTTTTTTAGGCCCTTTTGTTTTCTTTTTAATAACTGCATGAGTCCTTTATTTATTTGGGGATTCTTATTTTCTTGTGTAAGGAAGGAACATGAGCAAGTATTTGTACCTGAAGCTTCAATTATGTCCGACGACCTTGAGTTAAGAATCGAGGAGAAGCGGCAGCAAAGATCAAAGGCCGTCGGTTGGTCTAATCTTCATCCGGAGATTTTAGCGGAGATCTTCAGGCGTCTGAACGTCGTCGATTACATTCGGTGTCTGTCAGTATGTGCTCCATGGCGATCAGTTCCTAAGAAAACAATGAATTTTTGCAAGCCAAATAAAGATCGTCACCTCTCATGGCTTCTGGTCTCCACTATCGGCGACAAGCCCGGCTCCCGATGCTTCTACGGACTAAGTTGTTTACATACAAAGATGGCCTAAATCCAGAGCCCGACAAAACACCAACGAAACCAGCTCGTGAAGCCTTAGCCCTCTCCGTCTCCCAACATAAAAATCAATAACGTGAATATCATCCTCTCCAATATCATCTTCACACTATTTTGACTCTGACTCCAAGCTCAGAACTTTTTGAAGCTTGCTCACGGCCCTCAGAAAAATCCACCGAGCGAGCGGGCGGGCGGAAGCACCCCATGATTGGAATCGTGTATCTCGGATGAAGAATGGATCAGCAATCGAATCGACTAATTCATCAGCAGTCAATGCCCCGCCCTAGGTGAAATCAAAATCAAACATTAAGTCAAATTCCAAAGATTCGTCCCACAGAAAGTGAGGTTCAAAGACAACCTTTCAAGAAGAGCGGCTAGCATGTGGACCGAGCGGAGATTAGGTTGGCGAGAAAGAAATTTCTCCCATGCGGATTCGAGGACAAGGCTTCCGTCAAAAGACATTTTTGAGAGGACGAAAAATCCCTAGAAATCGTTAAAGAGAAATAGGGCTCGAGGGTTTTGGGATGAAGATGAGAGGCGAAACAGGGCTTAGTGTTTTGGTATGAAGATGGGTGGGGTCTAGGGAAGGGTTGATCGGTGCACAGACCTAATTGCTGAATACGCAAACCACTTAGGGAATTGCTACGCGCACCTACCGTTTTACTCTGTACACACCGCTAATTACAAGTTTGCCGCTTATTTACAAGTTTGCCACTTGAATTACTCATCATATGACCGGCGCAAAGTTCTGAAACTGTCCATGGATGTGCATGGTGAGTTAAACGGCCGAACGATAGCCGTCCCCTCCTCCGACCTACCCAGCTTGTCTATCCCTCCTCTGATCTCCCTTGCCCCCTCCTCTGACATCCCCGATCCCCCCTCCCCCTCCTCCGACCTCGTCGACATCGGAGTGGTACGGTGATGATGATCAGTTTGTGGGCAATATCGAGTTGAGTCGTCGTCGGGGTCCTCGTCGTCGTCGGCATGGGGAGGAGGGCAAACGAAGGTAAAAGAAGAATAATGACAAACTTGTAAATGAGTGGGTTGTGCACGAGGGTTAATGGCAAACGTGTAAATAAGCGATCGTGTGCATAGCAATTCCCAACCACTTATTTACACGTTTGTAATTCAAAATTTACGGTTTTGCCCTTGAAAATTTTTTGACTCTTACCCTCCAACCCTTTCTTCCTCCCTCCTTCAACCTCATGCATCGAACAGTGGATTGGGATGGCATGGCGGCTTATTCTGGTGGGTTTGATGGAAGAGGAGGACGAACGAATGAGAAGAGATAAGAAAGCCAATTTGGGAGTGAAGAATGGTTGAAGAGATTTAGGGGGAGGAATATGTCGGATTTTGCGGTTGGAGATTGCGAGAATTTAGTATGTGGGTTTTGGTGATGGGGTGTTGTTTTGGATTTTGAATCGGGGGATTGCGGTCTAGTTGTTGAGATCGAGGTTGCAGGAGGTGCGAGATTGAATGAAAAAGATGTATGTACGACCTACTTCATGTTGCTGCTGCTGACACGGTCGCGGCCCCGACGAACGAGGGTGGGGGAAGAATGAAGCGTGCAGTATATGAAGAGGAGGGAGATGTGCGCGGTCGGTTCCGCAGGGGGAAGTTGATGTGGTTTGGGGGGCTGTGTGTATGGTGTTGCTGCTGTCGGGAGATGGGGGAGGAGAATAAAGAGGGGAGTGGTAGTATGGAGATATGGTGTTGTGTGTAAAGTAAAAAAATTAATTTTTAAATTAGTTGGATGTGTTTGTAAAAGTGTTGTATGTGCACGGCAATTTGGTCTGTGTGCATGGTAACTTAGGGTTTTAGGTGTAGAATTTTAAGTCGGTTGACGATGGCTTTACATGGTTCAAATTTCCGATGAAAGCTAATCTGATATGGGATGTTATGGTTCTTGGGTTGTTCTTTGATCTGATATGTATGCCCCTCAAAACAATTTCATGCATGACGAGTGTTTACACTCTGGGATGGTATATGCCTCAACTAGATTGTGTCAACGAATCAAACATTTTGGTGTGCTCTAGGTTTGTGATGGTAAAGTGTACTCTGATATCTATAGGACCTGAAATTATAGGGGAAACACTAGGAGGTGAATAGTATTTTACGAAGATAAAAATGAAATTACGCCAAATTAAAATCCCTTATGCAACCTAGTGTGCAGAATAGAAAAGAGACAGGATGTCAGGGGAGCTGGCGATGTCAGGGTGTCAGGGGTCCGGCCGATGATATCAGGGTTGAACGGGTCAGGAGCGCTTTTGTCAGGATGTCAGAGCCGTAAATGTCAGGCGCACTTTTGTCAGACTGTCTGACGGCGAAACAGCCAGTGGTGCTTTTGACAGGCTGCCAGGCAGTGAAGCGGCCATGCGCTCTTTTGTCAGACTTGTCTATAGTGAAACTGGCAGTGATATTTGTAGCGGGTCGCCTCCCTCCTTGGACGGATTGCTTCTGGGCAGAGAGGTATGCGAGCTGCCCCCGGTGCGAGCTACTCTGGGGCGAGCTAGCGTAGAACGTGTGTGATCTACCGGAGGGCTCTTCTCTTTGGTTCAGTTGACGAGTTTGGCGGTTCGCAAGGGCGCACTGCTTTGAGCCTCGGCGAGCTCTTCTTAGCCTTGGCGAACTGGTCCTCATTGATGAAGGTTGTTGTTGGGTTATTTGAGTGGTTTTTATGCAAGTGTGCCTTTATCAACTAGGCCGGCCTTTAAGGCGTAACAATTGCCCCCGTCGTTCGAGCTTGGGGCGGGAAGCCCAGCCCAGTTCGGATGACGTATTATTTCTTCGTACCTTTTATTTGGCAGCGAGCTTCGTAAGCCTGGGTGACCTATCAGGGGCTCAGCTCGTAAGCTTGTTGTGACGGCCCGTATCCGTTCCTACCCGTATTTTAGTATAAATACTTTCAAAAACATTTTTTTAATAATAAGATCCTTAAAACGATTAAGTTTTTAGATACTATTAGTTAATAACTTTTTATATTCATTAATCACTTTTACTAATCGCGTTTACATTTTTCCATCTACTAAGTATTTTTACTAACTAGTTTTACTATCTACTAATTACTTTACCAATTACAAATTACATTAAGAGATAACTTTTACCGTTCACTCTGTAATCTTTATCTATTACTTTTTAAACTTACTAATTACTTTAACTAACTATCATTTACTTTTACTAACTAACTTTACCCCTAATTATCATCTACAACCCCCTCTTAATTAATTATTTCTTTACCCCAAATTACTCTAGTGTCGGCAACCATCTCCCATCGTTTTCCTACAGTTATCAATTCCCCCTTCAATTGCCAACACACCAACCCCTACCAGCAAACACATATTAATTATTATATTTAATATATAATATTTTCTTCTCTATTTACATCCACCCTCTCCTCTCTCAGAAACACTCAGACTTCCCCTCACTATCTCTCTCTCAAGCACACACCAACCCCTCATCTCTCTCAGCTCCCCTCATGGGCTTCCCCAAAAGCTTCCCAAATACCATGCATCAAACTCCACTCCCCAAACCCATATAGCTAAGAATCAGGACTCGTCGTCATCATCCTTACAAGCCCACAACCAAACAGATCAAACCCATGTACCGCCAAACCCCATGGCAACCTGTGGCTTCCCTCCCTCGCGCCCGTTGCCGACTCAAAGAAGCGGGGGCCCCCTTGGTGCTTCCGAGCTCACGCCTCCGCCGAGCTCCCTTAGACCACCGAACAACTCCTCCACATCGACGTCGCATCGCCGCCGCACCCATAGCCTCCCAGATCTCCGACCTCGTCCCCAGCAAGGACGACCCAATCTCCAGCGCCACCCTCAGCCCAGATCCGTGCGTCATCGCAGAGATCCGCCACGCCGTCGTCGAGATCCGCCCAGATCTGCAACGCCGCCGGCTGCCTCGTGACCCACGCCCCGACCGCCGCCCTTGCTCGCGCGCCTCCCCTGCAGGCCGCCGCCGCTTGCAACCCCCGATCGCCGCTGCCTGCGCCCTCGATCGCCGCCGCGCACGCTTCCCCCGGAGCCCAGCGCCGCCGGTCGCCGTGCCCGCCGCCTGTCGCCGCGCCCCCTTGGCCGCGCCGCCCCAGCCCCCTTAGCCGTCGTGCCTCGCCTCTCCTTCCCGGCTGCCACTCTTGCCACGAGCTCCCTGCAAAACAAAAAAAGGAAAGAAAGAAAGGAAAGAGACAGTGAGAAGGGATAGAAGAGAGGTGAGGTTGAAATTTTATATAAAGTAATATATTAATAAGTTATATAAGTTAAAAATTAATGTTACTTTTCTTATGTTATTAAGAGTATTAATTAAAGGTAATAGTAAAGTGAATAATTAAGTTAATATTAGTTAGTTAAAAACTAATGTTAGCTAATTATAAAACCAATATTAGTTATTAAGAGTTATTAAGTTAAGTTAATATTAGTTAGTAATAAGTTAATATATGTTAGTATATATTAATTCTGTTAGCATGTAATATACTTGTATGCTAGTTCCTTTTAAATAGTATGTTATATAATGTGTGTATATAAGGTAGTAAAACATTTTAATTGGTTAACAACTATTAGTCTAATACTCGAATCTAAATGACGCAGGTAAATCGGGCCTTACGCTACAACCACTTGGACACCCTTGGCCGCCTCCTTCTCAGATCTACGCATCGTATAGTAGGTTTCCAACATCTCTTTGATCTAAATAAAACAATATGTGTTAATGCAACGTGATCTGCTAGTACTATTCCTCTATGCTAACATAATAGGTGTTAATGCAAGTTGTTAACGCAAATTTCGTTTAGTTTATTTCAAATGCAAATCATGTATTAATTGTGTATGAATCTCATGTCCTCACATTACTGCGTATTCTTATATTTTACTATGCCCGTGCTTCCTTATATAGTCTAACACTCTTAATTTCTTAAATTCGCAAGTACTTGATTGTAAATGAATTGCAAAACTAGACCGCTCAACCATAGTGCCAAAATCTGTTATTAATTAGCATGTTGACGTTAGAGATGAATTGCATGTTTTCGCTTTATTAGTCGCATTCTGATGTTAAATGGAGATGTAATAATGAAATTGTTTGCTTGGAACAATTTACCATCTGCCTGCTAGTAAAATGGACTAAACTAGACAGAGGGTGGGACACAACCATCGAAAACATATATGTGAAACCAGCGAATACAGATGGGGTGAAACCATCGAAAACAGATGGGGTGAAACCTAGTCGATGACTAGACAGACACTTTGGGTGGGGTTGGTTCATGTAGTAGAGTTTGTAAGTGTGTCTTGAGCACTATACGGCTACCTCCATAACCACACCAATGGAGGCAAGCATCTTGGCCATTTCACATGTTAAGGATGGAAAGAAGCATCACAGTAAACCCCCGATGATAGGTTGTATCAAGAACACTTTACTTACTCAGACATGGACTTATCACGAGCACAAATAACTGAAAAACATTCAACTTGCAAACTACCTTTACCTTGTTTGAAATGCAAATCATATGATAATCGTTGTTTAATTTTATGTATTAACCTTCAGCATGCTCACATCTTTTGTTAAATCTCTTCCGTAACATGTTTTTATCATATTAGTATACAATGTCATTACACTACTTTTCCTTTTAATTATTTAAATGAAGTTGATGTTTGGGAATCTATTTGAGTAACCCTCACTGAAGGGCATTGTATTTGTGTTTTAATGCAATGTCCGTCAGGTTCTGAGGGCATTTTTGCATATCCTAGTCGCAGCGTAGCGTGACCCACTAGTGGCAGGATCCTCCCAGGAAGATATTCTTAGGCTGCTTTTCCTTATAGTTCCATTGTATTAAATTTATGTAATATGTGTTGTAAAATCCATAAGGCCTCTCTTCCTTTCCTTATTGTTGTATTCCATTTCTGAGACGGTTGAGATTGTAAATATAAATTATCTGTGTTGTTTTGAGTATGCATTCAAGAACCTGCAAGAATTCACACAGACGCTTATTCTGTTAAGTCAAGGAGTAAAGAAAAGCAAAAGTACCTCCTCCTTACTTGCACATGCGGACCCGCTCGTGTCCTTGCTCCCAAGCATAATGGGAAGCGGGGCGTGACACCTGCCCCAGACTTTCTTAGGATACGGGGCGCTTTGGGGGCAATCTCCAGATCCTGGAGACCTATCGAGGGCGCAGCTCGTAAGTGATCACTCCATATTTTACACCTTTTTCCCGCATGTTTGTATGCCATTTAGATAGCCCAAATCATGTTTTTCACGATATATCGACGATATTGCGATGCTTTTCACGATTTGTTGTTTTTGTCGCATTTCAGGTGATTTGGCGCGATTTGGAGTGATCTCGAGATGCGCTCACTCTAGACGGTCACCAACAACCTCCCCGAGGGATATTTTGCTGTTGGAGAGGAGCGGAAGAAGAATGGACGTCGCAGGAGCGACGAGGAGGTCAAAACAAGCAGAATGGGCATTTTTTGTGTCCCACTCGGCCGAGTGGAGGAGCCACTCGGCCGACCAGCGAGACACTGCTCGGCCGACCAGAACAGATACGATTTCTATGTGCACTCGGCCGAGCACCGAAGACCACATCGGCCGAGTGACGACATCCCGTCCGCCCGAGTGGCGCCCAGACGAGGCCCTTCCAAAACATCCAAGTTACTGTTTTTTGGCCGCCTGAACTTCAGAAGACCCACTCGGCCGAGTGGATTATCCCGTCCGCCCGAGTGCCTTGAAGCCATCGGCCGAGTGACGACAACTCACTCGGCCGAGCCGCCCCCGAAGTAGAGACCCCTGAAGGCCCCGACTTACTGGAAAATTACAGGGTTTCTCACTCGGCCGAGCGACATTTGTCACTCGGCCGAGTGCGATGCGCTGCCTGTAGCGAAATCTGCGGAAAACAGGCTGTGCAGGGGTATTTTGGTCACAGTTTTTGGACGATTTTGAGGGCTATTTAAGCCCTGTTTTTACCCTAGTTTAGAGAGCCTCTCTCTTAGATTTTTTGCAGCTTTTTAGATTAGTTTTTAGCTTTATTCTTGTGATTGGAGAGGAGACAAATATTGGATTTTTGTTGGATTAATTGAAGAACTCCATTGGTTTGCATCTCTTTTCCTTAAAAATTCTATTTTTATTGCTTATCTCAATATTGTGATGAATTCCATTGCTTATTTCATTGATTATTTTTGTGATCTCGCTATGAATTGTGAGTAGTCTCCACGTCTTGGGGCGTGGGGATGAACCCTACAAACCCACTTTCATATTTGTGATGAATTGGTAGAAATTGTGCTAGAATTGTTATTAGGGATTAGATTGTGATCAATTTACTACGGATGGCTAGGTATTCATATTGATTTGGGATTTGCAAGAGATTGGATCCCAATTCGATAGGAAGCCCTAGAAATCCGAATTGGGTTGGAATCGAATTTCCGTAGTATCGGTTTGCAAGAGATTGGACCGATACTAGGATTTCCGGTTGCAATTCCATGCCGATACTCGTTTGCAAGAGATTGGACGGGTAGGAACTATCACAATCTAGATCGTGGACCGAGTTTGCAAGAGATTGGGCTCGGTGCGCGATTGG
This sequence comes from Scilla litardierei, assembly GCA_030789695.1. Lineage (NCBI taxonomy): Eukaryota > Viridiplantae > Streptophyta > Magnoliopsida > Asparagales > Asparagaceae > Scilla > Scilla litardierei. Next base: position 11,370,938 of record CM061142.1, on the reverse strand, counting down.
ACGATGATGTTGATCCTAATGCTAGTTTTCCTAGGCTAGGGTTTGCAAGAGATTGGACCCAAACCTAGGATAGCTATAGACCGGCAACAGCGCGAGAGCGTGAGCTTGGTTCTACATTCAGTTGCAACTAGTTCATCCAAATTCTCATTCAAGCAATTTTGATACCGATGAACCACATTTATGAAATACGGTGAGTAGCGGGGATTCCCCATTCCCTAGACGTTCTTTATTTGATTTGATATTTCGCACATTTGTCTGACGATTGTGACAGGATCGCCAAAGGCAAATTTCTCTCTTAAGTAGCCAGGTTGATTTGGAGCAAGCACGGTCATTCGTCCTCCCTGTGTTCGATATCCCGCTCGCTGCTACACCGTGCACTTGCGGTAAAACTACAACCGTTCTTTGGGTCACATCCCGGAGCGATCAAGTTTTTGGCGCCGTTGCCGGGGAGGCGATTGCGTTTGATTCTTTCTCACCCTAGCTATTCCTTTTTTTAATTGTTATCATTATTTTTATTTCTTATTTCTTACCTAACCCTTCCACGGTTCTAATCATTTCTTTGAAACTCTGTTTTCTCTGTGCATGAACACGAGATCTACGGCGGACCCTGAAGCTATACTATTTGATCCCGAGATCGAACGTACCGCGCGGAGACTTAGAGCGGAAAGGAGACAAAGTCCGGAAGGGAGGTTTATGACCAACCCGGAAACTCCTGAACAATTGGCGGCAAGGATGGCGAGGATAATTTCTATTCGAGATAGGCTTAGGCCTAAGACCTCTTCTACTACCTCATCCATTGCCATGCCGCAGCTGGCGGCTGACAAGAACTTCGAGCTAAAGACTGGATTAGTGGTTCTGATGCAATAAGACCCATTTCATGGGAATGCCCATGAAAATCCTCACTACCACATACAATTGTTCTTGTCGAAGTGCGCCACATTCCAGATGACGGGGGTCTCCATCGATGCCATCAGACTGCGCCTCTTCCCCTTCACGCTAAAGGACAAGGCACTCTATTGGTTGAGGACGCAAGCTGAAGGTGTTTTCACCACTTGGGACGAGTTGGCGAGCGCATTCATTGACAAGTTCTATCCGCCATCCAAGACGGTGAAGATCCGGAGCGCTCTCATGTCCTTCAAGCAAGGACCACAGGAGACGCTCTATGAAGCTTGGGAGCGTTTTAAGGATTTGCAGCATCAATGCCCGCACCACAGCATAGAAGATTGGGAGTTAGTGCATAGCTTCTACAACGGTCTCCAACCGGGGACCAAACAAATTATTGATGCCGCGGCGAATGGTGCTATCTTGTCGAAGACTCCCGAAGAAGCTACGGCCCTAATTGAGGAGATGGCCTCAAATAATCAACAATGGGGCGATGAGCGAGGACACTCTACGTCCTCCTTGAAGCCGACTAGTATTTATGAGGCGAAGGCCGTGGCGGAGCTTACGAGCAAATTTGATTCTCTCCACAAGGTAGTGGAGAGATTGGAAAAGTTTATCACGGAGCCCCAAGGAGCCCCTTCTACCCCCGCTCCAACGAACCAAATGTGTGATTGGCAAGACCAATCTCAAGCCATGTACGTGGGAGGAGAGCAAGGAGAAGGATCCTTGGAGCAAGTACAATATGTCGCGGGGAACCAAGGATATTGGGCCAATCCGGCCGCAAGAAATCATCCCGGATTCTCTTACGCTAATAATGAAGGAGCTTTGAACCCGCCACAACCGCCACCTCAACAAGCTCGACCACCACCACCCCAACAACAAAACTATCCACCGAGGGGGCCTACTCAACAAAACTTTCAACCAAAGCAACAAGTTCCACCATATAGGCCGCCCGGATACAATCAAGGGTGGAGGAATCAAAATCAAAACCCTCCTCAAGCTCAACAACGATCCGACTTCGAAGCTAGAGTGGAGGCGTTCATGGTCGAGCAAAATAAGGTAAATGCTACATTGAAGGCGGGGCAAGACTCTCTTAATACCGTTGTGGCTCAAATATCGGAGCAACTAGCGTTGCTAAATCGGAACACTCAACGATTGCCGGCGCAACCCGAGCAAAACCCACGGAGCAACACCGGCCACATCAATGCCGTAGTTGCCGTTACCACTAGAGGCGGGAAGGATACCACCCCCGCCATGATTCCTACCGAGGAGCCCGTGGAGGAAAGTTTGGAGCCGGTTGAGCCGGTAGTTGAGGTTGATAAGGAGAAGGAGCCACAAGAAAAGGAGAAATCTAGAGCGGAGCAATTGGTTGAGGAAAGACGCTTCATGCCACCGGTCCCATTCCCCCAAAGACTAGCAAGAGCGAAAATGGAGAAAAGGCTAGCGAAGTTTCTCGAGTATCTAAGAGGAGTTAGCCTCAATATTCCCTTCCTCGACGCCATTGTGGAAATCCCCACATATGCTAAATTCTTGAAGGACTTGATTTCGGGGAGAAAGAGGAAGGAGAAGATCATGCTAGCCGAGGAGGGCTCTTGGTTCACCAAGAGAGAGAAGGAACCGGCCAAATTTAAAGATCCGGGGAGTTTTCGGATTCCTTGCACCTTGGGCGGCGTCCCTCTTCAAAAGGCGTTGGTTGATCTAGGGGCGAGTGTGAGCCTCATGCCTCTCTCCATGTTCTTAAGGCTAAACACCGGGACAAAGTTGAAACCTACCGACATGCGCATTCAATTGGCCGATGGGCGAATAACAAGGCCGGTAGGGATCGCCGAAGACATACCGCTACAAGTCCCGGGTGGAATATGCTTGCCATGTGACTTTGTGATCATGGACGTTAAGGAGGAGGGAGACACTTCATTGATACTTGGACGCCCGTTTCTCGCCACCGCCGGAGTCATTGTTGACGTGCGCGAAGGGACCCTTACTTTAAATGTCGGCAACATCGAGGTGGAGCTCCACATTCCTAAGGCTATGAAGCACATGCCTTACCACGAGGAACTTGACTACATGGACCTCCTTGATGAGGTGATAGAGGAGGCGATCCCCCACTCAATTGGCGCTCTTTTTGACGAAGATTTCGAGGAAGGCCCGGATTTAGGCCAAGATGAGAAGAAAGATGATTCCCCCGACCTCTCCGCTGAAGAAGATGAAGGCGACGCTGATGTCGCAAGGATTCGAGAGCTCTGCAAGCTCTCGAAATTAAAGTCTCCAAAGAAAGCTCCACCGGTACGGAAACCGGCGTCACCGGTAAAGCCGTTGACCGGAGCAAATGCTAGCTTGGGGGAGCCTCCCCCCAACACTATTCGAGACGAGAAACCACCGCGGGAGAACGCGCCGCCGCCACGTCCGAATCCAAGCGTTCTCCCCGGAAAGTTTGATGGGTGCATCTCATATGCACCAAACATCCCGCATTGATTGAAAATTTTAGGGGGTCGAGCTCACGACCTTAAACGAGCGCTTGTCGGGAGGCAACCCGACGGTTTTTGCTTTACTTTCACTTTTTTTTCTCTTTATTTTCGTTTTAGAAATTTTTAGTGTTTTGAGTCGTTCGCCCAAAAATTTTGTGATAACGGGTCCTATTTTTCTTGACAGGAGAGGAGATAGGTAGATCCATCATGAGGAGGATGAACGAGACGACGAGGAGCGCCCCAAGAAGGCGCTCGACGCTTAGGAGGAAGATGGAATCGACTGGAGGAAGAAAGACGGAGTTTAGAGCCCAAACGAAGACAAACAGCAGAACACAAGGCTCACTCGGCCGAGTATACTAGTCACTCGGCCGAGTACACAAGTTCGTCCGGCCGAGCCGCTCACGAACGAGGGAAGTCTGCTGTACCCAACTCTCTGTTTATTTTCCTGATTTCAATATAACTGCTACTCGGCCGAGTATATATATTCACTCGGCCGAGTAAAACGGATACCCTCCTAGGGCGAGTCATGCCGAGTAGCTTGAGTCACTCGGCCGAATGGACTTACTCCACTCGGCCAAGGCTGGCAAAGCCACTCGACCGAAGCGATAGCGGGGAGGAAATTTTCATTGGTCTCGCCCGGCCGAGTGACCACGTCACTCGGCCGAGTCGTAACTTTTTTATATAAAGGGCGAGGGGGGGCACATTTTTCGAAACGCAAAACCCCCAAACGAGCCCGCGCCCCTTCAGCTCCCTCGCCCGATCCTCCCTCGCTCGCGCCCCTACTCGCCCGACCGCCGCCACACACGCCGCCGCTCGGCCCGCCACCGCCGGCCGAGCACCCCCGTCGCCTCGCCCGAGTCGCCGCCGGCGGCCGTGTCTCCGGTCACCTCCGGTACCCCCCATTTCGCCTATTTTCGCCTCTTTTTGTGTATTTTTGAGGATCCATGTGCTAAACGCCCCCCCTACCCCAAATCAATTTCCATATCTATCTATGATACCCCTAATGCTCCATACGTTTTGATTATTACTCACTGATATCGCCATTTCATGCGCAGGTTGCTTTTTGGAGCTTAGGGGAGCCCAGGGGAGCTTCTCGGGACTGATTTGAGCTTCGTGAAGGCGCGGACTTCGCACGCTTCCATTACTGAGCACTCGCGGCGTGTCTGGGTATACTCCTTCCACTCTTTTACGCACGCCGCACTTTGCACGTTCTTCGGCACGCGCTCGGGGCCGATATGCCGCCCCGGACACGGCCGCGGACGAGGAGACCTTCCGCCAAGCGGAAGCGGTCGGATGATGCCGGCCCCGCCCACGAGGTGGAAGAGTCTCCTCCTCCTTCCCCCGCACACCCCGCACAGCCTGCAGGCCCCGCACACCCCGCACAGCCTGCAGCGCCCGCACAGCCCGCACAGCCTATCCCTGCCGCTCCACAGCCACCACCACCGGCTCCACTGATCGGGCCGCTCGGGATTACGTTCCGAGACGACGCAAACCGCGCCGTCTTCGAGCGTATCTCCCAGCGCTCGATCGTACCCTCCAGGTTTGCACACCTCGCTGACCTAGGACGCCTGGGGGTACTTGAGGGGATGCTCACGTTGTACGACAACGTGGGCTGGCGAGATTTTCTGCAGGTGTCGGCGGATACTTTTACCCGCCCGACACTTGAGGTTTTGAGTTCGATCACCCGGACCGACGAGGGATGCTCGTTTCGGTTCATGGATCGAGAGTGCCAGGTCACTCTCGATATGATGAGAGCGTTTTTCTCGTGGCCCGCTGTCCCCGGAGCCGATCGCGGTTACGCCCCTACCCATATCCCCCCACCCTCCTTTGACGCCGGTGCCTTCTGGGCACGTATCACGGGTCTCCACGCTGCCTTTGACCCTAGTAGGGCCAAGGCCTCGGCCATTGTCCACCCCTGCCTCCGTATTGCTCAGCGCCTTATGGCGACGACCTTTTTGGCCAGATATGAGCCGGGCACGATGTCTACGCCAGAGCTTTACATGCTCTACGCGATGACACGTCCCAGAGCTCTATCTAGGGATGGAGATGAGCTTGTCCCCGCCGTCGTGATCGATATCGCGGCATGGTTTTTAGACCGCATCATTGTATCGGTGGGCGCTCGCTCACCGATATGCTGCGGCGGCCTGATCACCTTGCTTGCTCTTATGACCGGCGAGGACTTCCCCGACGACTTGCGACGCGTCCCGGGCCCCACTTCTTTGTCGATCGATGTTATGGCCCGGATGAAGATGCTTCGTCCGCATGGTGAGCGTCACTGGGTCTGGTTGCACGGCCCTTTCGGTGCCGATTACATGATTCTTCCGAGCCCAGCTCGGACTCAGATTGCACCAGCCCACGTTGACTGGCTCCCTGCGATGGATGTCCTCATCCCCGCTGCTTACGTGCTCGAGGCCGAGGAGGCCGAGCAGGCCCACGCTGCCCCTGTAGACCCTGTAGCCCCTGCCGAGCCTGCTGCCGTGCCTGTTGACCCTGTGGCCCCTCAGCCTGCCCCCGATGTTTCCGCCGCTCCTGACACCGCTGTCGGTGTCGGGAGCACCTTAGCTGAGCCCACCTCCACCACTTCCGAGGCTGTTACCACCACTCCCGCCACCACCACCGGCCCTCTGTCCGTCGAGCCTCTTTGCTCTGCACTCCCCGAGCGCCCGCCGACCATAGTCGAGTGCGGCGAGCCCTCGTTTGCCGCGGTCGTGGAGACCATGGCTAGCATGATCTCCGCTGGGGTCGCACCTTTTGGTCCACACACTTCCAACCCAGCGGTCGTCACCTCTGTCTCCACCCCTGCTCTATTCTCTGAGAGTGTCGTGGCGTCTGTCCACACTTCTGTGCCGTCGACCTCTCTGGCCGCCTCGCTGCCACTTTTGCACTCTTCTTTCGTTGCTGCTGCCTCCACTTCTCACCGCCCGCCCCGGCCTCACACTGAGGCCAGGCCCACATTTGCTGGCGCAGCACCTTTTGTACCGTTCCCCGCTGAGCCCGTCACATACGCGACCCGAGTACGCCAGCCCAGACCTGCCCAGCCCCGCCAGGTGCGTCCCTCTGCACCACCTCCCCCTGACACTGTACTTCAGAGCATTCGTGCTCTAGAGGGGGCGGTGAGTGGTCTCAGAGGCGACCTTCGGACCCTGTCCGCCACCGTCTCTGCGATGGCTGGCCGCTTCGAGCTGCTACCGCATATCCACTACTGTCTCACCCAGGTTCTGGACCGTCTCCCGCGCGTACCACCACCCACCCAGCAGGTTCACGCCCACACTTCCACACCCTCTCAGCCTGCTGCCACTTCCACACCCACCCCCGCTCAGCAGCCTGTCCAGCCAGCACCACCCTCACGACCTCCGCCTCAGGACGGAGACGGCGCAGCACCACCTTCTTAGGCACTCTTGATGCCATCGTTTCTTCTTGCCGTTGTGCTGCCCGTTTCTGCTGGGTCCTGTTGCACTTTTGTCCACCCCCCCTCCCCTCACTTATTTTGGGATTCTATTTTTGATCATATCCTTATATATCTTTTTTGGGAGAGAGGGAGAGTTTTTGGTGCCACTTATATATCTGTTTCACTCCTATCTGTGCATGCATCATGTCCGCATCATATTTTCATTTCTTTATTTTTCTTTTCATTTTCATTTTTTCCATGCATGCATCCTCACTTACCCCTCACATTTCTTGTCTCTCGGTGTGCCACACTTTGCACATTGAGGACACTGTGCCATTTAGCTTGGGGGAGTGAGTTCTCACGTTCTTTTTGATTTACCACCTTTACTTTTAGTTTTTCACGCCATTTTCTTCTTTTGCACTTATTTTCACCACTTTTTCTTCTATTTTACCATGCATCACGTTTTTCTTATTTTTCTGTGTGCTGCATTGTAAATAGTTCTATTTTCCCTTTATCTTTATTTCTTTTTCATCTCATGCTAGAGATGACTTTTCTGTGATGATGATGACGTTGGATCTAGCTTACTCTATATGCATGCTGTATTTATCGTGTCCTAGATTTTATCTCTGATATCATATGCTATGACTTGTCTTGCATCTAGAGATAGTAACCCACACTTTTTCCACATGAAAATGGATGAAATTTTATTATTAGCTGAGTCTGAATATTCATATGTATGCTATCACAGAAAACACACCAAGATTCACGCATTGAATGCCTATATCTGGAGTACTGATTTCTTTTTCCTATATCACTTCTATATGCATGAATTGTACACTTCACTTCAGGATGATTGAATGATGTTAGCTATGATAAATCTGGATTAGTTAGCTTTTTTGTGATCGAAACTGAGTAGATTAGATTACCCTGCTGAAGTTGTCGTGCATGTCTTATAGAGTGAACTGAGAGTATATCTATTTCTTTCTCCACAAATCTTGAACATTATTTCTCTACTTTTAAAATCATTGGTGAATCTCCCCTTAGTAATTCTATTATATGGCATTTCCCCCGCTACTAATTCCTAGCTCCAAATCTCTATTGTCTAAAAAAAATAATTAAAAGAGAGAAAAGCATTCTTGTATATCATTATCTCTCTCTGAGTTGGGATCGTTGTGTATATATGCTATATCAAAAAAAAAGAGAAAAAAAAAGAGAAAAGAGGAAAAATCCTCAATAAAAGATCCCATCTCACTTTCTTTCTTTCTTCTTTCTTTTTATCACATTTGGAGCTATATAAAAATGGGGATGTAAATATTTTTTATGCCACCATGCTTATAGATAAGCTTGGGGGAGGGGATCCATTGATGTGTGAGAGAGTGACTACTAGACGTTGCACGACAACCTAGGCTAAGTAATATTCTATACTCAATGAGATTGTTTTTAGCTTTACGAAATCCAGAAATCTAAGCCTAGCGTTCATCTCATGAAATCCATACTTTTCTATTCTCTCTATTCTATAGCGTGATACTCTTATACTCCTGATAGAAAGCGTTCAATTGAAAAGTGTGTGATCTGTGATTTGTATACCGCTTTAGATGATTCAGACTATGCTAATTCTGAAATTATTCCGTTTTTCATGATTATATCGTTGTTCGTGGGTTTTCTATTTCTATTTGCACTATTATACTATGATATCAAAATAAAATTCTTTGACATGTGTTTTTCATTCAGAGCATGCTATATGAGTAAGTGGGACCCACGTCCTGAGGAAATAATCTAGCATCTTACCTCCTCGCTTCTTTCTTTCTACTTTATTTTATTTCGTTTTCATTCTTCTTCGTTTTTCATTTTTTTTTCTTTCGCCGTTTTCGTTTTTCGAATCCACCGGGTTCGCCTTTTACTTATCTTCCTCGAGGACGAGTAAGAGGCAAGCTTGGGGGATTTTGATCACTCCCTATTTTACACCTTTTTCCCGCATGTTTGCATGCCATTTAGATCGCCCAAATCATGTTTTTCACGATATATCGACGATATTGCGATGCTTTTCACGATTTGTTGTTTTTGTCGCATTTCAGGTGATTTGGCGCGATTTGGAGTGATCTCGAGATGCGCTCACTCTAGACGGTCACCAACAACCTCCCCGAGGGATATTTTGCTGTTGGAGAGGAGCGGAAGAAGAATGGACGTCGCAGGAGCGACGAGGAGGTCAAAACAAGCAGAATGGGCATTTTTTGTGTCCCACTCGGCCGAGTGGAGGAGCCACTCGGCCGACCAGCGAGACACTGCTCGGCCGACCAGAACAGATACGATTTCTATGTGCACTCGGCCGAGCACCGAAGACCACATCGGCCGAGTGACGATATCCCGTCCGCCCGAGTGGCGCCCAGACGAGGCCCTTCCAAAACATCCAAGTTACTGTTTTTTGGCCGCCTGAACTTCAGAAGACCCACTCGGCCGAGTGGATTATCCCGTCCGCCCGAGTGCCTTGAAGCCATCGGCCGAGTGACGACAACTCACTCGGCCGAGCCGCCCCCGAAGTAGAGACCCCTGAAGGCCCCGACTTACTGGAAAATTACAGGGTTTCTCACTCGGCCGAGCGACATTTGTCACTCGGCCGAGTGCGATGCGCTGCCTGTAGCGAAATCTGCGGAAAACAGGCTGCGCAGGGGTATTTTGGTCACAGTTTTTGGACGATTTTGAGGGCTATTTAAGCCCTGTTTTTACCCTAGTTTAGAGAGCCTCTCTCTTAGATTTTTTGCAGCTTTTTAGATTAGTTTTTAGCTTTATTCTTGTGATTGGAGAGGAGACAAATATTGGATTTTTGTTGGATTAATTGAAGAACTCCATTGGTTTGCATCTCTTTTCCTTAAAAATTCTATTTTTATTGCTTATCTCAATATTGTGATGAATTCCATTGCTTATTTCATTGATTATTTTTGTGATCTCGCTATGAATTGTGAGTAGTCTCCACGTCTTGGGGCGTGGGGATGAACCCTACAAACCCACTTTCATATTTGTGATGAATTGGTAGAAATTGTGCTAGAATTGTTATTAGGGATTAGATTGTGATCAATTTACTACGGATGGCTAGGTATTCATATTGATTTGGGATTTGCAAGAGATTGGATCCCAATTCGATAGGAAGCCCTAGAAATCCGAATTGGGTTGGAATCGAATTTCCGTAGTATCGGTTTGCAAGAGATTGGACCGATACTAGGATTTCCGGTTGCAATTCCATGCCGATACTCGTTTGCAAGAGATTGGACGGGTAGGAACTATCACAATCTAGATCGTGGACCGAGTTTGCAAGAGATTGGGCTCGGTGCGCGATTGGACGATGATGTTGATCCTAATGCTAGTTTTCCTAGGCTAGGGTTTGCAAGAGATTGGACCCAAACCTAGGATAGCTATAGACCGGCAACAGCGCGAGAGCGTGAGCTTGGTTCTACATTCAGTTGCAACTAGTTCATCCAAATTCTCATTCAAGCAATTTTGATACCGATGAACCACATTTATGAAATACGGTGAGTAGCGGGGATTCCCCATTCCCTAGACGTTCTTTATTTGATTTGATATTTCGCACATTTGTCTGACGATTGTGACAGGATCGCCAAAGGCAAATTTCTCTCTTAAGTAGCCAGGTTGATTTGGAGCAAGCACGGTCATTCGTCCTCCCTGTGTTCGATATCCCGCTCGCTGCTACACCGTGCACTTGCGGTAAAACTACAACCGTTCTTTGGGTCACATCCCGGAGCGATCAGTAAGCTTTTCCCGGAGTTTGAGTGTGGTGAGGTAGCCCACCCCTAGTGATCATGCCAATCTTGATCTAGGGTTTCTCATATCACAAAAACACAAAAAGTGCGTAAGTCGAAACATATTGACTTATGTCGGAGATAGAGTGAAGACCTGTTTGGGTGGGGGCACAGTTTGGAAACCAGCCCTGGACCCATGGGCGACCTGTCGGGGGCGCGGTCCATAGACCGGACCCTGATCTTTGTTCGTCCCTGCTTCGGGTAGCCTATCGAGGGTACAGCTCGTAAGCTTGTCCCAGATTTTGAGGGAGGGGAAGGCGCGTGAACGACCTATTGGGGGAGGATGACCTTCGCCGGGGACAACCTTCACCTAAGGATCCCTTTTGGGGGTGCAGCTTCGAAGCCTGCCATGGGTCTCTGACAGGGAAGGGTCGAGTTACGCAGCCTATCCCAAGCCCTTTGGCGACCTTTCAGGGGCGCGGCTTGGAAGCCTACCCCGGATCTTTGCTACGAGGTAGCTCGTTCTCTTCCCCGGGTTGGGTAGTGAGGCCCGACCTGCTATGGGTAGCCAGGCCGCGACCTGCCCCGGAGGGCTTCGAGAGGGTGAGTCGGAGCCGTATCCCTTCCAGCACCCCTGGGGGTCCTATGCCACTGGCACCTTTTGGGGGTGCATCACGTGGCCTGCCCTGGATCTTTGGTAGGGAAGGGTCGAGGTACGTAGCCCGTCCCAATCCCTCGGAGACCTTTCGGGCGCGTAGCTCGAAAACCTGCCCGGATCATTGCTTGCATCAAGGCAGCTCGCTCTTTGCGATTAGGCCGACCCTGACATGGGGCTTCTTCTCACAAGAAAAGTTTGAAGAGGACTGATTCGGAGTGAAAAGTATATATTTATACCTCCTAACTACCCCCATTTTGTGCTAAAGATCAGGCTTAAACTTGCTCTTTTGGGTGTATTTTTACTTCATGTCATTTTTAGAGCTTATTCTCATTCTTTGCACAAAATACGGTTTTTATCGTCCTTATTGGCTTCCTATTATTTTTCATATGCTCCTGCCATTATTTTGATCATATTTCCATTTATGAGAATTATTTGAGCATGTGATAATTTTTAAAGGATTATTGGAAGTCAATATTGTGTTATAATAGTCAATATATTCATTTCATAATCAAATGGACTAATTTCTCCTTCCCCTATTTTTCAGGTACCCCTGGGAGTCTTGGAGATTTTCCAGAATTTTCTGCGATTTTTCTGGAATTTCTAAGTATTTTTGGTGAATTGTTTGGAGGAGAAAATAGGTTTTAAAAAGGAAAATAGAAAAATCAGTTGGAGCTCCACGTGGCGCAATCCGGCCGCGCCACGTGGCACAGATCCCTCCGTTCGCCCGCTTTCCAATTTGCGGGCCGCCGCTGATTCGATTTGAATAAAAAAAATAAAAAAATAAAACTCGGCTGCAAATTAGCGGGCTTCGGCCTGCTCGAAATTTCGAGCGGGCTGAAGCCCCGCTTCGTTTTTTTGCTGGAGAGCGCACACAATTAAGTTGCGGGCGGGTCGGGCGCTGGCCGCCCGACCCGCATGCCCAATTCCTTGGTTATTTCGGCCTGGGGGTGAATTTGGTGCAGCAGTTTTCGTTTTTTCGGCTGTTCTTTGGGTTTTTTTGAGTTTTTTTAGGGCTTGGGAGAGCTTGGAGGCTATGGGGGGAGGATGATGAAGCTTGGAGCTTGGAGGATCATTTGAGAGTGGAAGAACTCATCTGGGAGTGACACTTGGGTGAAATCTCTCCATTCTCTTGTGTATTTTGATTTTGATTTTTGTGTTGTAATTGGATGTTTGTTTTGAGTAAAAACTTCTCCTTTTCATTATGAATTTCTGAATCTTTCTTGTGTGGTTGTGTTGTGCTTGTTGTTGTTGGGTTGTGAATTGCATCTCTAGCACATTTTCATTTCCTAAATTGGTGGATGAAACCCTAGAACTTTGTTTATTGGAACCCTAAGGGGAAATCCAAGAAGAGGATTATCATAGCGGACCCTCGCTAATGTGCTCATTGTCTACTACTCGCATGGGTTTCATTCATTACTTATTGCACCCCACTTGTTCGATGAAATGCCGCATTCTCCGATTGAGTGTCCTTAGCCGGATAATCAATTGAGTTATATTTGGGATGATTTCTTGTGCCCACGGCCTCATTCACATGCACACCACATGAGTCCTCCTCATTGCTTGTTGATTCGGTTCTCTAACCCTACACACTTAGGACAGATTTGTTGATTTACCACACCGTTTTTCCACTCATCCACCGTTAGTTGAGATTGTTGAATCACGCTTTATTTTTCTTTATCGATCAAACTTGTGAATATAGAACGACTTGTCCCTGTGATCCGACCTGGTACTCACCGGTTATTATTTATTGCATTGACACTCCTACGCTTGGGAGTGGAGGGCGTGCTCCTTGCGCGTCCTTCCCGTTCAACCAATTGGCACCGTTGCCATGGACAACGGTTTCTATCATTAGCAATTTTTGATTGATTTCGAAAGTTTTAGTGTGATACTACTATCTCTTAGTGTGAGTCTTTTCGATTCTTCATCTTTCACTTATTGTTCATCCTTATTTATTTTACACTTTTGAGTCTTTTTGATTGTTTATTTTTGTTTTTTTCCAAACATGGCAAGTACTTCAAACTCTCTTGGCTTTGACATGTGGGTGACCAAGTCCCTACCGAGATTCCTTGGTAAGGATGCGGAGAGCCCTTACATACATATTAAGAAGTTTGAGAGTGCTTGCAAGCTTCATTTTGATGGAAACACGTGTGCAGAAAAGTTTAATCTTAAATTCTTTCACTATTCGTTGGATGGTAGTGCATTAAATTGGTTTATAGTTTATATCCCTCATCTTAGTCCATCTTGGCCTGTACTAAAGCACAAATTTTGTATGAAGTTTTTTCCATCTTACATGACCAAAACATGGCAAGGAAGAATGGTAAACTTTGCTCAGCGCATCGGTGAGACATTTTTTCAGGCTTGGACGTGTTTTCCAGAGTTAGTGTACGGTTGTCCACATCATGGATTTGACAGGGTGCGTCTTCTTGGATTCTTCTTGGAGGGTCTGCTTCCGGAGATGCAGGATTTTGTGGATTTGTTGGACAACTGCCACTTTTTGGACATGGATGAGAATGCGGCTTGGCGTTATTTGGAGTCCTACAAGGAGGAAGATCACACATTGGTTGCGACTCCAAATGAGCCAAGCCATGAAGTTTTGGTCCACCAAGCCCCGAATGAAGAAGTTCTTATGGATCTCACCCCACCGGTAGTTGAAGAATTGAGTGCCCCATGCCAAGTAGTAGTTGAGGAACCAAGTGTTGGCATGGAGGAGTTGGTTGAGCCGGTGGAGGAAATTATCATGAAGGCATCTCCTATTTCTGCTGGGCCGTGTCAATTAGTTGTTGAAGAATTGGTTGTTGACATGGTGGAGATAGAGGAGCCGATCACGCGCACACTTGGGAGCGAAGTGGGCAAGGGGGAGTGTTCTTTTGTTGATGTGCCCGAAGAAGAGGCAAGCGAGGGTGAGTCTATACCACATGCTATCATGGATCCCGAGCTTCCCTGTCACGCCCCGCTTCCCTAAAATGGAGGCGAGACGTGAAAAGGTCCGCACGAGAGTGGAGCTGTGAAGCCCCAAACCCGATAAGCGTTAATAAAACATAAGCAGGTCCTTGTAACCACAAACGGAACAACAATAATAACACAAGGAGAGACAGGAATAAAATTCTCATATCTCATAATTTGTCCAACATGAAAAATAAGTTCAACATCCAGAAAAGCCACCAGGCTAAAAGAAAGAGTCTAAAGGCCCAGAACAAGGCCAACAAAAGCAACAACGTAACAAAGTATAGGTGCTACGCACCGACAACAAAACAGCAGTCTAAACAAAAGGGAAAACACAACGAAGACACTAGGACTGGTCCCCAGTGTCCACGTGCTCCCCGCCAAACACGGGCTCGGGCTCGGCGTCAGCAAACACCTCGTCCTCCACAATGTACTCAGGCTCAGGATCTAACATGTGTCACCCAAAAGAGTAAAGGGGCACATGTCAGCAAGTCTAAAAGACTTGGGCAAGGAAACTAAAAGTAAGGCAACTAGCAACCTAGAAGTTATGGTACGCATGACATGGCAGTTATAACATGAGTGCACAAGTAAGACATGGTGAAACAATAAGTGCAAGAGAACAATTATCGGGACAAGACAAGAGTAGCCAAGCTACTAACAATCTCAATCATTTCACTAGTCACGTTTCAAGTTGTTTGTAGATGTGTACGCCTTACAGCTGAATGGTTTGACATTCACACCGATTGGCCGCTTAACACCACCCCAAAACCCAGAGTTTACGCCTTACCACTGCAGTTGCTGATCGGGCAGACTCCCAGTTGATTGGCCGCTTAACTCTTACCCCATCCCACACGTAAACAAGCCAGGGTCCCTGTACATGAGCCCATTAAATGAGCCAGGGTTGCCCCGCACGGGAGCTTGTTTTCTATATCACGAATCAGGAAGTATTTGGCGTAGGGGACACCTAGCCTCAATATCGAGCATTGGGGTTAGCAACTCATTATGCTCGCTTCTGGTCACGAGCCAGGAAGTACAAGTATTGTAGCGTGTGCTACGCAATCACGGGAACATTTAAAGAATGCAATGACATGACAATTAATTCGCGTACCGGTAATTGAAATTAAACATGGCATGGTAGTTATATGCAACATGATAAATGACGGGTATAGCTTCGTTGTCAAGCTAGATCCTGAAATTGCGCCTAGGCGAGTATCATTTCGTCGCCTAGTCTCTTTTACGCCTACAACAAACAAATGGCCTAAGACATGGCCCAACACCCTAAGTGGCAAGTTTCACTTGCCTCACGCCAAGGAAGATGATCAACGAGGCACGCCACAAAAGTTATCTACGGAGAGGAAATCGCTGCCACGGAGAAACACTCATCAAACAACATCCACCTAGTTTATTATTAGGGTTTCAATAAAGTCACAAGGAGAGTTATGAGAAAACCAAAGGATCGAACCCTACCGTATAGAAGCGGAAGATCGATGCCGAGCAAGCACGGTAACGGAAGAACGATCAGGGGAAACCTAGGGTTCAGATCTGGAAATGGATGGAGAAGTTTGGAGAAATAGGGTTTTGGGGGTTTGGTGAGACTTTGAGGAAGATGAGAGGTAGAATGTGTTAAGGGAGAGTTTGGATGATGGATTTTGAGCTTGGGATGAAGGAATAAGGGTTTGAGGTAGTTGGGGGCTCAATGGGGGAGAAACTAGGGTTTTGGGTCGTGAGGAAGGAGAAGAAAACGTTTGGGAGGGGTTTAAATAGGAAGGGCTGGCGGCTGCCCAGAAATTAGGGTTTTGGCACAGATTAGTCGGTCAGAGAACAACCACTGACCGACTAGTTTGGGAACTAGTCGGTCGGTTGGCCAACGCAGACCGACTAAGTCCAAACAGTAACTCCTGTACAGAAATAGGATTTAGATTTAGTCGGTCAAAGAACAACTACTGACCGACTAGTTTCTCATCTAGTCGGTCGACGAACGTTCTTAGACCGACTAAGAATGAACAGTACTCGACTGCACAGAAGAACTAAGAATTAGTCGGTCTGAGTACAAAACTTAACCGACTAGTTTAACAACTAGTCGGTCGAAAGATGAACTTAGACCGACTAAACAGAAACAGTAACTTAAGTAAAATTAATCCAAGGAACTAGTCGGTTTGAGTAGAGTTGCCGACCGACTAGATCTCAATCTAGTCGGTTGGTTCCCCTTCTCGAACCAACTAAGATGCACTAAAAGTGCCGATTCGAATCGCAGAGCTTCGGGAAGATTCCTATGGCTTCTAAGATCACTCTAACTCTAAGATATGAGCGATTTGAAGCTCGTCACGAATGACTTACTCCGAAATCGACGATCGAAGGAAGAAGCTAGAAAATCACGACGAAACGATCGAAAGTGAAAGCTATGGCGACGAAAACCACACATCCAAGGAGAAAATCCACCAAGCATATATTTTAATATAGATAATCCAATTACACGAAAACCAGTCGTTACATCCTACCCACCTTAGAATAAAGTCCGTCCTCGGACTTTCTAACTATAGCTATATCTAGTCACCCTAGTAACTACCCTCAATCAATATCACATCAAAATTTCAACCAAGTACATTCATTTCAAGTGCTTATATATATATACTCTAGGTAGTCAATTATTAACACCACGGAAGTAAATATATATTCACGCACATAGTACACTTATACTTATTATAATCAAACAACTCCATTCACGTATTCAAATCATTCATATAGGCAAGTATATTCTATATAGCTATAAAACACATATTACACACTATATGAAAATAACCAAGTCTCTCTTACTTATATGAAAATAATTTCACACTAGAAAATACCATCGGAATCTACACGTATAGGTAACTACCTATGGACAAGACAATAAGAATACACTAATCCCTATATCTCCTAGTATACGCCAAACAATCAACATGCGAAATCACACCATACCATTGTTAAAACAAGTTCACTGTATCTAATATACATTCACCATCATTATAATTTCACAATTTATAGTCATTCAAATGCATGCACACATTTCACCATATTATCACTTCATATATAGTCCTATAGCTATAATCACGACACACCACACATACCATAGTCACCAATTCCTATAACTATCACATACTTACCCGTGCATGGTGCACACCCACACACGCTAATATTTCATTCATATATATACCAATCACACCACTATATGCTTAGCACATCTACGCACCTAGTTTAGCTAGCGCACATATATTCACGCAACCAAGTCCTTAGTGAATAACTATACCACAAGACCAACTCACATAACTATATATTGGTATAGCCACCCACAATCGTGTGCGTAACACAACCAGGCACAAACAATCCAAACATTATACATACATCATCCATCACTATACACCAATGTACATAGAGTGTACCCACTCAAGCTTGAGTGAGACTCAAAATCATAGCGGAATAATTCCATACACATAACTTAGCATCCATACATATGCCAATACTAGCTAATGCATACACGTCTACCAACATAACCACATACATATCTAAATGTCAAACACCCTTAATATCTAACCAAGTAATATCACATATTTCAATCACTTCATATACCATGATATTATTACAAACATCAGCACACCTATAATTACAATACTCTCCCTAATAAAAGTATTTACCTATAGTCACACCCAAGCATCGTATATCTTCACACCATATCCATTCACCTATAATTGGTACATCAATACACATTCACTTCATACATAAGTTAAGATATGCAGTAGTCGGGCACACCTCATGGTATACACGCATACGACATCTCATAAAATAAGTAGTACCAATCAAAATTATCATTCTGTTATCTTACGTATATCACATCATACTCAAGCAGAAAATTACCTACACACAACATACAAATGCCAACACCCATACCACTTCATATGCACCATGAGATTAAATACACTACGACGACACATCAAATTACACTAATGGGGCCCACCAAACTATATTAAGGTTGACACAGGCGACGACAAGCTCTATTGGCTAGACAAAAAGGAAAGAAATTGAAATCAAAAGCGTAACGAATAGAAGGATCGAAAAGCATGAAAACGGTTGTGTAATGATGTAATGATGCTCCATTAGGACACATGGAAAATAGTGTAAATAACCTATTCTAAAATACGAAAAGTTTGAAAACCGTTATACCTCAAAAGTTGGAGTCCCTTTCCATATAAAAATATTTAGAGGTCGACAAAACAAATTGTTTGAAATAAGTTTGATTCGAATATACATAATAGGAGAAAACGGTTTATTGGCTTACGTAAGGCCATTAAAAGAAGGTAAATCATTCACACGAATTTTGAGGTCGTAGTCTAGAAAATATTACACGGTAGTAACTTAATAACGTTTGCAAAGTTTGAAATGAAATTAATTGAAAAATTTAAACTCAGGTTGAATGCTTTCTAAATCCTTAAGCCAGGGAAAATCTAAAGTAATCAATATTGAAATTACTTTTAGAGGAATCAGGATTTGCCAAAAAGAGACTGTTTACACAAAGCTCTTAACATACGAGCTAACGAGCCTAGTACGGATATATAAAAATATTTGAAATTCAATTTAGTTTAGAAATTATTCTAAGAGCATGTATGGTAAACGGAAAGATAATAATAGCTTATTAGTAGTATTATCAAAATTGGTGGTAAAACTTTAAAATCAAATTATGGAAGGTCTAGATCAGGAAATGGTTATGAAGGCGTAATTTTCCAAAAGTTGTAATAGAGAAAATGTTGAACACATCCTTGGTTTATTGAAAGCTGAAATCATGTGTGACTTGGAAGGTACCTCAAGGGGGCGTGATGTATCATTTGAACGGCGTGAACAAGAAAGGAAAAACCTTATAAATCGAATTTGAAAAAAATTAGAAAGCTCAGAATTTAAATTGATATATGAAAAGGGACGAGATATTTAAATAGGTATGAAAAGTATAGGCTGGAAAAACATTATAAACAGTAATCAAATCTCGTCAAAACTTTCGAAATTCAAAAATAAATTTAAGTCAACGAAAGAGCATGAGGTATAAGTATACACTTATTAAAGTTTCGAACAAATCTAAACTTAGGAAAAGGGAGTCGGAAAGATACTTTCAGAAAGTTCAAGATTTGCAACGGAGAGGTTCGAAAACATTATACGGCGGTAACTTAATATAATATTTCGGCAAAATTTCGAAATTCAAAGAATGAAATCCGATCAACTATAGTGTGAAAATTTAGGCCCATGCTAAATGCTTCCAATTTTTAAAACTGAAGAGAAAATCCCAGATAAATAACATTTGAAATACTTTTTAGAGGGACCCGGATGCCAAACACTGATTTATACAAGATCTTAAAGTACGAGTTCAATGAACCTAGGACTGATATATGAAAATAATTGAAGTTCTACTTATCTTGGAAGATATTCTAAAGTAATCAAAATTGTAGTAAAGCTCTTAAAACCAAAATACGAGAAATATTGGTTAGCAAAAGCTACGAGATTAAAAATTTCAACCAACAGACTTCAAAATCTACGAAAGGATTTTAACTCGATCGAATGGGAAGGAATTAAATATTTAAGAAAGGGGGGTAGCCATCAAGAATTGCTTCTACACGAAGCTCCGGGATATAATGCACATTGATGCACCAGAGTCAAGAGGACTCGTGCCAGAAACGTGCAAACCCAAATCACACCTAACAGCCAGCCTAGCAATCAAACTCCATTCTAGCAAACATAACATACTCAAGCAACCAAACATATTCTAACAAACAAGACTGTCAAAAGGAAGAAGGCAACTAGATTGAGGGTTACCTGCAATAACCCCATCCACAGTCTTAGCCTCAACTACAGCCATCAGGGAAGCCTGCCTCCTCAGCGGAAAAGCCTGTCGAAAAGCCTGCTTCTGTGGGACAAGGGCTGCCCCACGTCTAACAGCTACGGGTGCTTTTCGTAGTTGAGCTCCGACTGGCGCTCTCCCCAGATGCCTAGCTCCCGGACAGTCCTTTAAGGTATGTGCTGCAGCGCCACAAATCAAGCACTGGCCCAGCTTCCGCCTGCACTGTTCCTTCTTATGACCAATCTTGCCACAATGATGGCACACCTTCCG
The DNA here is from genome assembly GCA_030789695.1 of Scilla litardierei. NCBI lineage: Eukaryota > Viridiplantae > Streptophyta > Magnoliopsida > Asparagales > Asparagaceae > Scilla > Scilla litardierei. The sequence continues at coordinate 11,350,723 of CM061142.1, read as the reverse complement.
ACTCGGCCCAGCTTCCGGTGCTTGCTGATGCGGAACCCTATCGGATGCCTTCCGCAGTTGATTTGCATGCCGACAATCCTTCGCCGAATGAGTATCATCACCACAAATCAAACCCTGACCTATAAATCTTCTGCACTGATCCTTGAGGTGACCGGTCTTGCCGCAGAAATAGCAAGCCTTCAGAGCAGATCCACCACCAGCTCGGGTCTGACGTCTTCTAGCCATCTAGCGCCATAGAAACGGACCAAAATTAGACTCAGAGCTTAATGACTCGGACGTCGAACTTAGTTCATTGGACATTCTAATATTATTATCGTTATTCCGATATTCGCAGTTACAGTATAGTGACCTGCATGGGCCACCAACAAAACCTGTCACGCACCGCTTCCCTAAAATGGAGGCGAGACGTGAAAAGGTCCGCACGAGAGTGGAGCTGTGAAGCCCCAAACCCGATAAGCGTCAATAAAACATAAGCAGGTCCCTGTAACCACAAACGAAACAAAAATAATAACACAAGGAGAGACATGAATAAAATTCTCATATCTCATAATTTGTCCAACATGAAAAATAAGTTCAACATCCAGAAAAGCCACCAGGCTAAAAGAAAGAGTCTAAAGGCCCAGAACAAGGCCAACAAAAGCAACAACGTAACAAAGTATAGGTGCTACGCACCGACAACAAAACAGCAGTCTAAACAAAAGGGAAAACACAACGAAGACACTAGGACTGGTCCCCAGTGTCCACGTGCTCCCCGCCAAACACGGGCTCGGGCTCGGCGTCAGCAAACACCTCGTCCTCCACAATGTACTCAGGCTCAGGATCTAACATGTGTCACCCAAAAGAGTAAAGGGGCACATGTCAGTAAGTCTAAAAGACTTGGGCAAGGAAACTGAAAGTAAGGCAACTAGCAACCTAGAAGTTATGGTACGCATGACATGGCAGTTATAACATGAGTGCACAAGTAAGACATGGTGAAACAATAAGTGCAAGAGAACAATTATCGGGACAAGACAAGAGTAGCCAAGCTACTAACAATCTCAATCATTTCACTAGTCACGTTTCAAGTTGTTTGTAGATGTTTACGCCTTACAGCTGAATGGTTTGACATTCACACCGATTGGCCGCTTAACACCACCCCAGAACCCAGAGTTTACGCCTTACCACTGTAGTTGCTGATCGGGCAGACTCCCAGTTGATTGGCCGCTTAACTCTTACCCCATCCCACACATAAACAAGCCAGGGTCCCTGTACATGAGCCCATTAAATGAGCCAGGGTTGCCCCGCACGGGAGCTTGTTTTCTATATCACGAATCAGGAAGTATTTGGCGTAGGGGACACCTAGCCTCAATATCGAGCGTTGGGGTTAGCAACTCATTATGCTCGCTTCTGGTCACGAGCCAGGAAGTACAAGTATTGTAGCGTGTGCTACGCAATCACGTGAACATTTAAAGAATGCAATGACATGACAATTAATTCGCGTATCGGTAATTGAAATTAAATATGGCATGGTAGTTATATGCAACATGATAAATGACGGGTATAGCTTCGTTGTCAAGCTAGATCCTGAAATTGCGCCTAGGCGAGTATCATTTCGTCGCCTAGTCTCTTTTACGCCTACAACAAACAAATGGCCTAAGACATGGCCCAACACCCTAAGTGGCAAGTTTCACTTGCCTCACACCAAGGAAGATGATCAACGAGGCACGCCACAAAAGTTATCTACGGAGAGGAAATCGCTGCCACGGAGAAACAATCATCAAACAACATCCACCTAGTTTATTATTAGGGTTTCAATAAAGTCACAAGGAGAGTTATGAGAAAACTAAAGGATCGAACCCTACCGTATAGAAGCGGAAGATCGATGCCGAGTAAGCACGGCAACGGAAGAACGATCCGGGGAAACCTAGGGTTCAGATCTGGAAATGGATGGAGAAGTTTGGAGAAGTTTGGAGAAATAGGGTTTTGGGGGTTTGGTGAGACTTTGAGGAAGATGAGAGGTAGAATGTGTTAAGGGAGAGTTTGGATGATGGATTTTGAGCTTGGGATGAAGGAATAAGGGTTTGAGGTAGTTGGGGGCTCAATGGGGGAGAAACTAGGGTTTTGGGTCGTGAGGAAGAAGAAGAAAACGTTTGGGAGGGGTTTAAATAGGAAGGGCTGGCGGCTGCCCAGAAATTAGGGTTTTGGCACAGATTAGTCGGTCAGAGAACAACCACTGACCGACTAGTTTGGGAACTAGTCGGTCGGTTGATCAACGCAGACCGACTAAGTCCAAACAGTAACTCCTATACAGAAATAGGATTTAGATTTAGTCGGTCAAAGAACAACTACTGACCGACTAGTTTCTCATCTAGTCGGTCGACGAACGTTCTTAGACCGACTAAGAATGAACAGTACTCGACTGCACAGAAGAACTAAGAATTAGTCGGTCTGAGTAAAAAACTTAACCGACTAGTTTAACAACTAGTCGGTCGAAAGATGAACTTAGACCGACTAAACAGAAACAGTAACTTAAGTAAAATTAATCCAAGGAACTAGTCAGTTTGAGTAGAGTTGCCGACCGACTAGATCTCAATCTAGTCGGTTGGTCCCCTTCTCGAACCAACTAAGATGCACTAAAAGTGCCGATTCGAATCGCAGAGCTTCGGGAAGATTCCTATGGCTTCTAAGATCACTCTAACTCTAAGATATGAGCGATTTGAAGCTCGTCACGAATGACTTACTCCGAAATCGACGATCGAAGGAAGAAGCTAGAAAATCACGACGAAACGATCGAAAGTGAAAGCTATGGCGACGAAAACCACACATCCAAGGAGAAAATCCACCAAGCATATATTTTAATATAGATAATCCAATTACACGAAAACCAGTCGTTACATTCCCTCTCCTTCGGTAGTTTCTATGGAGATAGCACTTCCTCCCCCGATTGATATTGAATGCCGCGGGGATGAGCTTCAAACCACATCATATTCAACCATCCAGAGAGTTTTCTCACACATTCATCATACTTTTCATTCCGTATTTTATATTGATGATTATGTGTGGATGTCATTTTTTGGGAACGTGTCCCCATCTCTCTCTTACACAACCCGTCTCCTTCCTTATATAGGTACACACTTTGAGGAGATGCTTGGGGTTGTGTACGTGGCCGCCATTGCCACGTTTGGCCGAGGAGCATTAGCGGAAGAAACAAAAGGAGTGTTGGAACAATTGCCACATCCGATGGAAATTTTGGATCTGCCATTTGCTAAGGTGTATTCTTTCCAATAGTGTAAATAAATAAATGTTTTATTTTAGTGCTTTTGTGTGCTTCTCTTTTCTTTGCTAGGATCTTTTGTGAGATCTACTACTCTCCCAACATTGCGAACAATGTTTATTTCAAGTTGGGGGGAGAGTGTTAAAATCTTTAGGATTTTTAGGATTTTGGTGTTAAATTTTTTTCTGAGATACCTCCATCTTGCTCTCATCCAATGATCTTTATTGCATATCATATTTGGCCTCCTTGTCCATACGCCGCTTGCTTTATGTTTAGTCCCTACATGCTTTAATGCCATGCAATTTTTCGGATTATCATTTTGGTATCAAATTCATAAATGTTTGATTGGCATTGTTTAATTCTTTTCCAATTTGGATTCATATGCGAATATGCCATGTATGGAACTACATTATATGGCGTGATACTCTCTTTGAGACAATTTGGGAAAAGTTTGGTGTAAGTGATTTAATGTTGAGTTGAATGGTTTAGTTTTTAATTGGATTGGGTGTGGCCATATGGTGCATGTTTTGTTTCCTCCTAAGGAGTGGGTGGATGAGTTGATAATTCATGTTGAGAATGAGAAAGAGAGCGTTAATATAAGTGAATGGTTTTCCTAATCAAATCGAGTAGCCGGTGCCCCACGAAACATTGGGGAGGAAACCAAAAATGAGATTAAGGGGATCATTCCATCCCTTTGCCTATATAGCGTTATCGCGTGTATGCAAAGGTGGCGTGTTTGCATTTCATGGCGTTATCGCGTGAATGCAAAACAAAAAAAAGAAGGAAAAAGAAAAGAAAAAAATGAATGAATAAATGAAAGAATAAGCAACAGGAGTGATGCAATCTTACCTCCCAAATTAGGAGAAATTTCTTTTGTTTTGGCCACTTCCTTGAAAATTTGAAACTTTGACATCGTGATATATCCTAAAGAATGCGATACCGTGCTTATTACTTCACTTTCCTTTGAATTGGATTGAGGAGAATGTCATTTGTTGTTTATTTTCATACATTGTGTATATTGGCTTTGGAATCATTTGAAAATATCATTTGGAGTATGCCATGAGGATATCTTGAGTGTGGTGCATATTTTTCACTTTAATCCGAATTTATCGCATATTTTGCTAGGGACTAGCAAAAAGCTAGTTGGGTGTGTGATTTGGAGTGAAAAGCGTATATTTATACCCCCTAACTACCCCTATTTTGTACTAAAGATTAGGCTTAAACTTGCTCTTTTGGCTATATTTTTACTTCATGTCATTTTAGAGCTTATTCTCATTCTTTGCACAAAATACGGTTTTTATCGTCCTTATTGGCTTCCTATTATTTTTCATATGCTCCTGCCATTATTTTAATTATATTTCCATTTTTTGAGAATTATTTGAGCATGTGAATTATTTTTACAGGATTATTGGAAGTCAATATTGTGTTATAATAATCAATATATTCATTTCAAAATCAAATGGACTAATTTCTCCTTCCCCAATTTTTCAGGTACCCCTGGGAGTCTTGGAGATTTTCCAGAATTTTCTGGAATTTTTCTGGAATTTCTAAGTATTTTTGATGCATTGTTTGGAGGAGAAAATAGGTTTTAAAAAGGAAAATAGAAAAATCAGTTGGAGCGCCACGTGGCGCAATCCGACTGTGCCACGTGGCGCAATCCGACTGTGCCACGTGGCGCAGATCCCGACGTTCGCCCGCTTTCCAATTTGCGGGCCGTCGCTGATTCGATTTGAATAAAAAAAATAAAAAAAATAAAACTCGGTTGCAAATTAGCGGGCTTCGGCCCGCTCGAAATTTTGAGCGGGCCGAAGCCCCGCTTCGTTTTTTAGGCTGGAGCGCGCGCACAATTAAGTTGCGGGTGGGTCGGGCGCTGGCCGCCCGACCCGCATGCCCAATTCCTTGGTTATTTCGGCCTGTGGGCGAATTTGGTGCAGCAGTTTTCGTTTTTTCGGCTGTTCTTCGGGGTTTTTGAGTTTTTTTAGGGCTTGGGAGAGCTTGGAGGCTATGGGGGAAGGATGATGAAGCTTGGAGCTTAGAGGATTATTTGAGAGTGGAAGAACTCATCTGGGAGTGACATGTTGAGTATTGGTGTTTCATACCAGTCTTATTTTGATGATGATCATAATATTATGTTGTTGCTAATGACTCTCATGTTTTAGTCTCACAGTTTATTTCCTAGAATATCTTTCTTGGAGACTAATCACTTGGTGTAAGGATGGACATCAAGTGGAGAAGGGCCAAAGTTTGGACTCAAGGAGTGCCAAAGCTTGGAAATGGTGGAGAGCAATCAAGGCATCAAGATTGAAGACTTAGACTCTTTTGAAAGCAATGTAATTCATGTATTATTTACTTTATTGCTTTCTCTCTCTTTTGAGTCTAGGTTATTGTAATGCCTTGTTAGATGGTTTACTCATTCATGCATATGCATTTAACCATCTTAGTGAGCCTTAGGATTATCATAGAATCCAACCTAATAGGTTCACTTTGTCCAAAGACTCATTTGGAGTCTCTGGCTTTCCATCAGTCGCCTGATGAGGGAAACACAGTCGACTGGGTGATTTCCAATCGCCTGTAGATCCTTATACAGTCGCCTGATATGCACAGCTCACGTCAACATTTCAATTGACTCAAAATTGAGCTTTACGCACAGTCACATGTCGATCAGTTTACAGTGGCCTATATACTTACAGTCGCCTGGAAATTGGCCAACAGTCGCCTGTCTAGCGTAAGTGCAATCTCTGCATCTCTCTGTCTTCTCTCCATATAATACAGCAGACGACTGATGAAGAATATACAGTCGCCTGACTATTTGACAGTCGACTGTAGTATTAACATCATTCGCCTGTGTGAATAACTGGAGAAAGAGTGCAGCCCTCTGTTTCGATCCATCCCCTGTAGCAGTCGTCTGCTGAAGGATTAACATGCGCCTGTCCTGTTTGTCAGTCGACTGTATAGTCTTCGTTAGTCGACTATCCTGGCTCAGATTATAGCCGTTGGATATTTTCTAGCCGTTGATCAGTCGACTGTCTTTTGATCATCAGTCGACTGTTCCTGTCGTTTTCACACAGTTTCTAGCCGTTGTAGAATTCTTTCTTTGGCTGTTTCCTTGGGTTTTGGGGCTTGATATGGGGTTCCGATATATATGAGAGTGCTGCCATCTCTTAACCTTCTTGATTGATTGTTGATGCAATTGAAAAACTCAAGAGATCTATAAGCAACTCTCAAGCTCCCTCATTTCCCTCTATTGAGCATTCATTCCTCTTCATGCATTGAAGTCCAGCTCAAAGGAAATCATCCAAGTGCTCTCAAGCATATCTCAACGCTGGGAGATCCTCTTCCATGCCTTGCATCCATTCATGAGTAAGCATCTCAAGGCATAGGTAAGAGTATTTATTTTACTTGGTGTAATTGTGTCTCTAATTCTCTTTGTGGGAATTAGATCTTTCTCTCTTTGTGGGAGGTTGTCTCTTTGTGGGACTTAGGATACTCTCTTTGTGGGAGTAACTCTCTTTGTGGGAGTTTAGTGTCCTAGTATAGGGCTGACCCTAATTCTCTGAGTGGGAGTTAGTGATTCTCTGTGTGGGAGTCTTGATCCTCGTGTAGAATTGGTTGGGTCCTTGTGTAGGGCATAAATCCTCTTTGTGGGGTATCTCCTTGTGAGATTTGTATTCACTTCTCTGTGTGGGAATATAGTGGATATTGGTGTGGCTGGATGTACCCAAGTCTGGGGAACCAGGGTAATTCCTTGTGTTAGCGTTTGAATTGATTGTGCCTTTTAATTCCTCTTGCATTTATAATTCCGTATTTGCAAGTTAAATTTTAATTGGACAATTTTATTGCCATTACACAATTCACCACCTCTCTAGTGTGTGTTTTTAGTATTGCAAGGGTTAGACGATCCCTACAATTGGTATCAAAGCGAGGTTAAAGCATACTGCAACGATGGCATTCAACGCAATGTCCGCGCCTCATGAAGAAGGTCACTCAGCCGTTCGACCCCCGCTCTTCAACGGAACCAACTACCCGTGTTGGAAGATCAGGATGATGATCTACTTGAAGAGTCACGACCTTTGGGACATCACAGAGTCGCCTTTCGAGGAGCCTACTTCACCCGCGGCCTTGAGAACTAAAGCGGAGAAGGACTTGATCAGAGTCAATGCTAGGGCTATGTGTGTTCTCCATTGCGCCCTCACTCCGGATGAGTTCGACCGTATCTCCATGTGCAAATCGGCCAACGGAATTTGGCATACATTAGAGATCTCTCATGAAAAGCTACTTCAACATAAGGAAGAGGTTCAACCACTTAAGCCCGAGAAGAAAAAGGGGGTTGCTCTTCATGGTGAGAAGGGGTCTTTCAAGTGGAAAAAGAAGTTCCAACAAGAATCTCCGAGTGAAGATGAAGAAGATCTTAGCGACGATGACTACATCGAGCTTGCCAACCAATTCAAGAATTTCAAGGCATTCCTCAAGGACAATCAAGGTATGTCTTCGTCAAATTTTGTCTCTCAGTCTAACAAGTTGGGTTGTTTCAACTGTAGTGGAAAAGGTCATGTGGCTACCGAATGCCCTTCCAAACCCACCATAGATACCTATAAGGGTAAAGGGAAGAAACATTGGAAAGCCAAGTTCGAGGTCAAGAACCAAAGGAAGGGGCTTATCGGCACATTTGATGATTCCGATGGGGACACATCTAATGATGAAGAAGAGGATGACAAGGATCACGATCAAAGGTGTTTCATTGCCTTTGATGATTCTTCATCAACTTCATCTAACTCTAGCGATGAAGAGATAGAGACATGGCTCAACTCCAAAGAAAAAAGTTGCTTCATGGCTAATGGGGAAGAGTCTTCGTCAAGCTCAAGCGAGGAGAAAAGCAATAAGAAAGTCAAGGAAGAAAGTGATGAGGAAGCTGAGGAGGAAAAGACATCCTATGAGGAGCTTGAATACCGCCTAAATGTGGCCTCCAATTTGGCAAGTAAGTGCATCGACTCATATGATAAAATGAAAGCTAAACTTGATAATGCTATGAGTAGGGTGCATGATTTAGAATCATCTAGTGTAAATATTCTTGATGAAATGCATGTTTGCGACACTAGTGAGAGAGACACACTTCTCTCTCAAGTTAAGGAATTGAGCCTTTCAAATGAAAGACTTGTTGCCCAAAACCTTAGCTTAGTGCTCACATTCAACAACTTACGTTGAAATATGAAGAGGAATCCCAGAAGCTCATAAGCTTTGTGTATTCTAGGGATTCACTCCACGATTTGTTGGAAAAACAACATCCAGCAAATCATAGACGAGGTTTGGGTTATATTCAAAATGTGGTTCCCAAACCCACCTCTAATTCCTCTTATGGTGCAAGTTCAAGAAATATTGCTAAAGCACCTAAGAAGAATTACCATGCTTTCTTGTACAACAAGAACATCAACAAGAAGCATGTAGATCATGGGGTAATGAGGAAGAATGAAAAATCTTCATTTTTTGCTAAGAAGCAAAATCCTCATTCTTTGCATGCCAAGAAATTCGTTTCTACACCTAAGCATGCCACATCCATCCCTCTTGCAAAGGTAAAACCCTTGCCTAGGAAATCCTTGAGATTATGGATTCCCACTAAGGTTAGTGTGCAAGAGAGAGATAGTTACATCAACTCTCAAGTTAGGGATGTGATCACCTCGTGTGATTACGTTAGGAAGTCAAACTCCTCTTGGGTTTGGTTACCTAATGTTTAGGTTCCCCACACACATTTTCATATTTCATGGGTATTGTGCTTAATGCTATATTTTTGCATACCCATTGGTTGTGTGTGTGTTTCATGATTTTGAAAATACTTGCAAATATATGCATTTTCATGAAAATGGGAATCTTGGGGCTATTGACATGCATGCATTTTTGATCCATGTGTATGTCAATGGGGGAGTTGATATGTTATATGTTTAAATTATTTTAAGACATATTTTAACTCTCATTTCGGGGTTGTTTGAGATCATTATTTACATTTGGTTATTTTGGGTCTCAAACCAAACCTCTTGTTTATTGCCAACTTGTTTCATGTTCTGTTGTTTTTGGCAATATCCTTGTGTATCATTGAAGCTTGATTTTTCCATATCTATTGCTTTGATACACTTTAGGCCCATGGCTCCATTTATTGTATAATTGGTATTAGATCCTAGAAGTCAAAAGTTGACCATTTCTATGATCTAGGGGGAGCATGGGATAGTGAATTGATACCCACTAAATTTTTCAATTTGGTATCATACATCTCTTTCGTTCTTGCATATTGTCACATCTTGGTTAAGATGACAAATGGGGATATATTTGATGTCCACCTTTTTGACGATGTCAAGGGGGAGAGATATATGCATTATGTAAATATATATCATATAGGGGAGAGATATATACATATGCATATGTGGAGAGATTTAAGGGATTGTATAAACCATAACAATTCATGTTTGCATGATATTGTCTATCTCATTTGGTTTATGTAATCCTGCCTATTATATGTCACCTTGGTTTCAGTTGGTATTATGAATTTACCTTTGTGTAGCTCATTGTTTATTTGGTGCATATAAGTAGGGGGAGATCATTAGCATTGTGCTTTAATTCTTTATGATTTACATAATGTGTGTGATCATCAAAAAGGGGGAGATTGTTGAGTATTGGTGTTTCATACCAGTCTTATTTTGATGATGATCATAACATTATGTTGTTGCTAATGACTCTCATGTTTTAGTCTCACAGTTTATTTCCTAGAATATCTTTCTTGGAGACTAATCACTTGGTGTAAGGATAGACATCAAGTGGAGAAGGGCCAAAGTTTGGACTCAAGGAGTGCCAAAGCTTGGAGATGGTGGAGAGCAATCAAGGCATCAAGATTGAAGACTTAGACTCTTTTGAAAGCAATGTAATCCATGTATTATTTACTTTATTGCTTTCTCTCTCTTTTGAGTCTAGGTTATTGTAATGCCTTGTTAGATGGTTTACTCATTCATGCATATGCATTTAACCATCTTAGTGAGCCTTAGGATTATCATAGAATCCAACCTAATAGGTTCACTTTGTCCAAAGACTCATTTGGAGTCTCTGGCTTTCCATCAGTCGCCTGATGAGGGAAACACAGTCGACTGGGTGATTTCCAGTCGCCTGTAGATCCTTCTACAGTCGCTTGATATGCACAGCTCAAGTCAACATTTCAATTGACTCAAACTTGAGCTTTACGCACAGTCGCCTGTCGATCAGTTTACAGTTGCCTGTATACTTACAGTCGCCTGGAAATTGGCCAACAGTCGCCTGTCTAGCGTAAGGGCAATCTCTGCATCTCTATGTCTTCTCTCCATATTATACAGTAGACGACTGATGAAGAATTTTAATTGGACAATTTTATTGCCATTACACTGTTCACCCCCCCTAGTGTGTGTTGTTAGTATTGCAAGGGTTAGACGATCCCTACATGACACTTGGGTGAAATCTCTCCATTCTCTTGTGTATTTTGATTTAGATTTTTGTGTTAGTAATTGGATGTTTGTTTTGAGTAAAAACCTCTCCTTTTCATTATGAATTTCTGAATCTTTCTTGTGTGGTTGTGTTGTGCTTGTTGTTGTTGGGTTGTGAATTGCATCTCTAGCACATTTTCATTTCCTAAATTGGTGGATGAAACCCTAGAACTTTGTTTATTGGAACCCTAAGGGAAAATCCAAGAAGAGGATTATCATAGCGGACCCTCTCTAATGTGCTCATTGTCTATTACTCGCATGGGTTTCATTCATTACTTATTGCACCCCATTTGTTCGATGAAATGCCGCATTTTCCAATTGAGTGTCCTTAGCCGGATAATCAATTGAGTTATATTTGGGATGATTTCTTGTGCCCACTGCCTCATTCACATGCACACCACATGAGTCCTCCTCGTTGCTTGTCGATTCAGTTCTTTAACCCTACCCACTTAGGAGAGATTTGTTGATTTAACACACCGTTTTTCCACTCATCCACCGTTAGTTGAGATTGTTGAATCACGCTTTATTTTTCTTTATCGATCAAACTTGTGAATATAGAATGACTTGTCCCTTTGATCCGACCCGGTACTCACCGGTTATTATTTATTGCATTGACACTCTTACGCTTGGGATTGGAGGGCGTGCTCCTTGCGCATCCTTCCCGTTCAACCAAGGACGTGAGTCGAAACTTAACGATAAGTGAGAGAGAAGGAAAACATGTATTTTCGCATCCCAGGTCGTCCTGCGAGAGCTTGAGCTCTAGGGCACGTAGTCGGCCTACTCGGAGGAGCTTCGATTTTGGGTTGGAGCTTTATGGAAGTGCTTGTTGAACATCCACTTCTTCCTCGAGTCGCCTATGTTGAGCGGCGTCGATGTCCAAATCGAGACGTCTTTGTTGGGCTGCTATCTCTTTGTTAAGCTCCTTTTGCTGGGTGACTGCCTCTTCTTCAATCTGGGGGTGAAGGCTGTGCCTCACATTTTGGGGATTAGAGGGGACGGTGGATGCCCCGGCCCCACCCGCACCCCAATCATTCATCATCTTTGTAAAGTCTTCAAAGCCTTGGTGGATAGCACGGGCCGAGGCATGAATAGCCTCTGCCATCCCCTTAAGGGGTACATCCGTCGGGGGAGTCCCTCCGAGAGGGCGTGGCTTGTCTTCCATGGAATGCTTGCCACTGTTAGGAAAGGGTTGAAGTGTATGTGATTAGACATGGGTGTGACCCTAAGTTCCCACAGACGGTGCTAATTGTTGCGGGATAAATCCGCTTACAATGAATTTATATTGAAGTGTGGAATCAAGGGTACGATGATTACAAGTGTAGGGTTGATGACGAGGCTATCATGATTTGAGGACGATTTGTAGATGAGGATCTCAAGTTCACCCTTTGTCTGGTGAGTTTCGCTCTCTAGTTGGTGAAGGTCGCTGCAGATCGCTCGTCCGCTGGTAGCTGGGGCAAACTTCCTGCAAGAAGAGCAACTCGTCAGAAAGGCAGGGCTAGCTGCCATCCCATAGCCTCTCCAATGCTCAAGTCAGTTGATGACTGCTTGGAGAATGTCAGACACGTAGGGCGATCTTAGAGGCAGATCGGCGCTTCGTGGTGAACTAGTGTGGAAGGCGCGAATATGTGGAGGATATTCGACCTTGAATATAAGTAGATGTGTTATGGTTTCTTGCAGATTATTCAGCCCATTTCTCGTTGGAGCAGAGGGGGTATTTATAGGCTGCTGGAGTCGGTTGCTTTAGTTGAGCTGGTGGTGTCAGGGTGTCAGGGGTTCGGCCGATGATGTCAGGGCCGAACGTGTCAGGAGCGATTTTGTCAGGCTGTCAGAGCCGTAAATGTCAGGCACGCTTTTGTTAGGCTGTCTGTGGCAAAACGGCCAGGGGCGCTTTTGGCAGGCTGCAAGGCGGTGAAGCGGGCAGGCGCACTTTTGTCAGACTTGTCTGTAGTGAAAATGGCAGTGATATTTGTAGCGGGTCGCCTCCCTCATTGGGTGGACTGCTTCTAGGCAGAGAGGTAGACGAGCTGCCCCCGGGGCGAGCTGCTCTGGGGCGAGCTAGCGTAGAACGTGTGCGATCTGCCGGAGGGCTCTTCTCTTTGGTTCGGTTGACGAGCTTGGCGAGCTGCAAGGGCACACTACTTTGAGCCTTGGCGAGCTCTTCTTAGCCTTGATGAACTGGTACTCATTGATGAGGGTTGTTGATGGGTTATTTGAGTGGGTTTTATTCAAGTGGGCCTTTATCAACTAGGCCGGCCTTTAGGGCGTAACATACACCTACATTGTCACTTCCACAAGTATTAAATGTTGTTGTACATTTGGAGATATCTTTTATGAAATATTGAAACGTTAATGTAGGATATCATGTTTTCAGTATGCTTATTTGCATGTTATCAATCACGACCAAAACAATCACATTTGATTGGGGTCAAACAGATTTTCCGTTATTTAAACCAATCACTTGACTATATCCTAAGTCATGCACTTGTAAGCTAGTCTCATATAGTGATGCCGATTTTGTTGGATGTAAATCCGATAGGAAAAGTACTAGTGGCATTTGTTATTTATTGGAAATTCCTTTGTGTCATGGTTCTCCAAGAAACACAATTCGGTATCTCTCTTTACAACCGATTCAAAATACATTGACATGGGATTAGGTTTTGCACAAGTCTTATGGATGAGACAAACACTTAAGCACTATAGTATTGATTGTGGTACATGCTGAATCATAGTTGATAACCAAAGTGCTACATGTCTCTTCAAGAATTCGGTACAACACTCCCGTACCAAACACATTGATATTTGACATCATTTTTAATGATCATAACCACAAGAAGGATGTTTGCCTAGAGTACATCGACACCCAAAACCAAATTGCCGATATTTTCACCAAACTACTCAATGAAGATTCCTTTGGGAGGCTTAGGAGAGAATTAGGTATTATAATTGTTAAATCCATTTTTTGGCTCAACACTAATTTGGGCTGAAGATAGCTCCTTCGTCGGGATGGAGCATCGACAGTGGTTGAAGTGAGACCCTTGAACGATAATCTTCGGGTCAGAGTGAGCTAGGATTAGACTCCACGAATGGATATCGGCCTAGCTTCGCAGTATCTCCATTATCATGCATCAAAAGAGGATCGTTAGGGGTCGGGGTTGGGGCCCGACCGATTCCCCTCTGACGCTTAAGTTAGCTTCTCATGGAGGAAAATAAAATGGGAGAATCAGAGAGGAAGATGATTGAAAATTATTTGTTTAATACTTAGCCCTGTTTGAGATTTGGCCTCACCTCATCTCCGTGTCATTTGGAGTATTGATATCCTCTTCCCTTTTCTTTGTAACTTTCACTCATAATTGTGGCCTTTAATTGCTGAATTAGTGGCCTTTGAAGTGGTCATCATGGAGTGTAATCTTCACCATCAATCTAGCCACTAATTGACTAATTCAAGGCTATTGAAGAGGGTTTTGATGAGGTTATAACCACCCTTCTTTTATATCTATGATGAGGGAAGTGGAGGTTTGACTCATTCAACCCAAGAGTAATGGGTTGTGGGTCAGCTAGGCAATGGTCCAAATATGGCAGATTTGACATAGCAAGATTTACCTTCCTTGGTAGGCCTCGGGGCTATTGGACTGGGGCGTACCATTCTTAGAGGGCCTTGCTCTTCAGGTAGAATTCATCTACTTGCTTAATGAGCTGGGCCCATGCATTTAACAATGGCCCCCATCGCCGAGTTCAACCGTCGTGAAGGTTGAGGTCGGGTGATGGGCTAATTGAGAGGAAGAATAAACTTTGGTCGATCAGTCGGGTTGGATTGCAAGCAGATTAACCTCATGACTTTTAGTTGGTGGGCGATGGATGTGGCCCCTCGACTTATAGGATTAGCCCGTATTTGTATAGTCGGACCCGATTGCTCAGCTTGCTTGTCTTGCGAGGAATAAGTTTGCATTCGTACAGTCATTCATCAGATAGTGAGGGGATGGCCTCTTCGACTTACGATCGATGACAGATGTTGTTTAGTGGCAAGGGGATTGTCCCTTGGCTTGTGGCTGACGGTAAAGGTGTTGTTCAATGGTGAGGGGTATGACCCATTCGACTTACAGCCGACGATATAAATGACATTCAGTGTCGTTCAGTGGCAAGGGGTTGGTCCCTCGGTTTACGATCGATGCAGGGTGGCCCCTTCGACTTACAGTTGATGACGAAGAGTGTCATTCGGTGGCGAGAGGCATGGTCCCTTCGGCTTACGGTCGACGACAAAGTTGAGTCGATCAGTTGCGAGGGGATGGCCCCTTCGACTTACGGCTGACAACGAAGAGTGTCGTTCGATGGCGAGGGGTGTGTCCCCTTCGACTTACGACCGACGACAAGGTTGAGTCATTCAGTTGCGAGGGGATGGCCCCTTCGGCTTAAGACTGATGACGAAGGTTGTCGTTTGGTGGCGAGGGGTGTGGCCCCTTTCAGCTTACGGTCGACGACAAAGTTGGGTCGTTCAGTTGCGAGGGGGTGGCCCCTTTCGACTTACGGTTAATGACAAAGGTTGTTATTCGGTGGCGAGAGGCATGGCCCCTTTGGCTTATGACCGACGACAAAATTGGGTCGTTAAGTTGTGAGGGGTGTCCTCTTCGACTTAGGGCTGACGACGAAGAGTGCCGTTCCGTGGCAAGGGTGTGTGTCCCCTTCGGCTTATGGTCGACGACAAAGTTAAGTTGTTCAGTTGTGAGGGGGTGGTCCCTTCGACTTACGGCTGACGACGAAGAGTATGGTTCGGTGGCAAGGGGCGTGGCCACGTCTGCTTATGGCTGACGACAAAAGTTGGGTCGTTCAGTTGCGAGGGTGGGGGTCATATGCTCATATTCTACATTTCATTTCTACATTTTTCCATGCCATAACGATTGCTCATATCACAAATTTACCGCTTAAAAGATGATTTTATGATGAATATAACTATTTCTATGTTTTGTTGGATTTTCAGGAAATATGGAGCAATCAGGAGTAATTTAGAGCTATGAGCACATACGCACGTGCCGGAGCGTCAACGCCGACGATATCGAGGAGCTCATGGTGCTTGAAGATGAGAAGAAGCAGAAGAAGATGATAGAAAGAGAAAGTAAGTGAGAATAAGGAGAAAACGATGAAGAATCAGCCTACTCGACCGAGTGACACAGTCACTCGATCGAGTGAGGCTGATACAGCTCCAATCCAGCCAAAGAAGCGAAATAATGTACTTAATCGAGTGGAATTTCCACTCGACCGAGAGAGAAGTCCACTCGACCGAGTGGAGAGAGGAAAAATAACTGGCAGGTTACTGTTTTTGGAGGAGTCTACAGAAGACTTCACTCAACCGAGTGAGCCGACCACTCGACCGAGTGGCCCGAAGATAACAGAAGGCTGATTTTGACGATTTCTCTTCAGAATTACCACTCAGCCGAGTGATTTAACTCACTCGGCCGAGTGCACCGACGGCCCAGGTTCAGAAATTAGGGGTTGCTTCCTCCTAGGGGTATTTTTGTCAGTTTTTTCTGGACTTTTTTGAGAGTGTAAATAGCTAGTTTTGAGAGTCATCAAGAGGAAGAGACGTGACAGCTAGAGTTTTGAAGAGAATTTTTATTTTCATCTTGTTTTTGCTAAAGGATTGGAGTGCAAGGATCTTAATTCTCTTGTTATTTGAAGCCTTGAACATCATTGGGTTGTCTAAACCCTTGCGATTTCTAATCTTTATGATAAATTTCTATTTAGATCTATCTTTTGTTGCACATCTCAATTCTATTGTTTCGATTATGATGAATTGTGAGTAGTCTCTTTGCTCTAGGGCAAAGGGATGAACCATATGGATTCAAAGCTTGATATGTGAAATCTATTAAAAACCCATGTTGCTAAACTTGTTAAAGGGTTAGATAATGATTGATTTACTACGGTTAGCTAGAAATTTCTATTGGATTTTGATAGCTCGAGAGAGAATCTTAATCTATGGGAAGTCCTAGATATTAGATTTAGATCTATAATCAAGATATCATAGAATTGATACATGAGAACAACCAAAGCTAGCATCTTTATTATATTTCTATATATATATATATATATATTCGTTTGTACGACAATAAAATGAATACGAACAATCATGATCTAGATTCGAATTCACGTTGTGCGAGAGAGAACTTGAGTTGAGTTGAATTATATTGTCGATATTAATGCTAGTGGTTTGAACTAGGCTTACGCGAGAGCGAGGTTCTAGTTTAGATTACTATAGACTTGCGTAGCGCGAGAGCGTGCGTTGGTTCGCAACATAGTTGCGACAATTTCACCCAAAACCAAGAGTAGTGATATGTAAGAATATAATTTCACATTGATGCTTGAGATCTATAGTGGGGATTCCATAGCCCTAGGCTGTTTTATTAATTGAATTAACAAACGATATTTTATACGCATGTGACACCAAACAGTCCTCAATCATTGTTTCATCTCTGCCGAGTAATAAATATAATACCAACAGTTCCTCTCCGTGATTCGATACCCGATCGCCACTTAACCATGCGCTTGCAGTAAAACTACATTATTTTCGGGTGCATATCCGGAGCCGATCAAGTTTTTGGCACCGTTACCGGGGAAGCGACGTCATTTTATTTTCTTACTTAGTTATTCTTTTCATATTCCTCTATTATGCTGAAGCTTTTTGCAGAATCTCTTTCTCTACGCATGAACACACGATCAAGGGCTACTAACATAACAATATTATTTGATCCTGAGATTGAGCGCACCGCAAGGAAGCTTAAAGCAGAGAAGAGACATATTTTAGGGGAAGATAAAATGGCGGCGGAAAATAATCAACCGAGGAACATAAGACTTATTTCTATCAGAGACAGACTTACTCCAAACAACTCTGCCACTTCATCATCCTTATGCCAGAGTGTTCGCCAGATAAAAACTTCGAGCTAAAGACAGGATTAGTTATGCCGATGCAACAAGATCCTTTCCATAGGAATGTGCACGAGAACCTGCATTATCACATTCAGATGTTCTTGGCGAAGTGCGCCGCTTTTCAGGTCCCTAGCTTATTAGAGGATGCCATCCGCCTGCAGCTCTTTCCTTTCACACTTAAAGACAAAGCATTGTATTGGCTGAGGACACAAGCGAATGGCACTTTCACTACATGGGACGATCTTGCAAGTGCCTTCGTCAACAAATTCTATCCACCATTAAAGACCG
This sequence comes from Scilla litardierei, assembly GCA_030789695.1. NCBI lineage: Eukaryota > Viridiplantae > Streptophyta > Magnoliopsida > Asparagales > Asparagaceae > Scilla > Scilla litardierei. Next base: position 11,332,774 of record CM061142.1, on the reverse strand, counting down.
TCAGTCTACGGAATTCTTTGATGTCATTCAGGCGAGGACCCCAGCAGCCATTTCAGCAGAGGCAACACGCGGTGCCTTATAGACCCCCTGGATATAATCAAAGGTGGAGGCCACAAAACCCACCACCGGCGCCTCAGAGATCCGAGCGTGAGACAAGGGTTGAGGAGTTCATGGCCGAATAAAAGAAGATAAATGCTAAATTATCGGCGGGCCAAGATAGCCTCAACACAATAGTAGCGCAGCTGGCAGAGCAAATTACATTGTTGAATAGAGCCCAAAACCAATTGACGGCTCAACCGGAGGTGAACCCAAGAAGCAACACCAGCTACATCAATGAGGTGGTGGCGGTGACTACTAGAGGCAGGAAGGACACTGCACCCGTCATGGTTCAAACTCAAAGCCCAAAGCATGACACTCTGGTTGAGATAGATGGGAACGAGGAAGTAGAGAGACCCACGGTGGTCATTAATAAAGAAGAAAAATCTGAAGCTTACAAGCCCCCGAAGGAGAGAGTATATGTGCCACCGGTACCATTCCCACAAAGGTTGGCAAAGGTTAAATTGGAGAAGAAATTCGCTCGATTTCTGGAGTACTCGAGAGGCATACACCTAAATGTCTCATTCCTAGACGTTATCATCGAGATCCCGACGTATGCAAAGTTCCTCAAAGACTTGATTACGGGAAGGAAAAGGACGGAGAAGATTATGCTCGCCGACCAAGGAATGTGGTTCGTCAATGAAGACAAGGTGCCAAACAAGTTGAAAGACCCCGAAAGCTTTAGAATTCCATGCACACTTGGTGGAGCCCCCCTTCAAAAAGCTTTAGTTGATTTGCGAGCGAGCATGAGTCTTGTGCCTCTCACAATATTCAAGAAGTTAAATACGAGGACCGATCTTAAGCCCACCGACATGAAGATTCAACTCGACGATGGGCGTATCACTAGGCCGGTGGGGATCGCTGAAAATATGCCACTATAAATACCGGGAGGACTTTGCGTGCCTTGTGACTTCGTCGTCATGGACATGAAGGAAGTGGGAGACACATCGCTTATTCTTGGGCGCCCATTCTTAGCCACTGCTAGAGTCATCGTGGATGTGTGAGAGGGAACATTGTCACTCAACGTTGGAAATATTGAGGTTGAATTCCATTTCCCACGTGCCATGAAGAATAGATCCTCTCTTGAGGAGAATGATTACATTGATCTACTTGAAAGGAAGCTACGTCGTATGCCATCAACGCCTTGCACATGGATAGTTTTGAGGGGGAGCCAACTTCTGAAAATAGCCCCCAACTTGGAGACACCTTGGACCCTCTCACCGAAGAATCTGAGAACGACAATGATGTCTTGAGGATAAGAGAACTCTGCAAGCTCTCTTCCGGGAAGAAACAAAAGCATGTGCCACCGGCGAAGACTTCAACACCGCCGGGAAAGAAGATAGAGCATTCGATGGCCAAGAACAAAAGTTGTGGGGAACCACCCCCACCATCATAAGAAAGGAGACACAAATCGAGGAGGCCAAATAAGAAGATGTGGAGTGTCCAAATCCTACCGGTCTCCTCACCAAATTCGATAGGCCCTCTCCTATGCGCAGAATATCACACGCTTAACGTAAAATCATGAGGGGTCGAGCTCAAGACCTTAAACGAGCGCTTATCGGGAGGCAACCCGACATTTATATCTTAATTTTAGTTGATTTTTAGTTTTCATTTTTCTTTTAGACTTTTTTTGATTTAATAGATCAAGAGTTAGGAAAAGAAATGACCTTGGGCAACGTTTTTAATTGTAGGAAGAAGATACGAGGATACCATTCTAATGGAGAGTACCCATGGTGATGGAGAGCCGAGCAATGGACATGCTTAAACGAGAAAAGAAGGAGAAAACTGAATACTGAAGGAGAAATAGAAGATGTAGAAAAAACAGAGAACAAAAAGTTGAAAAAACAGGCTCAATCGGCCGAGTGAAGAGTTCACTCGACCAAGTGACACCCTGATCAGGGAAGTACTAAAAACCCCATTCTGTAAATTTATACCACTCGACCGAGTGACTATGTCACTCGACCGAGTAGACCCCTGTAGCAGAAAGCCAAATTTTAATGCTCTGTAAGGCCTGTACACTCGACCTAGTCATTAGTTCACTCGTCCGAGTGACTAATTCCACTCGACCGAGTGGGAGACTGTAGCAGAAGACTCAAAAGCTCACACTCTGTCCCATCTTCTCACTCGATCAAGTGACTCTTCCCACTCGATCGAGTGACTTAACTCACTCGGCCAAGTCACTCGATAAAGTTGCTATGCCAAAAATTCAAATTTCAGCCGCATCGGGCTACTCGACCGATTGACCATCGTCACTCAATCGAGTGACTTAGGCGGCACAGCCCCCTACTTAAGGCCGAATCACACTCAATCAAGGGTTTCACCCCCAAATCAAGTAGCCTCCCCTTTCCTCCTCATGCCCTAGAGCACTCGACCGCGTCTCCCTGCCATTCGACCGCGGCAACGGCCCCAACACCACCGGCTGACCACCCACTCCACCGAGTCGGGCTGTCCTCCTCCCCATCGAGCCCCATCTCATCCCATTTCTTCTCCTTTCCATCTCGTGAGCCCTAATTCAACCCCTCATCCTAATCAACCATATTAATCTCAATTTTATCTTGATCAACCCCAATTATTTTGAATTCTTAACGCTAATCATCATTTTTGTGCAACATGAAAGCTTGGGGGAGATCATTCGTGACGATTGCACAGACGAAGCTTAGAGGAGCTACCATACACTCAGATATCTGCTTAGGAGTCGTATCGTTCGCTCGGTACACTCGTTCCTTATTTTTTTGAGCGTTTCACTTGCATTTCACGTAGTGTGCATCACATTCACGGGATTCCTCGATGCCTCCATGCACCCGTTCTAGTGGTAGGCATCCTGCATCCAAGAGGAAGCAAATTGGCGACCCCAGTCCTTCTTCCTCTGGGACAACGCCTCCCCCACAATGTAGCGACCCTATCCCAGCACTGCCAGCACCTCCTACACCACCAACATAGCCTCCCACACCCATCGAGACGTATGGGATCACCTTTAGAGATGGCGCATACCGTGCCAAATTTGATAGGATCTCCAGCTGTCAGATCATCACCGTTGGGTTCTCTCACATTTAGACACTTGAGTGCCTAGGGGTATTCCAGGGGTTGCACCAGCTGTATGATAACATCGGTTGGGGTGATTTCTTATTTGTGTCAGCGAGCACTTACATTTGCCCGACACTCGAGGTCTTGAGTTCTATTTGTAGGACTCCTATGGGCTACTCTTTTCGACTCATGGACCGAGAGTACGAGATCTCGCATGACATGGTCCGAGCATAGTTTCACTGGCCCCCTGTCCCATACCTCGATAGAGCTTATGGTCCCACACACCATACCCCATCCACCTTTTTGTTGATGTAATTTGGGAGCAGATCACAGGAACAAACACACTTTGTTTAGATTTCTTTACCTTGGACGTCCCATCGTGAGTAATTTCCAAGGTATGCCAAATTTCGTTGGCCGTTATGCATATGGAGATGCGGTTGAACTCATTTGGAGTGATGGCGTAATGGAATGCGTTCATTGCCCTCGCATTTGATTTGATCAAATCATTCTACGCCTTTGTCCTTGTAGCCGCGGGTGTAGTAGGCATCACAAGAGGAGACTCTGTGACGTCCTATAGATCTTGACCCTCCAAGTAGATCATCATATTGATCTTCCAACTTGGATAATTTGTTCCGTTGAAGAGCGGGGGTCGAACGGTTGATAGACCTTCTTCATGAGACATGGATGAAGCATTGAATGCCATCGTTGTTGTATGCTTCAACCTCGCTTTGATACCAATTGTAAGGACTGTATATGCCTTGGAATACTAACAACAAACACTCTAGAGGTGGGTGAATAGAGTAATGGCAATAATTGTGTAATTAAAAATTAAACTTGCAAATGCGGAATTATAAGTGTAAGAGGAATTTATAGAACACAATCAAGCAAATGCTAACACAAAGAATTTACCATGGTTCCTCAACTTGGGTATATCCAGCCACACCAAATATTCACTATAATCCTACATAAGGTAGTGAATACAATCTCACAAAGAGATATGAACTCATACAAAGAGAGAACCAAACTCTTACAAAGAGAGTACACAACTGTTCGCTCACATGAAGCTAATAATAAATTACCGCAAGCACACGGGTCGTGTGTAGCGCTAACGGGTCGAACACATGGAGGTGGTCAATGAGGATCAATTTATGGATCTTTGTTTGAAAGCTACGCAATCGTAACGGTGATTGGTTGGTGAAATAGGAAAGAGGGTGAATCAAGAGATAAAAGCTCTAAGGCGTTGGGAATCCCCGCCATTTGACTAAGGTTAGGGGTGTACTATTAATTAACTGGTTGTTAGGCTCATTGGGACTCGGGAGAGGTTTGACGACCTAAGAGCATTTCCCTACCCCCACTCTCGTAGTGCATGATAGGCTATTCCCTTACATCGTCTCCTACCCCCCCTGCTCAACCTACCTTGATGTCGACTCTCGTCGATGCATTGGTGTACGTCGGACGCATTACACTCAATGAACATCCCCAATCTTCCTCCCAACCACAGTAGCGTTCGGGGATTAGACCTATACTAGGAGGGCTCTAATCAATGCCCGAATCTCGTCGGCCAAACCGATAGCATGAATCGTCGTAGGGATCGGATCCCTGGATTGGTCTCGACTCTCGCCGACGGCCAATCCGATTGCCCCGAAGGGAGGGTTCGAATCTAAGATGATAATAATCATCCTAATAAATCCCTAATCTCAATTAGCCCAGTGATTTGTGGTGAATATTGCATAATTAACCCCTTATCTAGCACCATTTTGTGTGTATATGATGCTTAATTGGTCTCTAATAAGATCGTATTTAGGATACCCTTATTTATTAGAGCAAACTCACATTTTATGCACAAAACAGCATCATACTGAGTATTTCTTCCCTTTTAGTATTTTTCATGGCTAGATCTCGATCTCACGATTCCAACGAATATTTATTTGTATTTTTCTGAGATCTGTGCTAATTACTGTGAATTTTTGAATGCAGAATACCATTTTAAATGAAGAAGTACGTCGTAAATATGTGTACAATACAAAAATACTGTCGGCAATACCGTATGTACTCCCGCTCATCTGCCCGCAACATGGCATAATCGGAACCGTTGCCGCCTTAATCCAACGGCTGAAAGGAGAGCGGTTGCTTCATCATACGGGATCTTCGTGGGACACTGGCGTGATATCCACGTTCTCCCGCTCGGATCAGATGGCAGAGGAGTTGGGTGACGTGGATGATTCGTAGCTGTACGATGCAGATCCAACGGATGACGAAGCAACAATCTGAGCGAAGAGCATAGCGGGGTTAGCTGCACACGTGGCGCAATTGTGTGAACTTCTCGCCTGATACGGATACGGATCTGACGCAAATGAAGCAGCGACGTGGCCTTCGCACAGCCGCATGATCGAGCGGTGGAAAACAATGCGGGGCTTGATACGGATCTGACGCAAATGAAGCAGCGACGTGGCCTTCGCACAGCCGCATGATCGTGATCCTACGGTCCAGATCAAACACAAGTTAGGTTCGAATCAAACGAAGCGGGCGAAACCCGTTGGCCACGTGTCGACACCACAGCAGATCCTGCTTGCATCCAACGGCCATGGATTGATGCGGTTGCGGGTTTGGGTTTAAGTTGATATTGGGTGCGGGTTTTAACCCGTTAAACCTCTAAAACCCACAATGCCTCTATATAAGCGTATTTCTAGGGTTTTTGATGTATTCTTGCGTATTTGGGGGCTCTAGGAGCCGTATTTTGGAGTGAAATTTGGAGGCCCTGGAGACAGAGGCCAGAGCTATCATCTGAAGGAGATTTGTGGCTATTTGGAGAGAACTGGTGATATTTTTCCTATCTTTATCCTTGTATTTCACGTATTTGGCTTGTATTTGGAGTATTTGTCGCGTATTTTGAGACTTTGAGCATGTATTTGTTTATGAATATGGTTTATTTTCTTTCCATGCATGGCTAATCTCTATATGTGTTGGTGTTGATGTAGTTAGGGTGTTGTAATCATTGATTTTGATATCTTTTCTCCCTATATTCACATTATAGTCACGTATTTTGTCGATTTCTACATATATCTTGTTTGGGTATGTTATAAGAGACATGGGCATGCTTGAATTGAATATGATCTGAGTAAGACTTATTCGTGATGCGATCCAAGAGGACGTATCATGACCCGAGAGGGCACTAGTGTGTATTTTCTTCATGAAATCGATGTTATATGTGAGTACTTTTTGGCACTTTTGTTTGCGCATTTTATCGCCATACCTTCCAACGTTCTTGTGCCCTAGCCAGACAAAACGTTGAGTTATAGAACCGATATTAATAATCATTAATTACAACACCCTAACTACATCAACACCAACACATATAGAGATTAGCCATGCATGGAGAGAAAATAAACCATATTCATAGACAAATACATGCTCAAAGTCTCAAAATACGCGACAAATACTCCAAATACAAGCCAAATACGTGAAATACAAGGCTAAAGATAGGAAAAATATCACCAATTCTCTCCAAATAGCCCAAATGTCCTTCATATGATAGCTCTGGTCTCTGTCTCCAGGGCCTCCAAATTTCACTCCAAAATACAGCTCCTAGAGCCCCCAAATACGCAAGAATACATCAAAAACCCTAGAAATACGCTTATATAGAGGCATTGTGGGTTTTAGAGGTTTAACGGGTTAAAACCCGCACCCAATATCAACTTAAACCCAAACCCGCAACCGCATCAATCCATGGCCGTTAGATGCAAGCGGGATCTGCTGTGGTGTCGACACGTGGCCAACGGGTTTCGCCCGCTTCGTTTGATTCGAACCCAACTCGTGTTTGATCTGGACCGTAGGATCACGATCATGCGGCTGTGCGAAGGCCACGTCGCTGCTTCATTTGCGTCGGATCCTGGTCAGCCGCCCCGAACACACACCCGGGGCGGGACAGCTCGCTAGTCTTACCGCAAGCGCACGGTGTAGCGGCGAGCGGGTATCGAACACGAGGAGGGCAAATGACAGTGTCTTCTTCAATTCACCTGGCTATAAGAACAGTCGAGAGATGTTCGTAATAAAGCGGTCACAATCGTTCAATTGTATAAAAGGAATATCAAATTAATAAAGACGCCTAGGGGTAGGGAATCCCCGCTACAAACCGTATCTCGTCATTGTGATTCGTAGGTTTCACAATTACTAGACTTGAAATTCAAGTGAACTAGTCGCAACTAAATGTGGAACCAAGCTCACGCTCTCGCGCTATTGCCGGTCTATAGCAAACCTAGGGTAGGGTCTAATCTCTTGCAAACCCTAACCTAGGCAAGCTAGCGTGAAGAACAACATCATCGTTCATTCGTATCTCGAGCCCACTCTCGTGCAAACTCGAACTACGACCTAGGTTGGGATAGTTCCTACCCGTCCAATCTCTTGCAAACGGGTATTGGTATAGAATTGCAATCGAAAACCCTAGTTTCGGTCTAATCTCTTGCAAACCGATTCCGGAGAAATCCAATTGTAACCCAATTCGAATTTCTAGGGCTTCCTATCGAGTTGGGATCCAATCTCTTGCAAATCCCAATCGGTATGAATCCCTAGCTATTCATATTAAATCAATCCCAAACTAACCCTAATCAATCCTAGCAATAATTTCACCAATTCATCACAAATTAGAAATAGGGTTCGTAGGGTTCATCTCTACGCCCTAAGACGATAAAACTACTCACAATTCATAATGCAATTCAATGGAAATTCACAAATAAAATCAATAGAATTCATTGCAATATTCAATATATCAATAAAAATGAGGTTTTTGATAGAGAGAGAGACAAACCAATGAAGATTCAATAGCATCCAGCAAAATATCACTTTTCTCTCTCCCAAAAGAACTAAATCTAATCTCCTAAAAAGTGATCTAAAAAGGGCTGCAAAAAGTTCTGAAAAAGCTCTGAAAAAGCTCTCTAAACTAGGTTAAAACTGGGGTTAAATACCCCCCAAAATCGCCCAAAAAACTGTGACGAAAATGCCCCTGCGCAGCCTCAAAATCGCAATTTACGCTATAGGCAGCGCGTCTCACTCGGTCGAGTGACAAATGTCATTCGGCCGAGTGACAAACCCTGACAAATTCCAGTAACTTCGGACTTTCGGGGGTCGGCTCCTTGGGAGTCACTCGGCCGAGTGACTTTCTTTGCTTCGGCCGAGGGGACTTCTTCACTCGGCCGAGTTGGAACTCGGGAGTTGACTGACAAATTACAGTAAGTCTGGACTTTTCGTTGCCGTCTTCTTGATTCCACTCGGGCGAGTGGTGTCTCCGTGGTTCGACCGAGTGGGCTGGCGACGGTCGGCCGAGTGCACGCTGATACTCTATCTTCTGCGTGTCAGATCTAGTCGGCCGATCGGGCTTTCGATGGTCGGCCGAGTGACTCCTTCACTCGGCCGAGTGACTCCTTCACTCGGCCGAGTGACTTGCTGAAAATGCCCAATCTTTGTATTTTTGCTCCCTCGTCGCTCCTACGACGTTCTTTCTTCTTCCACTCCTCTCCAATAGCAAAATTCCCCTCAAAAGAGTCACGGGTGACACTCCGGAGTGGGTGCATCTCAGAATCACTCCAAATCGCTCCGAATCTCCTGAAATTCGACAAAAACAAGAAATCGTGAAAAGCATCGCAATATTGCCGAAAAATCGTGAAAAACACGATTCGAGCGATCAAAATGGCATGCAAACATGCAGAAAAAGGTGTAAAATACGGAGTGATCAAAATCCCCCAAGCTTACCTCTTACTCGTCCTCGAGGAAGATGAGTAAAAAGCGAACCCGGTGGATAAAGAAAATAGAAACGATGGAAAGGTGAAAAATGAAAAACGAAAAAAAACAAAATAAAAAACGAAGAGGGAAGCTGCTAGATCATTTTTCTCAGGACGTGGGTTTTGCTTACTCATATAGCACGCATCGAATACAAAACACATGGCAAAGAATTTTATCTCGATATCATAGTATAATGGTGCATTTGAAATAGAAAACCCAAGAGTATCAATATAGCATGAAAACTGGAATAATTCTAGAATTAGCATCGTCTGAAGCATCTAAAGCGGTATACAATATCGTAGATCACACACTTTTCAATTGAATTCTTTCTATAAGGAGTATAAGAGATATCACACAATAGAGTAGTAAGAATAGAAAAGTGTGGTTTTCATGAAATGAATGCTAAGCGTGGATTTCTGGATTTCGTGAAACTTTAAGCAATCTCACCGAGTATAAAATATTACTTAGCCTAGGTTGTCATGCACCGTCAAGTATTCACTCTCTCTCACACATCATTGAATCCTCTCCCCCAAGCTTATCCATAAGCGTGGTGGCATAAACAAAACTATATTTACACCCCCGTTTCTTTTAAAGCTCCAAAAGTCAAAGAAACGAAAAATAAAAGCAAAAGAGGGAAGAAAGAGAGAAAGGATATGAGATGAGATCGTTTTCGAACTTCTTTTCTCTTTTCTTTTCTTGTTCTCAAATCTTTTTCTTTCTCTCTTTTTTTTTCAATAGCATATATACACAAATGATCCTAAATCAAAAGAGAAGGATATACAAGTATTTTTTTCTTTTTGGTTTTGGGAAACTTGGAGCATGTGATATAATAATGGGGGGATGCCAATAATAGAATTGCTAAGGGGAGATTCACCAATGAATTTAAAATAGAGAAATAATGTTCAAGATATGTGGAGAAAGAAATGAATGTATCTCTCGGTTCACTCTATAGGACGTGCATGACAACTTCAGCATGGTAATTTAATCTACTCAGTTTGATCTTAAAAAGTAAACTAATCCAGATTTATCAATGCTAGCAAACATTCAATCAACCTGAAGTGAAGCGTACAAATCATGCAATCAGAAGTGATATGAGAAAAGAAAACAGTACTCCAGATATAAGCATCAATGCGTGAATCTTGGTGTGTTTTCTACGATAGCATACATATGAATCATCAGACATCAGCTAATAATAGAATTTCATCCATTTTCATACGGAAAAAGAAGTGGGTTACTATTTCTAAATGCAAAGCAGAACATAGCATATGATATCAGAAACAAAAGCTATGACATGACAAAATTAGCATGCATATAGAGAAAAGCTAACACCACGTCATCGTCATCACAGAAAAATCATCTCTAGCAAAATATGAAAGAAATAAAGATAAAAGAAAACAGAATTATTTACAATGCAGCACACAAAGAAAATAAGAAAATAAAACGTGATGCATGGTAAAAAAATGAAAAAGTGATGAAAAATGGGTGCAAAAGCGGAAAAAACGTGAAAAAGACTAAAAATAAAGGTGATAAAAGCAAAAAGTGTGAGAACTCACTCCCCCAAGCTAAAGTGCACAGTGTCCTCAATGTGCAAAGTGTGGCACACCGACAGACGTGAAATGGGTGGGGTGGGTGAGGATGCATGCATGATAAAAAGAAGGAAAAATAAACAAAAAAATATGATGCGGATAAGAATGATGCATGCAAAGATCGGAGTGATGCGGGTAATGTGTCACCAAAAATAACTCTCACTCTCTCCCAAAAAGGATATAGAGTGCTGCAAACAGAACAGGGACCAAAATAGTGAGGGGAGGTGGGTGGGCAATAATATCTCCAGGACCAGCAGAGAATGGGCAGCATAACGACAAAAGAGATCAATGGCATCATGGGTGTGCCTAAGCTGGTGGTGCTGCACCATATCCGTCCTGTGGCAGAGGTGGAGGAGGTGGTGGTGGTCGTGTCTGCTGGGTGGGTGGGTGTAGTGGAGGCAGTCGCGCCAGGATCTGATTCAGGCAAGCCTGAATATCGGGAAGCATGGAGACACGAGACTACACGGTACTGACCGTGGCAGAGAGAGCCCTAAAATCGCCCCTGAGTCCACTCACCGCCCCCTCAAGAGCACGGATGCTCTGAAGTAGAGCGTCAGGGGGTGGTGGAGCGGAGGGACGAACAGGTCTAGGCTGTGAAGGTCGGGGATGCCGCACACGGGTGGAGTAGGTAATCGGGCTAGCAGGAAAGTGCGGGAAGGGTGCTGTGCTCACTAGTGGATGCCCAGCCTCAGTGCGAGGCTGGGACACAGGCTGGGACGAGAAGGCAGCAGCAACAGTGGTGGAAGACAAAATCGGCAACGATGCAGCAAGAGAGGTCGGTGACACAGAAGCAGAGATAGACGTCAAGACACTCTCGGATAGGACAGCTGCGGTGGAGACAGAAAGGTCGACCGCTGGGGAGGAAGTGAAGGGACCAAAAGGTGACACCCCAGCGGAGATCATACCTGACAGGGTCTCCACGACGGCAGCGAAGGAAGACTCGCCGCTCTCAAGGATAGTGGGTGGACACTCGGGAAGAAGTGAGGAAATAGGCTCAACCGAGATAGGCACAGCAGTGGTGGGGGTGGTGGACAACTCAGCAAGGGTACTCCCGACACTGACAGAAGTGGGGACAGAAGTGTCAGGAGGTGCAGACAGTGCAGGCTCGGGCTGAGGGATCACGGGGTCGGCAGGAGGTGCAGACAGTGCAGGCTCGGGCTGAGGGATCACGGGGTCGGCAGGAGGTGCAGGGGGGTGCAGGGGGTGCCTGCTCAACGCCCTCAGCCTCAAGTACGTAGGCAGCTGGGATGAGGAGATCCATCGCTGGGATCCAATCCTCGTGGGCCGGTACTATATGTGTCCGAGCGGGGCTCAGGAGGATCATGTAATCGGCACTAAAAGGACCATGTAACCACACCCAGTGCCGATAGCCGTGGGGACGAAGCATCTTCATCTGGGCCATGACGTCTATCGAGAGTGCAGTGGGGCCCGGGGCTTGTCTAAGGTCAGCAGGAAGGTCCACGTCGGTCATCAGGGCTAGCAGAGTAATCAGACCGCCGCAGCAAATAGGTGAGCGAGCGCCCACCGAAATGATGATGCGGTCTAAGAACCAGCTAGCAATATCAATCTCAACGGCGGGGACCAGGTCATCGCTATCCCTATCGAGAACTCTGGGGCGAGTCATCGCGTAGAGCATATAGAGCTCAGGCGTAGACATCGTCCCAGGCTCGTACCTCGCCAAGAAAGTGGTCGCCATGAGGCGCTGTGCTATGCGGAGGCAGGGGTGCAGGATGGCTGAGGACTTGGCCCTACTAGGGTCAAAGCCATGGTGGGAGCCCGTGATCCGTGTCCAGAATGTGGAAGTGTCGAACGAAGGTGGTGAGATGTGAGTGGGTGCGTAGGCTCGGTCGGGGACGGGGACATCGGGCCACTGGAAGAACGCACGAAGCATGGCGAGAGTGACCTCGCACTCTCGATCCATAAGGCGGAATGTTCATCCTCCAGGGGTCCGGGCTATCGAGCTAAGTACCTCAAGTTTCGGACAGACGTAGGTGTCAGCCGACACTGACAAAAAGTCGAGCCAACCCACGTTGTCGTACAACGTGAGCATCCCCTCTAGCACCCCTAGGTGGTCAAGGTCTGTTAAGTGTGCGAACCTAGAGGGCACTATAGATCGCTGGGCGATACGCTTAAATCAGACGCGCTATGCATCGTCTCTGAACGTGATCCCCAGCGGCCCGACAACGGGAGCCGGTGGTGGGACATGATCGGCGGGGATAGGCTGTGCATGGATGGGATCGGCGGGAAGCGGCTGTGTGGGTGGTGGTGGCTGTGGCGGGCTAGGTAGAGGGGAGTCCTCCCTAACGTGAGAGGGACCGGCGTCATCGGTCCTCTTCCGCTTGGAAGAGGCTCCCCGCGTGCGTGGCCTAGTGCGGGGTGGCATGTGTGTCGCGTGCTCAATAAAAGGAATAAGTGTACATGTACACGCCGCGAGAGCAAATCAGTAAGTGCGTGCGAAGAGCGCCGTCTCCGCGAAGCTAAATGTGCGTCCTGAAGCTCCCCTAAGCTCCCCTAAGATAGCCTGTAAATCAAACAACGATATCAGCGGATAATATTCAAAATACATGGGGGAGATGTGGTATAATAGATAGATAAAGAAGTTAATTTGATTTTTGGGCTCAACGGGTCTACGGATCGAGAAAAATAGGAGAAAATGGCGTTTGGGGGCAAACCGAGGTGATAGGGGGTCGGCCGGCGGCGAGGATACTCACCGGAGGTCAGGGCGTCGACGGTCGGACAATCGCCGGCGGTGGTCGGGCGAGTGGGGCCGGTGACGAGGTGATTCGGGCAAAGGAGGGGTGCGGTCGCAGGCGAGGGGAGATGAACGGGTGCTGGGCTCGGGCGAAATTGGGGATTAGTCGCGTCGAAATTCGCGCCGAGCCCGCAGCGGCTTATATAGGTGCAGTTACGACTCGGCCGAGCGACTATGTTGCTCGGCCGAGTGACGTATCGATAAAAAATTTAAATTTCTCCCTGCCACTTACGACTCAGCCGAGTGGCTTTTGTTCACTCGACCGAAGGGAGAAAACTCCTTCGGCCGAGTGGCACAAGCTACTCGGCAATTTTTAGGCTAGGAGGGTATCCGTTTCCCTCGGCCGAGTGACTAAACGTACTCGGTCAAGTGACAGTTAATACGAAATGCACAAAAAAGACAGAGAGTTGGGTTCAGTAGACTTCCTTGGTTGGTGACCCACTCGGCCGAATGTGGTCCTTTGCTCGGTCGAGTCGCATATGATACTCGGCCGAGTGACGTGCTGTTTTCTGCTTCGGGGCTCCGTTTTCGCTCTACTCTCTGTTTTTCTTCCTCCAGTTGGTTTCTTCCTCTTCCTAAGGCCTGAGCACATTCCTGGATCGCTCTTCCTTGCCTTTATCTTCCTCCATATGAGAGATCTCCTTTTCTCCTCTCATGTCATAGAAATTAAGACCAGTTTCACGATTTTTATGGGCAAAAAGACTCAAAACACTAATAAAGTCTAAACCAAAAATGAAAATCAAATAAAAATAAAAATAATACAAAAACCGTCGGGTTGCCTCCCGACAAGCGCTCGTTTAAGGTCTTGAGCTCGACCCCTTTGGATTTTCAATTAACGCGTGATGTTGGGCGCATATGAGATGCACCCGTCGAACTTGCCGGGAAGACCGCTCGGATTTGGATCGTGGTGGTGCGTGGCCTTCCTCAGCGCCCCTTCATCATGAGCAATGTTGGGGGATGGCTCCCCTAAGCTTGAGCTTGTTCCGGTCTTCGACTTCGCCGGTGACACCGATCTTCGAATCGGTGGAGCTTTCTTCGGATTCTTCAATGTCAAGAGCTTGCAAAGCTCCCGTATTCTCGCGACATCAGCATCGCCATCATCATTCGCCGTGGAGCTATTGGGAGAATCCTCCATCTTCTCTTCTTTGACCAAATCTTGGCCTTCTTCGAAGCCGTCATCATGGAGTGCACTGATGGAGTAGGGGATAGCCTCTTCAATGACCTCGTCAAGGAGGTCCAAGTAATCTAGCTCCTCATGATACAGTATGTGCTTCATAGCCTTTGGTATATGGAGCTTGACTTCAATGTTGCCGACATTCAAGGTAAGAGTCCCCTCCCGCACATCGACGATTACACCGGTGGTGGCGAGGAATGGGCGTCCAAGTATGAGCGATGTGTCACCCTCTTCCTTGATGTCCATGATCACAAAATCATAAGGCAAGCATATGCCTCCCAGAACTTGGAGTGGGATATTCTCCGTGATCCCAACCAGCCTTGTAATCCGACCGTCCGCGAGTTGAATCCTCATGTCGGTTGGCTTTAAATCCGTGCCGGTATTCAACTTCCGGAACATGGTGAGAGGCATGAGGCTCACACTAGCGCCCAAATCAACCAATGCTTTTTGTAAGGGGACGCCTCCGAGTGTGCAAGGAATCCAGAAACTCCCGGGATCTTTAAATTTGGCGGGCTCCTTCTCCTTCCTAGTGAACAAAGTTCCTTGTTCTGCGAGCATGATCTTCTCCTTCCTTTTTCTTCCCGTAATCAAGTCCTTTAAGAACTTCGCGTAGGACGGGATTTCCACTATGACATCAAGAAAAGGGATATTGAGGCTCACCCCTCTCAAGTATTCGAGAAAATTGGCTAGCCTCTTCTCGATCTTGGCTCTAGCTAGCCGTTGAGGGAAAGGCACCGGTGGCATGAATCGGCGCTCATCAATAGGTTCCTCCACTCTAGATTTTGCTCCTTCTTGTGGCTCCTTCTCTTTTTCCACCTCAATTACTGGCTCGCTCTCTTCTAAAATCTCCACCACTGGTTCCTTAATTTGAGTCATGGGAGGAGTGGTATCCTTCCCACCTCTTGTCGTAACCGCAACCACCGCATTGATATGGCCGGTGTTGCCCCGTAGATTTGGCTCGGGTTGAGCCGGCAATTGTTGGTTGTTTCTATTGAGCAACGCAAGTTGCTCCTCAATTTGAGCGACGACGGTGGTGAGAGAATCTTGTCCCGCCTTCAACGTGGTGTTAATCTTTCTCTGCTCTGCCATAAACTCCTCCACTTTAGCTTCGAAATCCGAACGTGGTTGAGCTTGCGGAGGGTTGGGATTTCTCCACCCTTGATTATACCCGGGTGGCCTATAAGGTCCCACTTGGTTCCTAGGTGGGAAGTTTTGTTGCGGTGGCCCCCTTGGTTGATAATTCGATTGTGGTGGTGGAGCCCGGGCTTGAGGATGTTGTTGTGGCGGGGGGGGTTCAAGGCACCATCATTATTAGCATAGGAAAAACCCGGATGAATTCTAGCGGCCGGGTTGGCCCAATATCCGGAATTCCCCGCAACATACTGAATTTGCTCCAAAGCTCCTTCTCTATGCTCTCCTCCTACATACATGGCTTGGGATTGGTCTTGCCAATCACTCATATGGTTTGTCGATGCGGATGTAGTAGGGGCTCCTTGCGGCTCGGTGATGTATTTCTCCAACCTCTCCACTACCTTGTGGAGAGAGTCAAATTTGCTAGCAAGCTCCGCCACGGCCTTGGCCTCATAAATACTCGTGGGCTTCAAGGAGGATGAAGAATGTCCTCGCTCGTCCCCCCATTGTTGGTTGTTGGAGGCCATCTTCTCTAGCAAGGCCGTAGCTTCATCGGGAGTCTTTGACAAAATGGCTCCATTTGCGGTAGCATCAATAATCTGCTTTGTGCCCGGTTGGAGTCCATTGTAGAAACTGTGGACAAGCTCCCAATCCTCAATGCTGTGATGGGGGCATTGATGTTGCAAGTCCTTGAAGCGCTCCCATGCCTCATAGAGAGTCTCCTGCGGTCCTTGCTTGAAGGACATGAGAGCACTTCTTATCTTCACCGTCTTGGAGGGCGGGTAAAATTTATCGACGAAGGCACTCGCCAATTCATCCCAAGTGGTGAAGATTCCTTCAGCTTACGTCCTCAACCAATATAAGGCCTTGTCCTTGAGTGTGAAGGAAAAGAGGCACAGTTTGATAGCATCTATGGAGACGCCCGGCATTTGGAAGGTGGCACATTTTGATAGGAAGAGCTGGATGTGGTAATGAGGGTTTTCATGGGAATTCCCATGAAAAGGGTCTTGTTGCATCAGAACTACCAATCCGGTCTTCAATTCGAAATTTTTGTCGGCCGCCAACTCCGGCATGGCTATGGACGAGGTCATGGAGGAAGTCTTAGGCCGAAGCCTATCTCTAATGGAAATGATCCTCGCCATCCGCTCTGCCAATTCTTCGGGTGTCTCAGGATGGATCATAAAATTCCCTTCCGTATCGAGTCTCTTCTCCGCTCGGATCCTCCTCAATGTACGCTCGATCTCTGGATTGTATAGTATTTCTTCGGGGTTCGCCGAGGATCTCGTGTACATACAAGGGAGAACAGAGTTTCAAAGAAATAGTTAGCACAAAGGAAGGGTAAAATAAAAATAGAAATAATAGAACAAAAAATAAAAATAGCTAGGTAGGTAGAATCAAACACTATCGCCTCCCCGGCAACGGCGCCAAAAACTTGGTCGGCCGCCCCCGAACACACACCCGGGGCGGGACGGCTCGCTAGTCTTACCGCAAGCGCACGGTGTAGCGGCGAGCGGGTATCAAACACGAGGAGGGCAAATGACAATGTCTTCTTCAATTCACCTGGCTATAAGAACAGTCGAGAGATGTTCGTAATAAAGCGGTCACAGTCGTTCAATTGTATAAAAGGAATATCAAATTAATAAAGACGCCTAGGGGTAGGGAATCCCCGCTACAAACCGTATCTCGTCATTGTGATTCGTAGGTTTCACAATTACTAGACTTGAAATTCAGGTGAACTAGTCGCAACTAAATGTGGAACCAAGCTCACGCTCTCGCGCTATTGCCGGTCTATAGCAAACCTATGGTAGGGTCCAATCTCTTGCAAACCCTAACCTAGGCAAGCTAGCGTGAAGAACAACATCATCGTTCAATCGTATCTCGAGCCCACTCTCGTGCAAACTCGAACTACGACCTAGGTTGGGATAGTTCCTACCCGTCCAATCTCTTGCAAACGGGTATTGGTATATAATTGCAATCGAAAACCCTAGTTTCGGTCCAATCTCTTGCAAACCAATTCCGGAGAAATCCAATTGTAACCCAATTCGAATTTCTAGGGCTTCCTATCGAGTTTGGATCCAATCTCTTGCAAATCCCAATCGGTATGAATCCCTAGCTATTCGTATTAAATCAATCCCAAACTAACCCTAATCAATCCTAGCAATAATTTCACCAATTCATCACAAATTAGAAATATGGTTCGTAGGGTTCATCCCTACGCCCTAAAACGATAGAACTACTCACAATTCATAATGCAATTCAATGGAAATTCACAAATACAATCAATAGAATTCATTGCAATATTCAATATATCAATAAAAATGAGGTTTTTGATAGAGAGAGAGACAAACTAATGAAGATTCAATAGCATCCAACAAAATAGCACTTTTCTCTCTCCCAAAAGAACTAAATCTAATCTCCTAAAAAGTGATCTAAAAAGGGCTGCAAAAAGTTCTGAAAAAGCTCTCTAAACTAGGTTAAAAACTGTGGTTAAATACCCCCCAAAATCGCCCAAAAAAATGTGACGAAAATGCCCCTGCGCAGCCTCAAAATCACAATTTACGCTACATGCAGCGCGGCTCACTCGGCCGAGTGACAAATGTCATTCGGTCGAGTGACATACCATGACAAATTCCAGTAACTTCGGACTTTCGGGGGTCGGCTCCTCGGGAGTCACTCGGCCGAGTGACTTTCTTTGCTTCGGCCGAGGGGACTTCTTCACTCGGCCGAGTCGGAACTCGGGAGTTGACTGACAAATTACAGTAAGTCTGGACTTTTCGTTGCCGTCGTCTTGATTCCACTCGGGCGAGTGGTGTCTCCGTGGTTCGGCCGAGTGGGCTGGCGACGGTCGGCCGAGTGCATGCTGATACTCTATCTTCTCTGTGTCAGATCTGGTCGGCCGAGTGGGCTTTCGATGGTCGGCCGAGTGACTCCTTCACTTGGCCGAGTGACATGCTGAAAATGCCCAATCTTCGTATTTTTGCTCCCTCGTCGCTCCTACGACGTTCTTTCTTCTTCCACTCCTCTCCAATAGTAAAATTCCCCTCAAAAGAGTCACGGGTGACACTTCGGAGTGGGTGCATCTCAGAATCACTCCAAATCGCTCCGAATCTCCTGAAATTCGAAAAAAACAAGAAATCGTGAAAAGCATCGCATTATTGCCGAAAAATCGTGAAAAACGCGATTCGAGCGATCAAAATGGCATGCAAACATGCAGAAAAAAGGTGTAAAATACGGAGTGATCAAATCCGTATCAAGCCCCGCATTGTTTTCCACCGCTCGATCAGGCGAGAAGTTCACGCAATTGCGCCACGTGTGCAGCTAACCCCGCTATGCTCTTCGCTCAGATTGCTGCTTCGTCATCCGTTGGATCTGCATCGTACATATACGAATCATCCACGTCGCCCAACTCCTCTGCCATCTAATCCGAGCGGGAGAACGTGGATATCACCCCACGTGTCCCACGAAGATCTCGTATGATGAATCAACCGCTCTCCTTTCAGCTGTTGAATTAAGGCGGCAACAGTTCCGATCATGCCATGTGGAAGGAAGATGAGCGGGAGTACATACGGTATTGTCGACCATATTTTTGTATTTTACACGTATTTACGCCGTATTTCTCCATTTAAAATGGTATTCTGCATTCAAAAATTCACAGTAATTAGCACAGATCTCAGAAAAATACAAATAAATATTCGTTGGAATCGTGAGATCGAGATCTAGCCATGAAAAATACTAAAAGGGCAGAAATACTCAGTATGATGCTGTTTTGTGTATAAAATGTGAGTTTTCTCTAATAAATAAGGGTATCCTAAATACGATCTTATTTGAGACCAATTAAGCATCATATACACACAAAATGGTGCTAGATAAGGGGTTAATTATGCAATATTCACCCCGAATCACACCCCCCAACTAGCGATCTGATAGTCCCTAGCAAAAAGAGCGATGAATTCGAATGATTAATTATACTATAAATTCTATCAATCGCTTATGGCATGGCTCAATATTACGCTTTCCAACATGATTTTGACCATCAATATACACAATCCATGAATAAGATCAATCACATGATATTTTCTCTAATTTAACTTGAATAAATAACATGCGAGCATCGTTTTGCGCAAGCGAAAGTATAACACGTCGTTATATTCTAGTTTTCTTATTTCCAAGGAATTGGCATCTCAAAAAGGTCGTTCAAATCATGGATATTGAAGCTGCTTAGTTTATTCACCTTTTTTTTCTTTTTTTCTTTTCTTTTGACGACTTAGAATGATCCATGTAGCGAGCTTTCAGTTAATGATTCTTAGGCCAGACGACCTTCGGCCATTAGGCTTAGAAGAGCCCCTCGAACTTAATACTCGGATCATCTAAGTTTTATTTTCTTCTATTTTTGGATGCACTCCCCATTCATCCATCTTTCGACGCGAATCTCCAATGATTCCTAAGGGAACGATGCATTTTTTCTTTTTCACTTTTTTTTTGCAATTTTTTTTCGTAAGAAACTCAACACCCATAAACATGAACATATTTATTAGTAACAAAGGCCAAATTCCTCTTCAACTTGAAGATTGTTCTAATAAATCGTGTATACTTAAGCTTTTGGATCACAGTAGCATGCATGAAATAGATTCAAACTATTTCGAGATATTAATCATGGCAATTGAAAGTTTTCATAAATAGCATATTAACGAGTAATTTCATGAAGGAAAAATAATTAATTCAAGCCATAAACAATTATTAGAATTCAATTAACGCATAATCATCCGCATTTGTGGTGTGAGAAGGAGTTTTAAATGTTGAGAATTGGTGATTTATTTTTTCTCTTGCTTTATTTAAAAAAAAATCCTAAGGCCTCATGCACTTCCCCCAACTAATGATGGACATTGTCCTTAATGTCGAAAGGGGTACTAGTTTATTCAAAAGCAAGCATCCTAAAAAGCATATAAAATCTACGCTAATGGAAAGAACACAACGTGGTCAAATGGCGGATCCCGGATCTTTAATGGTGGAGGAAGTTGTTCTATTTGTTCCTTGCGCTCCTCGACGAGTAATCGTCCTCTATTAGCTAAATAGGACACCAGCAACACAACTCCAAGCATCTTTATGGAGTGATTACGTATGTCTGAAAAATTTGCACTGCTCTCGGCATGATGCTTAGTCATTGAAAAACCGGGGGAGAGAGTGGTTCGGGCTCAATAGCGATGATCTCTAAACTCATGTCCCTAGCTGTCTCCTCCTACTGTTCATCCAAAATTGCTAGCTCGTCCTCTCCTTTGCACACACTTCCTGCCATGTTGATGTTCTGAGTTGTGCCTTCATCGTGATATGGCTCGCTCGATATACCTCAAATAGAAGATGAACTCATATTAGATTCTTGAAATTGAGTTTCAAAATAATTACTTTCTTCTAAGCAAGTGGCAATCAGAGTAAGATTTTCAATAGATTGCTGAATTTGCCGACTCCGAGCAGGGAAGTTTTCTTGGAATTGATGGGATGTAGCTCCTGTGTCTGAATGAGCAAATAAACTTCCTCTTTCAAGGGTTGCAATGGTACATCTACGCTTTTCTCTCCTTGATCGATGCATGAAGGCTCCGTTGAATCACGCTCTGAAGTCTCGTTAATGGTCTGATCATTCTCGTGTAAAGACTCTATGTATTTCCATGCCTCTATCGGCGTCATGACTCCCAAAAATTCCCACGGCTGTGGTCGTAGTCCAAATAGGAAGGATTCCATAAGCTCTTTCTTTGTGTACCCATGCTGCGGATAGCTCGATACTATGTCTGTGAACCTCCTCCAGGCTTGAAAGAAAGTTTCACAATCTGTCTGATTAAAATTAACGATCTTAGCTTCTCCATTCTATGCTTATGTGCAACATCGTGCTCTGCATCATACTAATTGTTTGTGCAATAGAAATTCATGTATTCCATTTTTTTGAATTGTTTTTTGTAGGGATAAAACAAAACAAAAAATAATAATAAAAATCCTAAACTATAAGATGGAAGGATCTCACCGAATGTTCCTCCATACGAACTGAAATCGTTGATCACAAGTACTATTATCCCCGACAACGGTGCAAAAAACTTGACTCGTCTCAAAATGTGTGAGCGCTACTCCCAAGTGTAGGAGATCGAACAAGGAATAATCCTGGTGAGTCCAGGTATCATATCCATGGGACAACTGACCTGCAAAACCACGAACTCCAGTTTATAAAGAGTACTAAAACAATAATAAACAACCACCTATCAGAGATATAAGCAATGGAGTCGATGGTTTAAAATAATACAAGAAAATCCTACGATAGTTACAGTGAATTCGATATTGGGGTACTACTATGGAGAGTATGTATTGGTAGTGATTTCGTTAGGGTATATGCAATCAATGATTATTAATATCTTTTCTATAACTCAACGTTTTGTCCAGCTAGGGCACGAGAACGTTGGAAGGTATGTCGATAAAATGCGCAAATAAAAGTGCCAAAAAGTAATCACATATAACATCGATTTCATGAAGAAAATACACACAAGTCCCTCTCGGGTCACGATACGTCCTCTCGGATTGCATCACGAATAAGTCTTACTTAGATCATATTCAATTCAAGCATGTCCACGTCTCCTATAACATACCCAAACAAGATATATGTAGAAATCGACAAAATACGTGACTATAACGTGAATATAGGGCGAAAAGATATCAAAATCAATGATTACAACACCCTAACTACATCAACACCAACACATATAGAGATTAGCCATGAATGGAAAGAAAATAAACCATATTCATAGACAAATACATAATCAAAGTCTCAAAATACGCGACAAATACTCCAAATACAAGCCAAATACGTGAAATACAAGGCTAAAGAAAGGAAAAATATCACCAATTCTCTCCAAATAGCCCCAAATCTCCTTCAGATGATAGCTCTGGCCTCTGTCTCCAGGGCCTCCAAATTTCACTTCAAAATATGGCTCATAGAGCCCCCAAATACGCAAGAATACATCAAAACCCCTAGAAATACGCTTATATAGAGGAATTGCGGGTTTTAGAGGCTTAACGGGTTAAAACCCGCACCCAATATCAACTTAAACCCAAACCCGAAACTGCATCAATCCATGGCCGTCGGATGCAAGCGGGATCTGCTGTGGTGTCGACACGTGGCCAACGGGTTTCGCCCGCTTCGTTTGATTCGAACCCAACTCGTGTTTGATCTGGACCGTAGGATCACGATCGTGCAGCTGTGCGAAGGCCACGTCGCCGCTTCATTTGCGTCGGATCCGTATCAGCCCCGCATTGTTTTCCACCGCTCGATCAGGCGGGAAGTTCACGCGATTGCGCCACGTGTCCAGCTAACCCCGCTACGCTCTTCGCTCAGATTGCTACTTCGTCATCCGTTGGATCTGCATCGTACAACTACGAATCATTCACATCGCCCAACTCCTCTGCCATTTGATCCGAGCGGGAAAACGTGGATATCACGCCACGTGTCCCACGAAGATCTCGTATGATGAATCAACCGCTCTCCTTTCAGCTGTTGAATTAAGGCGGCAACAGTTCCGATCATGCCATGTGGAAGGAAGATGAGCGGGAGTACATACGGTATTGTCGACCATATTTTTGTATTTTACACGTATTTACGCCGTATTTCTCCATTTAAAATGGTATTCTGCATTCAAAAATTCACAGTAATTAGCACAGATCTCAGAAAAATACAAATAAATATTCGTTAGAATCGTGAGATCGAGATCTAGCCATGAAAAATACTAAAAGGGCAGAAATACTCAGTATGATGCTGTTTTGTGCATAAAATATGAGTTTGCTCTAATAAATAAGGGTATCCTAAATACGATCTTATTAGAGACCAATTAAGCATCATATACACACAAAATTTTGATAGATAAGGGGTTAATTATGCAATATTCACCCCGAATCAACCACTCTCACTCTTCTTCTTCTTTCCCTCGGGCCCTTCAGACCACGAGTGAGAGCATCTCTTCCTCTCCCTCTGATTCCCATTTAACACACGAGAACCCTGATCGACGGCTGCCACGTACCCCTCTCCGAGGACGAGACCGGCGGGAGAATCAATCTGATCCGTAACGAAGGGAGAATGTTCGACCGTGCCCAAGGGCGGAGGGGGAGGAATGCCCGCCTGCCTTGACACCCCATTCAGTGGGTCGCCCGCAAGAATGTCCTCCCCCACAGTGTGACCAGGCCCATGGCCAGATGAACTCCCCCGACCACCCAAATATCCTCGTCGCCGACGGTTGAGTTACTAAACATCTTGACTGAAATCCCGACCCACCATCTGAGCAAAAAAGATGAAAATCAAGGTAATAAGCAATGGGAAAAGCAGAATTTAAAAGGCCAAA
Source organism: Scilla litardierei (assembly GCA_030789695.1). NCBI lineage: Eukaryota > Viridiplantae > Streptophyta > Magnoliopsida > Asparagales > Asparagaceae > Scilla > Scilla litardierei. The sequence continues at coordinate 11,308,870 of CM061142.1, read as the reverse complement.
GGCTTTATACAGAAGGTAACTTCGAATCCAAGCCGTCAGAAGGGGACGCGTGTCAAAGTCTCAAAGAAGGCGGCACTTCGAATCCTGCTCGATGGGAGAATTCCAACTTCATGCTACTGGCCTTCATTCAATGTGATTGCCTAGACTGACGTGCACGTTAAAATCTACACGAATCACATTCCAGCCGTCAAAAACCGAACGGCCCCGAGCGATGGCGGGCAGTTGATCCAACACACACAAAATGGGCTAAGAAGGAACGGGTCAATTCCCTAATCCAAGCCCATGTGTATTGTCGGAATTAGGTACCGGCCCAAATTGTACTATAAAACCCAAATTTTTATGCCCGTTGTGCTCGTTGTGTGTGTTGATGTCCCATTGTGCGCTGATTAGGAAGTTTTACTCATGGGTAATTGTAGAAAGTTTTGCTCAGTGCGCACAACATTCATTTCTGTTGCCCGTTGTGCACGCTGAGCAATTTTGTGTGGTGATTAAGTAGTGTATTCAAGCTGATATAAATAAAAGTATCACTTCTACAGAATAAAGATATGAATTTGCATAGTGATACATGTATTTTACTATAGCATAATTACAACCAGCAGTACATTAAACCCCTCGTTTTCGGGAAAGCATGGATAAATCATAAACACTAAACTAGTATCGACAAAGAAGCTTATAAACCTTATGAAGCGAATAAACCCTATGACTGTACCTTTTCGATCTTTGGTACATGTTATGGATCACAATCACGCACTGAGTAAAATAAACACAGTTTTAACAATTACTCAATGCGCACAACGGTTAATAAATTTGCCCGTGCACATGTGAACGTGGAATGGAAAAAAATGGTTGTGTGCGGTGAGCAATTGTGAGTTTTGAGTGGTTATGTGCGGTGATCAATTCTGAGTTTTGAGTGGTTGTGTACGGTAAGCAATTCTTCGGTTTGAATGGTTGTGTGTACTGAGCAATTACCCCAAGCGGTTTCGGGGGCCGTACCCGTGTATCAACATTGGCCCCTGTGATTCGTTCTCGAGGAATAATGCTGATCGAGGCCGAATGATGAGTACTTTCATTTAATCGGACATGACATTCGGAGCAGCTGATTTGATTCATGCCGCAAAAACTTCTCGCCTTCAGTTGATCTCAACCGTTGCTTTTGGAAAATTTCTGATGCGTGTCGATCATTGGGTACTATTCCTTCACGTAATAAAAGAAACTGGAGTTGTGAAGGCAAAGGCTTTTGCGCTCCGGTCTCTAGTTAACTCGAGTAAATCTCATCTTATTCTTATTGCTTCCAGCAAACAAAAATGGCGAGTGGAGCATACAGAGATTTGACTTCAGAGCTGGAGCGGGCCTATGAAGAAGGCCAGAAGAGGAAGAGGGCTGAGGAGGAAGAGGGGGGAGAGGAGGAATCGGAGGAATCGGGGCACCTCATTCTGGAGTTGGGGGAGGCTGGATGCTCCTCAAGTCAAGTTGTTGGGGCTTTGAAGGCGGTTCCTTCTGATCCTCGAGTCGTGGCTGAATCTGCCGCCATCCCGCCACACGACGGGTGGCCATACGAGGACATTGTTCCTCCGGTCCCTTCCGTCGGCCCTATATCTCCAGAGTTCTGTCACCTTCTGCTGTCGAACCGCATTTCGTCTGGTCATCATGTGGAGATTCAGGGGAGACCTATCGGCCCCCGTTCGTCGTGGGGATGGACGAGTCGGCCCTCCTGGACTTTGGGACTCAGGCTCGTCTGGCAGAGAATATCTCTCTGCCAAGGGATTACGAATTCCTGCTGGGGTCGATCTTGAGATGATGGCCAACTGCTTCGTTCGCAGTGGCCTTCAAGTTCGTTGCCACTGGGCCTTCCTTATTTGCTTCCCCTTCTGGTTTTGCTGATTGTCGCCATCTGCAGGTGACCATTTTCGATGCATGTCTGTGTCGCAGGGCCCTCGACCTGATCGAGGGGTAGCGCCAGCTGGCGGCTGCCGAGAACCAGGCTTCTGAGCTCAGAGCTCAGGTGACGAAGCTGGAGGCGAACTTAGGGACGACCATGGCCACCAAGGCCGCGTCAGATTGGGCAGCCTCGGAGGCGAAAGCCAGCTTCGCCTCCGTGTCAATCACCAGGAAGCAGGCGGAAGCTCAGTGGGGGAGAGAGCGATCTCAACTCCGTGCTGAGGTTGAGGTATTGAGGGAGGAGGTTGCTGACCTTCAGGTCAAGCTTCTCGAGAAGGGGAAAGAGGTCGATGCTTACAAGGCTCGGACCACTGCCAAGATGGATAGGGTGGCGACATCGATAAAGGACCTTTTTACAGACCACGATGTAGTGCCCTGTGGTAGCTACTGCACACGTACTAGAGGGGGGGTGAATAGTACTTAAAATAATCAAGATAGTTATTCCTAATTATTGTGCAAGAAACAAACGACAATGCGGAATTAAACAACTATCAACAAGAATTAAAACATACGCAAACAACCAATATTACTGGGTTCGGATCCACCCAAGTCTCCCCGACTTGTTCCCGGTGATCCTACGTCCCAACCACCCGGATCCCCTCCGGATACTTGAGTTAGCAACCCTAACTCAAGATTTCCACTAAACCCACTTGCGGAAACTCCACAAGTGCAATCGACCTACAATCGATTCCCGTGAATCCCACAACCCGGGATCACACAAACTCTCACAACCGAGAGTGTACAACAATTCAAATACGATTGAAATGAAATAAACTCTTACCTTACAAAATCCTATGCCTTGAGTATACTTACCAAATTAGGGCAATGATGGATTTTGAGGAAGAGGATGTCACCAAACCCTAGCTTCAAGAAGATGACCAGCAATGGAAGCCTAGGGTGGAGTATGGTGACAAGGATCAAGCTCTTGGCTTGAGAAGCTCACAAAGGAGAGAATCTCTCTTGAGGAATTAGGGCTCAAGGTGTTGAGGGAGAGATTCTTGTGAGGGAGAGAGAGCTTTGAAATAGCTTGGGAGAGCTCTTCTCTTAGGTCTGAAATTACTTGGAAATAGGACCTCTGACCCCTCTTCAAACGAATCAGGATTATATTTAAAGGGGCAAGAGAAATCGAGTTTGAAAGAATCCCAACGGCTCTATTCTGAAGCAGACTAGTCGGTCAAAGAAGGATCACTGACCGACTAGTTCATCAACTAGTCGGTTGGTGATACAACGTAGACCGACTAACGGTTGAACAGCCAAGAAGTCGAAGTACAGGCAAAGACAACTAGTCGGTCTAAGAAGACTTGCCGACCGACTAGTTTCACAACTAGTCGGTCGGTGAATGTTCTTTGACCGACTAACGTCGAAATGGAATAAGTTGACTTCAAGATGACTTAGTCGGTTTAAGAACAAATGCTGACCGACTAGTTTCTCAACTAGTCGGTCGGTAAACGTTCTTTGACCGACTAACTCGAAACAGTAGCTCAGGCTGAAAATGACTGTACACAACTAGTCGGTCTGAGAAGGACTCCTGACCGACTAGATCGTCATCTAGTCGGTCGGTGACTCTTCTTTGACCGACTAACTGTAGTCAAGGAAAGAGCTGAATTAGAGAAGGCAAACTAGTCGGTTCATGTAGAGTTGCCGACCGACTAGTTCCTCAACTAGTCGGTTGGTGACTCTTCTTGAACCAACTAACATGCACTCGAAGCCGAGGGAAGAAGCGATAGGCTTCGGGAAAGTTTCTAATGGCTTCTACGAATATCCTAGCTCTAAGATATGAGCGAAATGAAGATTATAAAGTAAGTCCTACTCAAGGCTTAACATTCTAATCTATGAAGCTAGAAGACTATAAAATAAACCTTACGAGCCGTCTTCAAAGCTTCAATCTTCATTCCTCTTGACTTCCATATTTCTCCTTGAGCTTCAGCGAAGCTCCAGGCACACGATCACACGTATTGAGAAGTCTTGAGGCGTCGCTTTTGATGTTCGTATTCTTTTGGCGACGATCTCCATAACTGCGCTCACAAATAAGTTAGTATACATTATTTATGTTTGCTCATCATCCAAAACCAAATCCGGGGAATCATATCACAACATTCTCCCCCTTTTTGGTGATGACAAACCAACATAAATAATGATCAATAATAATGATTCAATTGAAATTTACTTACCCCCCCTGCATTGATGACACGTTAGTTCCATATTCAATAATGTTCATATGCATCAAGCAGCGAGGGAAATATAAAATATGAATCCTACTATTGCACATGCTGACCGACTAGTTTCTCAACTAGTCGGTCGGTAAACGTTCTTTGACCGACTAACTCGAAACAGTAGCTCAGGCTGAAAATGACTGTACACAACTAGTCGGTCTGAGAAGGACTCCTGACCGACTAGATCGTCATCTAGTCGGTCGGTGACTCTTCTTTGACCGACTAACTGTAGTCAAGGAAAGAGCTGAATTAGAGAAGGCAAACTAGTCGGTTCATGTAGAGTTGCCGACCGACTAGTTCCTCAACTAGTCGGTTGGTGACTCTTCTTGAACCAACTAACATGCACTCGAAGCCGAGGGAAGAAGCGATAGGCTTCGAGAAAGTTTCTAATGGCTTCTACGAATATCCTAGCTCTAAGATATGAGCGAAATGAAGATTATAAAGTAAGTCCTACTCAAGGCTTAACATTCTAATCTATGAAGCTAGAAGACTATAAAATAAACCTTACGAGCCGTCTTCAAAGCTTCAATCTTCATTCCTCTTGACTTCCATATTTCTCCTTGAGCTTCAGCGAAGCTCCAGGCACACGATCACACGTATTGAGAAGTCTTGAGGCGTCGCTTTTGATGTTCGTATTCTTTTGGCGACGATCTCCATAACTGCGCTCACAAATAAGTTAGTATACATTATTTATGTTTGCTCATCATCCAAAACCAAATCCGGGGAATCATATCACAACATTCTCCCCCTTTTTGGTGATGACAAACCAACATAAATAATGATCAATAATAATGATTCAATTGAAATTTACTTACCCCCCCTGCATTGATGACACGTTAGTTCCATATTCAATAATGTTCATATGCATCAAGCAGCGAGGGAAATATAAAATATGAATCCTACTATTGCACATGCTGACCGACTAGTTTCTCAACTAGTCGGTCGGTAAACGTTCTTTGACCGACTAACTCGAAACAGTAGCTCAGGCTGAAAATGACTGTACACAACTAGTCGGTCTGAGAAGGACTCCTGACCGACTAGATCGTCATCTAGTCGGTCGGTGACTCTTCTTTGACCGACTAACTGTAGTCAAGGAAAGAGCTGAATTAGAGAAGGCAAACTAGTCGGTTCATGTAGAGTTGCCGACCGACTAGTTCCTCAACTAGTCGGTTGGTGACTCTTCTTGAACCAACTAACATGCACTCGAAGCCGAGGGAAGAAGCGATAGGCTTCGAGAAAGTTTCTAATGGCTTCTACGAATATCCTAGCTCTAAGATATGAGCGAAATGAAGATTATAAAGTAAGTCCTACTCAAGGCTTAACATTCTAATCTATGAAGCTAGAAGACTATAAAATAAACCTTACGAGCCGTCTTCAAAGCTTCAATCTTCATTCCTCTTGACTTCCATATTTCTCCTTGAGCTTCAGCGAAGCTCCAGGCACACGATCACACGTATTGAGAAGTCTTGAGGCGTCGCTTTTGATGTTCGTATTCTTTTGGCGACGATCTCCATAACTGCGCTCACAAATAAGTTAGTATACATTATTTATGTTTGCTCATCATCCAAAACCAAATCCGGGGAATCATATCACAACACACGATGCCTCGTCTTCCGAAATTTTGCGAATCATTACTTTTGTAAGATTGCTCTCGAGCGAGTCATATGTAATTGTCCAGAATTTAATGAAGGGAATTTTTGCAACAGACCCCTAGTGAGAGCATTTCTTCCTCTCCCCCTGATTCCCATTCGATACACGGGAACCCTGCTCGACGACCGACACGTCCCCCTCATCGAGGATGCGACTGGCGGAAGAATGACCTTCCATATATGATCGCGATGAGTAATTGTATACAGTTTTGCTTCGAGCGCACAGCGGATTGTTAAATAACACGTTGTGCGCAATGAGCAAAACTTGGTAATTGTAAAAAGTGTTGCTCAGCGTGCACAACGTTCATTTCTGTTGCACGTTGTGCCCACTGAGCAATTATGTGTGGTGATTAATTAGTGTCTAGGTGTAATTGGAAGCTGATATAAATAAAAGTATCACTTCTACTAAATAAAAGTGAACAGATGAGGTCTCGGAAATATACAGAAGAGTCATCTTGCACTTCGGGTATTTTTGTATATATTAGACAGATGATGTTCCCAATAATGATCGACTGACGTGGTGAGCGATGAGCAAAATTGTTGGCCTTGATCAAAATTTCTAAACGCATAACGGTCACGCCTTTTGCCCTTTGTGCGCGCTGTGTAATGTATATTAATTTCAATAATTTTTACTAAGAAATTTCAATGTTGGAATTTGATTCAAGTTAGCATCAATGTATATATCACCAATCACAATTTTGTAATGTGCTGCAATTGTATCAAATTAATTGACATTGTATTAAGGTCTGAATTCCAACATACTACAACATTTATGCATTCCAAAGTACATAACACAACAAAGTAGAAACTACATCTAAACATTTTGCAACTTCACATTATGGAACGGGTATGAAATTCAATCACGGGTCTTTCATATGGATACATGGATTCTGAATACGAGAAACTGTTCAAAGTCAGTATGAACCGCTCTTGCAAAATAGCATCAATCAACAGCTCCATCTGCGCTGACCATCATTGCTTGCCACTAGTATCTTGGCCTTCTGTCCCATGTATGCATTGAAGAATAAGCATTGATGAAAAGAAAAAAATTCATAATTAAGTAAATATATTGTATAGTGAGATAGATCAGTTAGTTTCATAAAGAATATTGCAACATCACATTTTGGCACTGGTATGAAATTTACTCATGGGTTCCTTCTTCTGAGCACAGAGAGAAATGTGTCTGCACAGGTTCTGGGCAGCATGAGAAAAGTGAGAAAAGTAGCAATGTACTTCAGATGCAAGTTTGAGCACTTCCGGATGGAAACTGGAACTGCTGGCAATGTAATGAAGCATTCGATCATTTGAAGGAGCAAAGAACATCTTCGAGGCCGTATATATGTGATGTCTCCAATTTACGCATCACGTCAATTGCAGGAATTGATTGATTGAATTCTACTTGAGGTGAGAACAAAACTGGATAAATTTAAAATTGATTGGTTGATTTCTCCACAACTGCCAAATGACCTATTCTTACTGAAAGCATGCATAAGCCAATTGTGCATGTGATCAGTACTTCCTTTAAATAATGAACTTGGGATCTTCTTGGCTTATCATGCCACTACTCACTAGTATCTTGGCCATATGTCACTTGTAGGCTGTTTGTGTTGAAGAAGAATCAGTGACGAACACATACAAAACATAAATAAGTAAATATATTGTTTCATAATGAATATTGCAACATTACCGTGTGGCACTGATATGAAACTCAATAATGGCGCATGGGTATGAAATTCTTCAGAGCGTAGAGCGCAAGGTGGCTGAACAGTGTCCGAGCAGCCAGGGGAAGGTGTCTGCACAGTTTGAGAGACGATCCCAAAATGGAACATTCAGGCAACTGGTAATGTAATGAAGCATTCGAGAACCTCGAGTGCTTCTGAAGGAGCAAAGAACATCTTCGATTTCATATATATATGATGTATTCAATTTCTACATCACGTCACTTGCCTCTAGTATATTGCCCATCTTTTGTGTTGTAGAGGAAGCATTCATGAACAACAACAAAATAAAAAGTTGAAGAAAAAATATTTTATAAGTAGAATTAGATAGAATCAGATAATGGAACTATCATCATGAAGTGTAGTGGTTGATGAGATCTTGTGGGTAGGGAAGTCATTTTTATAGACAGAATGCAAAAGACTAGCTAACAACTTGACCTATTCTTATTGAAAGCATGCATAAGCCACTTGCGCAGGTGAGCAGTACTTCCTTTAAGTAATGAACTTGGGATCTTCTTAGCTTATCATGCCACTACTCACTAGTATCTTGGCCATATGTCACCTGTAGGCTGCATGCATTGAAAAAGAATCAGTGATGAACACATATAAAATATAAATAAGTAAATATATTGTTTCATAATGAATATTGCAACATTACCGTGTGGCACTGGTATGAAACTCAATAATGGTGCACGAGTATGAAATTCTTCAGAGCATAGAGCGCAAGGTGGCTGAACAGTGTCCGAGCAGCCAGGGGAAGGTGTCTGCATAGTTTGCGAGAAGGTCCAAAGTCGAACCTACCAAGATAACTGGGAATGTAACGAAGCATTCGAGAACCTCGAGTGCTTCTGATAGAGCAAAGAACATCTTCGAGTTCATATATATGTGATGTATTCAATTTCTGCATCACGTCACTTGCCTCTAGTATATTGGCCATCTTTTGTGCTGTAGAGGAAGCATTCATGAAAAACAACAAAATAGCAAGTTGAAGAAAAAATATTGTATAAGTAGAATCAGTTAGAATCAGATAATGGAACTATCATCATGAAGTGTAGTGGTTGATGAGATCTTGTAGGTAAGGAAGCCATTTTTATAGACTACTTGGACAGGCGCATGGATGAGGATGAGACAATAGAAGAGTTACTGTGAGGCTACAGAAGAGAACCAGTGTGTCAACAGCGGAGTGCTCGTGTAACTGCAGAAAGTAGAATAGTGCTCGTGAATCTACAGTAGATTGATACCAGCCAGTTGATGTACCCAAGAATGGTTGACCTTTGTGGTGCGAGGTGGGCAAAATTGTTATTAGCCCCTAAAATAATTTCTCAACGCGCAGAACAGTCAAAAATACATTTGGTTGGAAAACTCCTAATAAATAATACTGTATGGAAAAACGCAGCTGACCTTATTTTACCTCGGCCCGAGGGTTCGTTTAATGCTTTTGCATGCAGTAGTCACCCTCACACATTTGCACTTAATGCAGCAGAGTAGGTTCACTTGCATTTAATGCATTAGACCAATTAGGTTTGCCCAACGCGCATTACGGTCCAAATTTATGCCCGTCGTGCGCGTTGAGCAATTTTGGGTGTTGGGTAATTAGCGTCCCGTTGTAAATGCAAGCTGCTATGTATACTTTTGCCAGTTGTTCGCGTTGAGTTATTGTTGGTAATTGTAGACAGTTTTGATCAGCACCCACAATGTTCACTTATTGGGCCAGTTGTGCGTACATAACACAACAAAGTAGATACTACATCTAAACATTTTCCAACATCACATTTTGGAATTGATATGTAATTCATGCAAGGTACTATCGTATGGATACATGGATTCCCACCAAGAAAAAAATGTCAAGCAGATTCCATGTATGAGCAGCTCCATCAGATCTATTAGCGTCACTTCCCGCAAGTATCTTGGCCATCTGTCATCTGTGTTGGCCTGTATGCGTTGAAGAAGAATCAGTGATCAACAAAAAAATAGAATAAATAAGTAAAAATATTGTATAATTAGACTTAGATAGATTTAAGATAGAACATTTGTTATCATCAAGCAGTTATGTATGCAATGAATCTGAACAGAACATACGAAGGGTCAAAGAATATATGCAAGATGGGATGTACGAGAATGAAGCTGGAGTGGCTGCAAGAACAACTTAATCCATGTGATATTTGCAATGAAGTTGAACAGATCAGGCGAAGAGGAGCAAAGAACATCTTCACCTCCATATAAATGTGATGTATTCAATTTCTGCATCACGACACTCGACGCTAGTATATTGGCCATCTTTGTGTGTTGTAGATGAAGCATTTATGACCAACGAAAAAATACAAGTTTGAAGAAAAAAATTTGTATAAGAAGAATCAGAGAGAATTAGATAATGGAACTATCATCACGTAGGGTAGTGGTTGATGAGGTCTTGTGGGTATGGAAGCCATTTACAGAGGAGTTGGACTGACCATGGATGAGGATAAGACCACCGTAGAGTACTATGAGGCTACAGAAGAGAACCCGTGAGAGCTTGTGAATATATAGCAGATGGATACTAGCCAGATGTTGTTCCCAAGAGTGTTTGGCTGCAGTGGTGCACGATGAGAAAAATTTCTTGAACGTATACCTTTTTACTCAACGCGCACAACGGGAAAAAAACATCTGGTTGCGATTAGCAAAGAGCAAAATCTATATTATCCAATAGTAATATTTCTCAAACGTATACCTTTTTACTCACCGCGCACAACGGGTCATAATGTAACAAATCACAGTATTGTAAATATTTTTGCTTAGGGCTAACAAAGGTCACTACTTTTGCACGTAGGGCAGGCTGATTAAGTTTGAGTAATGGAATACAGTTTTGCTCATAGGACAAGTTCTCATGTCGTGAACCTTTTCTCCATAAACATTACAGTTATGAGCAGCTCCATTAGCGCACACCATTGTCACTTGCCGCATGTATCTTGGCCATCTGTCCACTGTGTTCGTTGAACAATAGTCAGTGGTGAACACAAAAAATCATAATAGGAACGAATATATTTTATAATTAGAATCAGAAATAATCAGATAGAGCAATTAGTATCATAAAGAATATTGCAACTTCACATTTTGGCACTGGTATAAAATTCAATAATGGCACTCGTATGAAATTCTTCTGAGCATAAAGAGAAATGAGGCTGCATAGTTTCCGAGCAGCTTGCTCAGTTTGAGAGATGATTCCTTGGTGGCACCTTCAGGCTACTAGCAATGTTATAAAATAGTCCAGAACATCGGGTGCTTCTTCTGAAGGAGCAAACAACATCTTCGATTCCATATGTGTTGTATTCAATTTCAGTATCACGTCATTTAACGCAAGTATATTGGCCATCTTTGTGTATCGTAGACGAAGCATTCATTAAGAACAAAAAATTAGCATGTTAAAGAAAAAATATTGTATAAGTAGAATCATATAGAATCATATAGAACACTATCATCAAGAAGTGTAGTGGTTGACGATGTCTAGTGGGTAGGGAATCAATTTATATAGACGAATTGGACTGGGTATGGTCCGTATGGATGAGGCTGAGGCTACAGTAGAGTTACTATGATGCTACAGAGATGAGAGCTCGTGAATATACAGAAGATTGCTCGTGAATCTACAGCAGAGTGATATCAGGCAGATGTTATACCCAATAATGGTTTGTCGTTGCGGTGCGTGTTGGGTAAAATTTTTAGCATCTAAAAATTATCTCAATGCGCAGAACGGGCAAAATTACATTTGGTTGGGATTAGCAAAGAGAAAAATCTATATTTTACATTTGTCAACTGATTTGAATTCTATGGCTGTTTAGGACTAGCAAAGAGTGGCTGGGATTTGATTTTGGGGAATGGAGGGATGAGATGTGGTTTGAGAGAGTATAGAGGGGGAATACATTTGGTTGGAAACCTCGTAATAAATAATCATGTATGGAAAAACGCAGCTGATCATCTCTTAAGTCTTACCTGGCCCAAGGGCATGCGTTTAATGCAGAAGACATTTGCACTTAATGCAAAAGAGTAGTTTCACTTGCGTTTAATGCATTAGACCATTTGTGTTTGCTCAACGCGAACACCGAAACAAATAAATGCCCTTTTTGCGAAATGAGCAATTTTGGTTGGTGATTAATCAGCGACTAGTTGTAAATGCAGGCTGATATATATATATATATATATATATATATATATATATATATATATATATAAATAATTACTAGAAATAACCCGATTTTACCCGTTTTTTCACACGTTGCATATGAAGTGTAAAGGAGTAAATTTGTATTGTATTAGTCTAAACAGCCTAGCCTATTAGGCTGTCTTATTCTGTAAACAGTAAGCTATGTGTTTGTTGGAAGCAACGATCTAGGACCTTGGTTTGATGATGACAAACGTGTCGTTATATCTGACGTGTGTGCTTAGTGTGTTTCAGGATTGGCAAAACGATGATTCTTTCAACATTTGGGGAAACTGCTAATCATATAGAAACTGGAGAGAGGATGAAGTATTGTGCACAAAGCAATGAGGACTAAGTCCAATATGGGATGAGATGGACTTGGTCCTATATGGGATGAGATGGACTTGGTCAAAATATTTTGCTAGATTTGCAAATATCTGATTCTACCAATTTCCTATCCTTATTCAAATCAAATCAAAAATCCCACAAAATCTTCATCAAGAAATCTCCTTTCAAATCCAATTCAAATTCAAAATTGGTTTCAATCCCTATCTCTTAGGGGATGTGATATCTTTCCAAGAGATAACCTAGCCTCACATATATAAGAAAACATATTACGGAAGTTAGGGTTGCGTCAATCAAAAAAAGGAGGGGTCTTTCAATTTAATCTCCAAGAACCCAAAGCCACGAAAGAGCCCAGCTTCCCAATACTTCTGCGTGCGTAATTCCTCCTCAAAGAGAAATTCTCAAAGAACAACTCACGGCAAAACTAGAGAGAGAGAGAGAGAGGCAACAAATTTTGCGCGGCAGCGCTTCATCATCAACCACCACGACACCAATGTATCCCCTACAGCCGAAGCACCATCATCATCTTCAAGTCGACAAACGTGCTTCCTGTTATCTGATCGAGCCAGTCATCAGAGTGGCTAAGCACCGCCGTTGCTACCATCGGAGAAGAGCTCACTGTCGCCGTGAGCAGCCGTCGAAGCTGTCTGCCGTCGAAGCAGTTCACCGCAGGAGAACTAGGAGACGAGGCACGCTGCAGTCGTCGTTGATCATCGGAGAAGGATCTGCTCGCCATCCTTCCTCGCCGTTCCCTGTTGAAGCCATCATCACTGTAGAGAAGCAGCTGCCATTAAAAATGAAGCCCGTCACCGTTCAAGAGATCGCTGCCGAAGTTTTCAAACGTCGACGAGGTCGTTGCTGCCCAAGAGTGCCGATGAGACCTCGCCGTTGCTGCAGACTCATCGCCACCGATGCCGTAGAAATATTGCCGCTGCTCGAACGTAGCCGTCGCATGCCACCGAAGTCGAAGCTTCTCGCCGTTGACGGAGAAGTCGAAGTCACCGTGGAACGAGAAGAGACCACTGCTGCACATTCCCGCCGTCGCTGAAGTTGATTGTCGCCCTCACCGCCGAGGCAGTCCTCCACCGCACAAAGTCACTATAGTCGTCGTGGAGAGAACGCAGTCGCCGTTTGAAGCTGCTGTCGCTGAAGAACTCTCCACCGCCGATCGCTTCGAAGTCGCCGCTCGAAGGAGATCACTGCTGTAGACGAAGACGTCAAAGGGGAGACGTCCACATCCGAGTACGAGATCCTCGCCACTGTCGCTCGCGTTGACGTCGCCACTCGACGCCTGCATGCCCTAATCGAAGGCGAGATCCTCGTGCTGACGTGGCGACCGCTGCATGAAAATGAAAAGCCCCGTGCAAAAACGAAGTAAATCAAAGCTTCTGACGTGGCTTGGTTTATTAAGGAAATTACTGAGCGCACAGTCCGATCCAAATTGATTTTGAACTACAGTTGCTTTACGCACAGACCTATTAGCGTACCAGAATTCAAAGGGCTACAACTTGACATCCAGGAGTCGGATCGAGACACCGTTTGCGTCAGATTGGAGCTGACGACATGCTGATTGATAGAGATGCCTACACAGACACGAACTGAGCATTTCTAAATCCTTTACTCTTTATTTTCGTGTCTTAGTGTAATGTTCTCTGTAGGGGAACTTTACATTTTGTGATTATTTTGGGACTTGTCTGGTTGGGGCTAGACAAGTGGGACCCAGCTAGTTTGGGACTAGCTGGTAGAAAGCGTTACTAGGATTGATAGTGAGAGAAAACACAGTGAGTGGGGTACTGAGAGCCTGGCGAGTGTAGAGACGTAGAGGGTGCTCTGAGCGTGCTCTAACTTGTGGTTTTGTACCTATTGCACTATTCAATACTAGTATCTGCTTTGGGGGCTGGAGTAGGTCATTGGGACGACCGAACCAGGGTAAATCTGCTGTGTACTCTGTGTCTGCATTTTATTTACTCTGCTGCTGCTATAACTACGTGAGTTTGTTCGTGGGCTGCACGAGAATTTTTTATAAGCCTATTCACCCCCCTCTAGGCTAGGATCCAGATCCAACAGTGTTGTCTTTTCACTTATATGTCTTGGAAGATGGAATTTTGACTGACAAACCAAAGATAATTCAAGAAATGGACGTGTATTGTAAACTTTGTATTTTTGGTTACAACCTTTACAGGCTGTCTTGTCTTGTCTTGTGTGTATTGGAACTGTCGAAACGAAGATATGGACAAAAGTAAGCAGATATTCTTGCCAACTAATAACCCATCAAGAGTCCCGTCATCGTCTTCGCATTATGTTTGCTGCAATGTTGATTTATTTATTTGGCATGTCAGTCTGACCATTAATTCTCCCCCGATTTTGTGTTTTTTCTTAATTATTGTGATTTTTTATTGAACGTTGTATGCGCTGAGTGATTATTCGTTACGACAGTTTTGCTCAACGCGTACAGCTGGGTGAAATATGAGTAGTTGTGAGCGCAGAATTATATTTCCCAAATGTATACCTTTTTAGACACCGTGCAGAACGGGTCATATTTTAACAAATCAAAAATAAGTATATATCTTTGCTCAGTGCTCGCAACGGTCACTACTGTTGCCCGTATGACGAGATGATTAATTGTGCGTAATGGATTATGTAATACAGTTTTGCTCAATGCGCACAACGGTCAGTGCATCTGAAGTTTGGGTGCGATGATTAATTGTGTGGTAATGGATTATAGTCTTGTGTGTCTTGGAACTGCCGAACCGAAGATATGGAAAAAAGAAGACGATATTCTTGCCAACTGAAACCCCATCAAGAGTCCCGTCACCGTCTTCGCATTATATTTGCTGCAATGTTGATTTATTTTTTTGGCATTTCTCACCATTAAGTTTTCCGCTATTTTATATTTTTTCTTAATTATTGTGATTTTTTATTGACCGGTGTGCGCGTTGAGTAATTATTCGTTACGACAGTTTTGCTCAACGCGCACAGCTGGGTGTAATTTGACCAGTTATGCATGCTGAATTATATTTCGCAAAGGTATAGTTTTTCCCAAACCGCTTACAGCGGGTCATATTTTAACAAATCAAAGATAAGTATATATTTTTGCTCAGTGCTTGCAACGGTTACTACTATTACCCATAGGACGAGATGATTAATTGTGGGTAATGGATTATGTAATACATTTTTGCTCAGCGCGTACAACGTTCAGTGCATCTGAAGTTTGGGTGCGATGAATTATTGTGGTTAATTGCATATAGTTTGGCTCCGCACGCAAAACGGTCACAACTACGTGCAGTTGTGTGATCTGAGTAATTGTGGATAACCAGATGCGGTTATGCTCACAGCCCGCACAACGGTCAAACAAATCGATGTGACCGTTATGCGCGCTAAGTAATTGTGTGCAAACGTAAATGGTTTATCACAACATATAGCATGACGGTCACAACTTTTGCCCGTTGTGCGCACTGGGTAATTTATATTTCGGTAAACAGTTTTTACTTGGTAATTTCAATTTCGGACATTGATTCAAATAAGCATCAATGTATATATCACATATATCAATTTTGTAATGTCATGCAATTGTATCAAATTAAATGACATTGTATTAAGGTCTGAATTCTATCATGCTACAACATTTATACATTATAATGTACATAACACAACAAAGTTGAAACTACATCTAAATAGTTTGCAACTTCACAATTTGAAACTGGTATGAAATTCAATCACGGGGCTATCCTAAGGATACACTCATTCCCTTTACGAAATTTTTTTCAATTTAATGCTGAACAGCTCAAACAATCACGGGGCTATCCTAAGGATACATTCGACACCGCTACCCTCTCCTCTAGCTGACTCATGTGCTCTATAACGCCAATCAGAACCTTAGCCTGTTTTAGTAGCGTAATGCTCGATACAGCAGAATACATTGACATCAGAGATATCGTCCATCACGGTATACGTAACCACTCCTTTAACGAAACCGGAGCTTTCTCTAGTCGATGCATTAGCTGAAAATTTTATGACTGTCGCAAGTCACGAAGGTAGAAGGTACCAATGAGACTGTCAACTTCTAAGACAGTTTGGAGCGAGATCGCAACACTCTTAGAAGGGGAGGGGATCAATGATCAAGGTCGGGTGGAGGAGATGGGAAAAAAGGATATATTTTGAGGAGAAGTTGGTTGATCTGCATTGTTTGACGTTGTTCGTCCAGCTACGAGCAGATACAGAAGCGCACCACCATCAGCATATGTCCCTGTATGCGTTGAAGAAGCATCAGTTATGGACGCAAAAAAAACATAATTAAGTAAAAATAGGGTATAAAGACTTGCAAATTTACATTTTGGCACAAATGTAAAAATAAAGCAAGGTTATTTCTTCTCAGAAGTATCTCGCTTCTATAAAACATTTGAAGGAGCAAAGAACATCTTCCAGTACATATACATGTGATGGCTTCAATTTCTTCATCACGTCAATTGCCGGTAGTATATTGGACATCTTTGTGCATTGAAGACGAAGCAATGATGAACAACAGGATAAATTTAGCATGTTGAAGAAAAAATATTGTATAAGTAGAAATAGATAGAATCAGATAGAATACTATCATCAAGAAGTGTAGTGGTTGATGAGGTCTAGTTGGTAGGGATGCCATTTATAGACGAATTGGCCTGGCCCATTGATGAGGATGAGACTACAGTAGAGTTACTGTGAGTCTACCTAAAAGAACCCATGAGTCTATAGAGGAGTGATATTGAATATACAGACGATTGAATCTACAACAAATTGTTACCAGCCAGATGTTGTTCCCACTAATGTTGACCTTTGTGGTGCATATTGAGCAAAATTGATTGCCTCTAACAAAATTGCTCAACATGCACAATAGGTAAAAATATGTCAGTTGTGCGAGTTGAGTAAATTATTTATGTTTATACAATATTACTCATAATTCCATAGATGTTACAAAATTGGACGCCATCAAATCCAACAGCGTGACACATGCGTGTCATTCACATAGAGCAAAATGTGACATACGTATACGCTGACATAATGTGGCACCATAACATGCACATTCTCTAACAAAATACAAGACAACATATAGCCCCTAACAAAAGATTGATGCAAGCAAAATGTGCTCGTTGAGCAAAAATGATACATTCTAACAATATTGCTCAGCGCGAACAAATGGAAAAATTAATTCTATTGTGCGCACTCAGCAAATCTTATCATGTTTAAATAAATTTCTCAAAGCGCACAACGGGTAAATGGTTGGACCGATGTGCGCATTGAGCAATAAGTCTATTGGATAACAAAATTGCCCAATCCCCGTAAGAGTAATTTTTCACCAACATCCCCTTTATTACTCAGCAGCGAGCTGTACCGGTAATATTTTTGCCTGCTGTGCGCGCTAAGTAATATTTATGAAACTGTATATCTGTTATATATGGTGATGGCGAAAATACAAAATAAGACAGTATCGCTCATCATTAATTATAGTACAGATGTATTATATATATAAGCCAGATACAACAAATTGTGTCATACATCACAAGTAATGTCACATAAAAATGTGACAACCGTATACATAAAAGTATACCACCATTATCCCCAAAACAATATACCAAACAAAAAAACCAAAGAATATCTACCCACAATCACTCTTCTCCATCAATGATAAAAAATACATTATAAGACAGGAGAAAGGCTGGTGGAAGGCCCGTCCACCTCAAAAACCTGGAGGGGGAGGGGGAGGAGGAGGAGGAGGTGATGGTGGGCAACAATACGGATGTCTCTAGGAGAGGGCACCAGAGTCTCCATCTTCTCTTGTATGTCCAACATTATGCCCATCATAGTGTCGAAGTCGCTACGCAGAAGTGAGATCGCCAGATTGGTGTTGGAGAGATTTGTTTCAATTTCTCCTAATCTATGAGTAAAGTTCACCGGTTGATGGGAGGAAGATGATGGAGCAGCTGCGGGACTTACATTGCCTATGAGTATATCCTTAAGCTGACGTTGTTCATTGATAAGTACAGAGGCAGAAGAACTAAGCGCCGCAAGTTTGCTACGGATGGTGTGCAGAACAGAGTCCTGACGGTGAGACATCCTAACTATAAAGCAGAGTCTGTTACTGATGTCCTCGAGTGGAGTTTCTTCAGCCGGAGAGGGAACTGGTGAACCTGCCTGTGCAGGAGGAAACCCAGGAGGAGGCAACAACACATTGTGTTCACCTTGCGTTTGACCAAGCGAAAGCACATCCCGATGCATAGCATCACGAAGAATGGGTCTATTGGCCGGGAAAGAGGAGGGAAGGTGTAACGACCACTTTTCGTGGTACGTTGCTCGTGCACGTGCTTTTGGCCGTGCACGTGTTTGTTTTAGACTTTGTTTGTTTATGAACACTTTCGTGTGATATGCCGTTGTGAACGTCTCTGAGAGTATTAAATAGTGGCACTATCTTGGAACGACACTTCTCGAGTCGTTTTCCCACAATTTAAACTTACTCGATGAGACGTGACGATTTTCACTCTTGACGGGAGACGTTTCTATTTTTAGTTTCGTCGTCCGACGTCAAATTGAGATCCGTCTTCTTAGTTAGCTCACATTTGTCGCCACGATCACCCCGATATTTATTTTATAATTTTTGGAGTTTATTTGACCACTTTTATATTTTTAACAAGTTTTATATTATTTTTAATAATTAATTTATAAATTATTTTCGGCCAAATAAAATTTATTTGAGTTTTAAACGTTTTAAAGAATTTTTGAGCCAATTTCTAGCTCATTTGGACCAAGTCAAATCCTTGGGTGAGTTGGAGAAGTTGGATTTAAATTTTAAATATTTTTAAACTTCTAATCCTATTAGATTTAGCCCTAGACCAAGTCAACCCATCTATACTATATAAACAACCCCTAGGAAGACCTATTTTCGCAAGAAATTAGCCCTAGCCCCTTCCAAAACCCAAATTGGACGTTGCGACGATTCGTCGCAACGTTGCGACGAACTTCCCCCGCTCAGACCGAGAGAAACAGCTCCGTTCCCCCGCTCTGACCGAAGCCCCGCCCGCATCCAAGCCGCTCCGCACCGCTGCAGCCGCCCGCTCCGTTCCCTCGGTCTGACCGAGAGATTGGCCCGCACCCGAGCTCGCCCGCTTCCGTTCGCTCCGCATCGAACCCCGCTCCGTCCCCCGCTCAGCGCCATGTCTGACCGGTCGCCCCGCCCGCAGCGACCGACAGCTCCGCAACGTTGCAACGTTGCAACGTTGCAGCCCCGCTCCCCGCATCCAAGCGCACGACCGAGCCGCCCCAAGCGCCTGACCGACAAACCCCTCCGCACCCGGCCTGCACCGACCCCCTGCGCTGCACAGCGCCGTTCCCCCGCAGCGACCGAGGCCGCTCCCCGCACCGAGGCTGTACGACCGAGAGCCACTCGTCGCAACCCCGCACCCGTCGCACCACTTGCCTCCGTGGGCCCCCCAAGTTCTCCAGAGTTATTGTGGGTCCCCCAAAGGCCCCTAGGACTACGGTGGGCCCCACCTAGGTGCGTTCTCTTCGACGACTTGCCGCGTACGACGTCGTCGCACGTCGTCGCACGTGCGAGCTTTGGAATCTGGAATCGTCGCCCCGGTTGATGCTCTGAATTTTCCAGCGAGGAAACTATATTGGAATCTGGACTTGGAGCGCGAACTTTTATTCCAACCCCCGGCGTCGCTACCCGACGCCGGTGTAGCTTTCGCGTCGTGTTAAGGTAACGCTTTGCACCCCTAGGACCCCCCAACCCAATTGCATGCTAATCAAGACTAAAATCAGTATTTTTAAAGTATTTTAAATGTTTTAAATTCACTAATCAAGATTAATAATATGGACTTTAGGCCGGTGGACTTGTGCACGTAGGAATCGTGACCTTGGACTCGTTGGACGGTGTTTTCTTGACGTGATAGTTGCAGGCAAGTGAAACTTGCCAAATCTTGCTTAGGGCCATGTTTTTAGGCCACTTACTTGTTTCTAGCGTAAAAGAGACTAGTCAGTGAAATGATAGCTGGCTAGACGCCTACTTGATCTAGTTTGACAACGAAACTAGATCCGTCACCTAATTGATCTAGCTTGACAACGAAGCTAGATCCACCCCTTAAACTTGTTGTTCATGCATACTAAACTGTCACGTTTACTTTCCTTACTTGTACGCTTTACTACTTGCCATGTCATGTCATCCATGCATTGAATGTCGCATTCGTAGCACACGCTACAATACTTGTACTCGTACTACTTGTCCGGCTAGGTGCACCCCTACGCCATACTTGTTTAAACACTTCCTGGCTCGTGGTCCAGAAGCGGGCCTCATGTGTTGGCTAAAAACCAATGCCCGATACACGTGGAGGGGTAGGGATAAACGGTTACTTGAGCTTAGGAGTGGCCTGATCCGCCCTCTAGCCAAAAGACGGAATCTCTGTGCACGAGGTGCTTACTTTTCTTGTCTTGTACTTGTCTTGTGAATGATTCATGCAATACTTGTCATCCATGCCATGTTTAAATGCCATGCTCGTACCTTACCTTACTTTACTTTACCTTACTTGTTGCACTCATACTTTAAACTGCCATGTCATTGCATTCATGCTAGAACTTTTAGGTTGCTTTTACTTGTACTTTCAGTTTCCTTGCACAAGTCTCTTGTAGACTTGCTGACATGTGCCCCTTGCTCTTTTGGGTGTCACATGTTAGACCCTGAGCCCGAGACCGTTGCTGCGTACGTGATGTGTTGCTGACGCTGAGCCTGAGTCCATGATTGCCCAGGAGGATTTTGGTGGACACCGGTGACCATTCTTTGAGTCTTTGTTGAGCTTTATTTTGTTTTAGGCCTTTTGTTAGTTGTTGGTGCGTAGCACCGTTGTTTTGTACTTTGTACTTTTGTTGGCCATGTTTGGGCCTTTAGTCTCTTTTTATTTCAGCCTGGTGGCTTTTCTGCGATGTTGGAATTTATATTTATGGATATTCTGAGATTATTCTTTTGTCTCATTTCATTATTATTATCTTGTTTCGCTCGCATTGCAAGGACCTGCAGTTTTAAATTTGATTGACGCTTATCGGACTTGCAGCTTTGTAGCTTCAAGTCTGAGCGGACCTTCTCACGCTTCGCCTCCATATTTTTGGGAAGCGGGGCGTGACAGGTTTTGTTGGTGGCCCATGCAGGTCCGGTCTTGCAATTGCGAATTAACGGAACAACGATGATAACGGAATGTCCATTAAATAAATTGCAACATCCGAGTCATAAGCCCTGAGTCTAGTTGTTTTCTTAGGACACTAGGAGTAAGAAGGCTTAGTTAGACGCCTGTGCTTGCTAGATAGAGGCCTCTGTTTGTTAGTTAGACTCCCTGCCAGCAATTGATTTAAATGTCGTAGGAGTTACCTTAGTGGTCCTTGCCTAACTCTGACCATATTAGACTTCTAGAATTTCCTTTTGTCGTTGGCTTGGGTTCATCGATTTCGGACCAAGCTGAACGCATTTCTTTACCGTCTAACCTTTAGAAGTCTTAACGCTTAGTTTTTAATCTTTAGTTGGTCGACCGTAGGGGTTTCCGTAGACTTTCCTGATTCATATCCTAGGCGTATGTATGTTCTGATCATCCGACTAATTTCCTTGCCTCGATTCACGAGATCGCCTCATGACGATCGTCGTCAATTTTCAAACATCTCCATTGCAAAACCTGAACCTTCTGAAAGTACTTTTCAAACTTCCCTTCCACTAAGTTTAATCCTGTTCAAAATTTTAAAATACTTATACTTCATACTCCTTCATTGATTTAATTTTTTAAAACGTTTGTCGGAATTTTTGAACTCTAGCTTATAATATTTTTCCAGCTTATATTTTTCGTACTTATGTAAATGCGTTGCCCCTTCATATATTAACTTTATTTTGAACCGTACTTTTGCTTTGCCCAATTCGATTTATAATTTTCCTCCTTATTTGTGTGATACGAATGATACGTCGTGTTTGCTTTAATATACTTTCAAGACACATGGAATTTCAGCTTTCAGGAAGTTGGTTTTTGCTCGTCGTTTTCGCCACTTCAGATTTTTGCAAAATTACTATCTTCATAACCTCTTCCTGCTTTAGACCCTCCCTGATTTGATTTTAAAGATTTACTATTCGATCTTGATAATTCTTATGCTAAGTTACTATAATTTTCTTTCCGCTCACCATACACGCTTTTAGAAAATTTCTAAACCAAATTGAATTTCAATTATTTTTATACCCGTATCAGGCTCGTTGTGCTTGTACGCTAAGAGCTTAGTGTAACCAGTTTTATTTTTGACAAATCCTGATTTTCTCTAAAAGAAGTTTCAATATTGATTTTCCATAGCCTAAAAGTTTTGAAAGCATTTAACATGAGTTTAAATCCTCCCGTTACTTGATTTCATTCTTGACTTTCCAAAAACTTTTGACAACATTATATTAAATTACTGACGTATAGAATTTTCTAAACCATGTCCTTAATATTCGTGTAAATGATTTTTCTTCCTTTTATAAATTTTTTTAAACCCAATGGACCATTTTCTCCTAGTATGAATATTCGACTCAAACTTATTTCAACTCGCTTTATCGATCTTCAAATATTTTATACAGATGAGGAATTCCAATTTTTGAAGTACAACGGTTTTCAAAATCCACGTATTTTAGCTCATGCTACTTACCCTATTTTCTTTTTCCCCTCCTATATAAGCATCACTACATCTCCTTTTCCTTCTACCTAAACATCACCATCGAGTCAATGTTTTCCCTAACCAAGCTGTCTCCTTGTATTCGTCCTATCTGAACTCGTGCTTATCGATCCTTCCCTCGTCACGCTCCCGATCTCTCTTTATTGCTTAGGCCTTAGGGTCCTTCAATGTCTGTGTCAACTCTTAATTGTTAGTAGGCCCTTGGACCTTGTGAGGTAGTCGTAGTGCACGTACCTAACTTGTGTACGTGGGCTTGAATGAGTATATTCCCATAGTATATTGATGTTTGCCTATTGAGTGATATATATATATACTCGGAGTTATTCGTGATAGTATGAAGTTGTTGTGTGTTAGTAGTTATAGATTTTTGTGTGGATAGCTATACTATACTAGGGAGGCTTGTGTATATAAGAGTCAGCGTTGAAATATCTAAGTTGTGAATGTAGTAAGAGATACTTATAATGGTTGAAATAAAATGATTGGTAAAGCTATGTGTGTGCTAGGTGTGATAATAATAAGTGCATGTATAGTTAAGTAAGTAGGCCTATTGAGTGACCCATATATATTAGCACGTATGAGTGTGTGCTCGTATGTGGGTATGTATTGTGTTTAGACGTAAGTAGTTATGTTTTGATGCCTGAGTATATAGGTGATATACATATGGAAGTAGGAGTATAATTTTGATTGGTATTGCTTGCTCTTGCGGGATGTTGCATGCGTGCATACCGTGAGGTATACACGACTATTGCACATCTTAATTATGTATGTGTGAATGTGTTAGTATACTAATTATAGGTAGTAGGCTATGGTGTGAATATATACATTATTTATGTGTGACTATACGGTGAATGTTTGTACTAGAGAGGGTATTATAAATATGTGGGTGCTGATGTCGGTAATGTTATTATTATGGTATATAATTAGTTTGAACTATGTGGGTGTTAACTGACTAAATATTAAGTGTGATTGATTTATGGAATGTATATGGTTGTATTGGTAGATGCATATATATATATATAATGGAGTGGTATTGGTATATGTATGAATGCAGTGTTACGTATATAGAATATTCTAATATATGTATTGAGTCTCACTCAAGCTTGAGTGGGTATACTCTAAGTATATTGAATGTATGTTTGTAGTTGAATATAGCAATGTTTGATGTATGTATAGTGATAGGAGTGTTTGTGCCTGGTTGTGTTACGCACATGATTGTGGGTCGCTACGCCAGTATATAGTTATAGGTGTTGGTCTTGTGGTATAGTTAATTACTAAGGCTTGCTTGTGTGAACGTATGTGTACTAGCTAAAACTAGGTGTGTAGATGTGCTAGTTATATAATGGTATGATTGGTACGTGTAAATGAAATGTTAGCGTGTATGGGTGTGCACCATGCACGGGTAAGTATGTGCTTAGTTATAGGTATTGATGACTATGATATATGTGGCGTGTCGTAAATACAGTTATAGGACCGTACGTGATGTGAATATATGGTGAACTATTTGGAATGCATTTGAAACTATAGACTATATATATTATGAATATTATAGAAGTGGTGAGTGCATATATATATATATAGTGAAACTTGATTTAATAGTGGTATGGTGTGACTACATGTGTTGATGTGTTTTGTATTGGATGAATATTAGAGGGTAGTATACCCTTGATGTTTGTGCATAGGTAGCTATTTATAGGTAGAGCAATGATTGTATTTGCTAAGTGTGAGACTATCCTTATATGAGTATCTGAACTATTGTTTTGCGAGTAGTAGTTTATATAAGGGATGTATGTTTATATATATGATTGAAATACGTGTATGAGTTTGACTGACTATAATAGTTATAAGTATATGACGTACGTGAATGTATATATATATGTGTTGGTAGTGTTAATGTTTGACTACCTAGTGCATATATAAGCACTTGTAATGACTATACCTGGTTGAATTATAATATGACTTGATTGGGGTAGTTACTAGAGCAACTAGCTATATTAGAAAGTCCGAGGACGGACTTTATTCTAAGGTGGGGAGGATGTAACGACCACTTTTCGTCGTACGTTGTTCGTGCACGTGCTTTTGGCCGTGCACGTGTTTGTTTTAGACTTTGTTTGTTTGTGAACACTTTCGTGTGATATGCCGTTGTGAACGTCTCTGAGAGTATTAAATAGTGGCACTATTTTGGAACGACGTTTCTCGAGTCGTTTTCCCACAATTTAAACTTACTCGATGAGACGTGACGATTTTCACTTTTGACGGGAGACGTTTCTATTTTTAGTTTCGTCGTCCGACGTCGAAATTGAGATCCGTCTTCTTAGTTAGCTCACATTCGTCATCACGATCACCCTGATATTTATTTTATAATTTTTGGAGTTTATTTGACCACTTTTATATTTTTAACAAGTTTTATATTATTTTTAATAATTAATTTATAAATTATTTTCGGCCAAATAAAATTTATTTGAGTTTTAAACGTTTTAAAGAATTTTTGAGCCAATTTCCAGCTCATTTGGACCAAGTCAAATCCTTGGGTGAGTTGGAGTAGTTGGATTTCAAATTTTAAATTATTTTAAACTTCTAATCCTATTAGATTTAGCCCTAGACCAAGTCAACCCATCTATACTATATAAGCAACCCCTAGGAAGACCTATTTTCGCAAGAAATTAGCCCTAGCCTTTTCCAAAAGAAAAATTGGACGTTGCGACGATTCGTCGCAACGTTGCGACGTTCAGCCCCGCACCTGACCGAGGAAAACGACTCCGTTCCCCCGCTCCGACCGAAGCCCCCGCCCGCATCCATCACCGCTCCGCACCGCTGCAGCGACCTAGCACTCCGTTCCCTCGGTCTGACCGAGGGATTGGCCCGCATCCGCCTCCGCACCAAGCGCTCCGCACCGACCCGCCTCGTTCCCCCGCTCCGCTCCGCATCTGACCGGTCGCCCCGCCCGCAGCGACCGACGTTCCGCAACGTTGCAACGTTGCAACATCGCCCGCCTCGCATCCAAGCGCACGACCGAAGCCCCCGACCGGTCTGACCGACGGAAACCCCCGCACCCGCGCTGCTGCACCGACCCCCGCTCGCTGCACAGCGCCGTTCCCCCGCAGCGACCGAGAGAAGTCCCGCACCGAGGCTGTACGACCGAGAGCCACTCGTCGCAACCCCGCATCCGTCGCACCACTTGCCTCCGTGGGCCCCCCAAGTTCTCCAGAGTTATTGTGGGTCCCCCAAAGGCCCCTAGGACTACGGTGGGCCCCACCTAGGTGCGTTCTCTTCGACGACTTGCCGCGTACGACGTCGTCGCACGTCGTAGCCCGTCGTCGCACGTGCGAGCTTTGGAATCTGGAATCGTCGCCCCGGTTGATGCTCTGAATTTTCCAGCGAGGAAACTATATTGGAATCTGGACTTGGAGCGCGATCTTTTATTCCAACCCCCGGCGTCGCTACCCGACGCCGGTGTAGCTTTCGCGTCGTGTTAAGGTAACGCTTTGCACCCCTAGGACCCCCCAACCCAATTGCATGCTAATCAAGACTAAAATCAGTATTTTTAAAGTATTTTAAATGTTTTAAATTCACTAATCAAGATTAATAATATGGACTTTAGGCCGGTGGACTTGTGCACGTAGGAATCGTGACCTTTGGACTCGTTGGACGGTGTTTTCTTGACGTGATAGTTGCAGGCAAGTGAAACTTGCCAAATCTTGCTTAGGGCCATGTTTTTAGGCCACTTACTTGTTTCTAGCGTAAAAGAGACTAGTCAGTGAAATGATAGCTGGCTAGACGCCTACTTGATCTAGTTTGACAACGAAACTAGATCCGTCACCTAATTGATCTAGCTTGACAACGAAGCTAGATCCAACCCTTAAACTTGTTGTTCATGCATACTAAACTGTCACGTTTACTTTCCTTACTTGTACGCTTTACTACTTGCCATGTCATGTCATCCATGCATTGATTGTCGCATTCGTAGCACACGCTACAATACTTGTACTCGTACTACTTCAAAAGTCCGGCTAGGTGCACCCCTACGCCATACTTGTTTAAACACTTCCTGGCTCGTGGTCCAGAAGCGGGCCTCATGTGTTGGCTAAAAACCAATGCCCGATACACGTGGAGGGGTAGGGATAAACGGTTACTTGAGCTTAGGAGTGGCCTGATCCGCCCTCTAGCCAAAAGACGGAATCTCTGTGCACGAGGTGCTTACTTTTCTTGTCTTGTACTTGTCTTGTGAATGATTCATGCAATACTTGTCATCCATGCCATGTTTAAATGCCATGCTCGTACTTTACCTTACTTTACTTTACCTTACTTCTTTACTTGTTGCACTCATACTTTAAACTGCCATGTCATTGCATTCATGCTAGAACTTTTAGGTTGCTTTTACTTGTACTTTCAGTTTCCTTGCACAAGTCTCTTGTAGACTTGCTGACATGTGCCCCTTGCTCTTTTGGGTGTCACATGTTAGACCCTGAGCCCGAGACCGTTGCTGCGTACGTGATGTGTTGCTGACGCTGAGCCTGAGTCCATGATTGCCCAGGAGGATTTTGGTGGACACCGGTGACCATTCTTTGAGTCTTTGTTGAGCTTTATTTTGTTTTAGGCCTTTTGTTAGTTGTTGGTGCGTAGCACCGTTGTGATGTACTTTGTACTTTTGTTGGCCATGTTTGGGCCTTTAGTCTCTTTTTATTTCAGCCTGGTGGCTTTTCTGCGATGTTGGAATTTATATTTATGGATATTCTGAGATTATTCTTTTGTCTCATTTCATTATTATTATCTTGTTTCGCTCGCATTGCAAGGACCTGCAGTTTTAAATTTGATTGACGCTTATCGGACTTGCAGCTTTGTAGCTTCAAGTCTGAGCGGACCTTCTCACGCTCCGCCTCCATATTTTTGGGAAGCGGGGCGTGACAGAAGGGGCTCATCATGTTCAGGTGACATTGAATCATCATCACTTATTATCCAATTTTCAGAAGAACCCGACTCACGAGATCGTTTTGGCGGTATGACGAAACCCTAAAACGAAATGCGAGAGTGTTGAGATGAAGAAGAAAACGGAACGACAGACGAAAGGGCAGATGAATGAATTTTTTCGCAAAACCCCTGGTCTAGTGAATCCGTGTATATATATATATATGCTAGAGTGTTGAGATGATGAAGAAAATGGAAAGACAGACGAAAGGGCAGAGGAATGAAATTTTTCGCAAAACCCCTGGTGTGTGTGTGTGTGTGTGTGTGTGTGTGTGTGTGTGTGTGTGTATTTATATATGCGAGAGTGTTGAGATGAAGAAGAAAACGGAACAACAGACGAAAGGGCAGATGAATGAAATTTTTCGCAAAACCCCTGGTCTAGTGAATCCGTATATATATATATATATATATATATATATATATATATATATATATATATATATATATATATATATATATATATATATATATATATATATATATATATATATATATATATATATATATATATAAGCAAATAAACCGTGCACACATGCACGTGGACTGGAAAAACATGGTCGGGAAGGGGGGAGAATAAAAAGTGTGGGTGTGTGTGGGGGGAGGGTCCAGGGGCCAAAATGCAAAACCCGGGGTTGTATGTGCAAAATTCCACACCTCTTCTCTTATCTCTTAAAATCTCATCAGAAAATTCCCCACCTCTTCTCTTATATCTCAAAATCTCATCACTAATCCAATTTCTCTTGTCCAAATTCTCTCATTTCATTTCTCTTGTCCAAATTCTCTCATTTAATTTCTCTTGTCCAATTTCTCTTATCCAATTTCTCTTGATAACATCCCTATTTTATCGAATAGATATATATGTATGCATGTATATGTATGTATGTATATGTATATATTGTTAAGTATTGATTCCCCGGATTTGGTTTTGATGATGAACAAACATAAATATCGTGAAGTAACTATTTGTGAGCGCAGTTATGGAGATCGTCGCCAAAATTCCACGTATATCAAAAGCGACGTCTCAAGACTTCTCAAAGCACGTGATCGTGTGCCTGAAGCTTCGTTGAAGCTCTAGGACCATTATTGAAGTCAAGAGATTTGGATTGAAGCTTTAAAGACGGTTCGTCAAGTTTTATTTATAGTCTTCTAGCTTCTTTTCGTAGAATGTTAAGCCTTGAGTAGGTCTTACTTGATAATCTTCATAACACTCATATCTTAGAGCTAGGATTATCTTAGAAGCCCATACAAAATTTCCCGAAGCTTCGCGCTTCATTTTGCGGCTTCTGGTGCATCTTAGTTGGTTCAAGAAGAAGAACCAACCGACTAGATTGTCATCTAGTCGGTCGGCAATCCTTCTTGAACCGACTAGATCTCCTTGCTCAATTCAGCCTAGACACTGTTTATCAATTAGTCGGTCCAAGAAGGTTCACCGACCGACTAGTTGTCAAACTAGTCGGTTAGGAATCTTTCTTAGACCGACTAGTTAAGCTTTCATTTTCCAGCCTGAGTTACTGTTTACAGTTAGTCGGTCCAAGAACAACTATCGACCGACTAGTTGTGAAACTAGTCGGTTGGAATTTGTTCTTAGACCGACTAGTTCACCTTGTATTCAGCCTATTTGATTTCAACTCTTAGTCGGTCAAAGAACACTCACCGACCGACTAGTTGTGAAACTAGTCGGTTGGCAAGTCTTCTTAGACCGACTAGTTCTATATTCACTGAACTATCTTTATTGGTGTGAAGCTGTTAGTCGGTCCATGTTGAATCACCGACCGACTAGTTGTGAATCTAGTCGGTCAGTGATCCTTCTTAGATCGATTAGACTGCTTCAGAAATAGATCCGTTGGAGCATTAAATGCACGAATTTTCTCTCTCTTCTCTATCCTATATAATCTTGAGATGCTTCTTCATAGCATTCAAGGCTGATATTAATTGCATTTTAGAGAATCAAAGAGAAGCATTTATTCTCATTTTCCAAGCTTTCATTTCTCACAAGAATCTCTCATCACTCTTATTCCTCAAGAGAGATTCTCATTGATTGTGAGCCACTCAAGCCAAGAGCTTGATTCAAGGTCACCAACTCCACCCTAGGCTTCTATTGCTGGTCAACTTCTTGGAGCTAGGGTTTGGTGACTTCTTCTCCTCCAAAATCCTCCTTGCCCTAAAATCGTAAGTTTACTCAATGCATAGGATTTTGTTGGTAAGCATTTCATATTTCATTTACTTTGATATTGCGAGTTTTACTATCGGTTGTGAGAGTTGTGTGTGATCCCGATTTGTGGGAGTCACATTTTCATTTGTGTATGATTTGATCTTGTAGAGGGTTTCTACAAGAATTTCATAGTGCAAATTTGAGTTAGAAGTTTCTAACTCAAGTATCCGGAGGGGATCCGGGTGTTTGGGACGTAGGATCACCGGGAACAAGTCGGGGAGACTTGGGTGGATCCGAACCCGTTATATCGTTTGTTTGTGATTGTCTTTTATTGTTGTCAACTTTCATTTCCGCATTGTTGGTTGAGTTTGCAGGATAATTAGGAATTATACTCTTGATTATTTTAAAGTACTATTCACCCCCCTCTAGTACTTGTGCAGTAGCTATCAAGGTATTACATTTGGTATCAGAGCCAAGTTCATAGCTATGTCTTCCAACGACAACAAAACCGTTCGTCCACCTTCAGACTACATCACCTTCAGGAACCGTGAAGGAGATTCTTCGGTGATGGAAGGACACTCCTCAACTAGGCATCCCTTCTTCAACGGTACTGTCACGACCCGCTTCCCTAAAATGGAGGCGAGGCATGACGAGGCCCGCTCAGGCTGGGAGCTGTGAGGCTCTCAACCTGTAAAGCGTCTGGAATGACACGCAGATCCCTGTAATGTGACACAGAACAATGATAACAATAATAGAAGAGACGAATAAAAATTTATCAATCTCAAAGTCCAACAAAATATCCAACAACCAGAAAAGCCACCAGGCTAACAAAAGAGTCTGAAAGAGAAAAGGCCCAGCATGGCCAACAAGGAAACAACTAACAAAATGGTGCTACTCACCGACAACCACAGTAACTAACAAGGAAACTGTGAAGGGAACTAAGACTGGTCGCCGGTGTCCTCGTACTCCACGTCAGCAACAGATTCAGGTACGAACTCCATGAACTCGTCGCCCTCAACAGCAATCTCTGGCTCAGCAACTAACATGCGTCACCCAAAGAGAAGGGGCACATGTCAGCAAAGTCTACAAGACTTTGTGCAAGGAAACTAAAGGAAATAGAAACAACCTAGCAGTTCTAGAGTATAGTATGACATGCCATTTTATGCAATAAGAACATCAAGTAAAGTAACAGCAGTTTAAGACATAGCATGGATTATAGCACGGCAGGTAAAACATGGCATGAAAATGTTTAACATGGCATGGAAAAATTTAACATTCACAAGGACAAGTACAAGTAAAGTAAGCATGTCGTGCACAGAGATTCCGCCCATTGGGTAGAGAGGCTGTATGGGCCAACTCTTACGCTCAAGTGACCGTTTATCCCTACCCCCCCACGTGTATCGAGCCAGGGCTTTACCCCCAAACATGGAATGCTTGCTTCTGGATCACAAACCAGGAAGTGTTTTTAACAAGGATGGCGTAGGGTTATGCCCGCATAGCAGGTGCCTAACCGGTAACACAGAAACACGGATTTGTACAAGGATTTGTAGCGTGTGCTACGATGCAACATGCAAACAGATGACATGTAAAATGGATGCACATGACAAATATTCGAATAGAAATTGCGTACCGTTAAAGAATTTAAACATGATTGGCAATGCAAGACATGACATGACAAGGGCAATTCTAACTTCGTTGTCAAGCTAGAATTTAATTTGCGCCTAGACCGCTATCATTTCACGGTCTAGTCTCTTTCACGCTAAACAAGGTAATGGCCTAAAACATGGCCTAAAGCAAGGTTGGCAAGTTTCACTTGCCTGATTCTGGGATTGTTGCTCGACGAGAGTTCGTCTCAAAAATCGCTACTCTACGGGAATTAGGGTTCGCTGTTTTGGAAAAACATAAAAATTAGAATCAAAATCTAATCCATATTTTTGTATTGGAATCCTATAACATCTATTAATCAATTTTTATTAGGTTTTCTAAATTACGGTGAGGGTTATGGGGAGATTAAAGGTAGATCTACTAACCGTATTTGTAGCAGAAGAACGACGATCACGATGCCTACGAACTGCAGGTAGAAGAAGATCTCGACGATTTCCAGATTGCCGTCGCCAAATCCGAGCTTAGCACGGCAACAGAAAAGCGATCCGAGGAAGAAGTTGCGGCTGAAAGGATCTCCTGCGGCTGATCTAAAATGGATCTGGAGAATGGGGAATATAGGGTAAATCTGGAGCAAAAGAGGATTTTGGGGTTTTTGGAGATCGGCCGACGGCTCGCGGGGTGATCGCCGGCGCAACGGAGGGTGAGAGGAGGCTCGGGAGGATGAAGGAAGGCAAGGGGAAGATTGGGGAATGATTGGTGAAGAAGATCAGCTAGGAGAAGTGAAGAAATGAAATGAAACGTACAGGGTTTAAATAGAAGGAAATAGCGGCGGCTACGACTTAACCTAGGTTTACTGGGTCAACTAGTCGGTCAGCAAAGAGTGGTCGACCGACTAGTTTGGGAACTAGTCGGTCGGTCGTCCAACTGAGACCGACTAAAAGCAAACAGTGAACAGTGTAGGTACAGGGTTGACAGATTTAGTCGGTCTGCGAAGGCTCGTCAACCGACTAGTTTGGGAACTAGTCGGTCGGTGATTGTTCATAGACTGACTAAGGGTAAAATTAGATAGATATTAAGCACTGAGAGTTAGTCGGTCAGAGAAGGAACTCTAACCGACTAGTTTGGAAACTAGTCGGTCGGTAAATGTTCTTTGACCGACTAACTATAAACTGTAACTCGGCTGTACAGAAGAACTCAAAATTAGTCGGTCTGAGTACAAGTCCTGACCGACTAGTTTGGCAACTAGTTGGTCGAAGAATGTGCTTAGACCGACTAAACGTAAACAGTAACTTAGCTGAAAATATTAAGATGAACTAGTCGGTTCCTGAAGGGTTGTCGACCGACTAGATGTCAATTTAGTCGGTTGGTTCTCCTTCATGAACCAACTAAGTTGCACCAGAAGTGCCGAATCGAAGCACGATGCTTCGGGAAGATTCCTATGGCCTCTAGGATCACTCTAGCTCAAAGATTAAGACGCTAGGAAGCTTATCGTAAGAATACTTACTCCAAGCCCCATCGAGATATGCTACGGAAGATAAAAGATCAAAAGAAACCGAATGAAAAACGTCTGACGGAGAAAAGCACACAAGGGGAGAACATCCAATATCATTCATAATAGTCATTACAAAAATCGGTCGTTACATCCTCCCCACCTTAAGAAAATTCCGTCCTCGGAATTTCCCAACACTCACGTGTCAGGGAACAAAAGTGGGTAACACTCTCTCATCTCGTCTTCTCTCTCCCAAGTAGACTCTCCTGGCGAGCCGCGTCGCCACATCACCCTAACAAGATCGACTGTCTTGTTCCGGAGTGACTTCTGATGCCTGTCCAAAATCTGCACTGGCTGCTGGTCATACGTCAGATCGGGGCGAACGGTGATCTCCGAGAAATCCACAGCGTGAGATGGATCGCTGATGTACCGACGAAGCTGCGTCACATGGAAGACATCGTGAACTCCTTCCAAAGATGGCTGCAAGGCTAAGCGGTAGGCTACCTCGCCAACTCTCTCCAGAATGTCAAACGGTCCAATGTATCTCAGGCTCAGCTTCCCTCGTTTCCCAAAGCGAATCACTCCTCGATTCGGGGAAATCTTCAGGAACACATGGTCACCTGGCTGAAACTCCAAAGGACGCCGTTTAGCATCAGCCCAATGCTTAAAATGGTCCTGAGCAATCCGCAGCCTCTCCCGTATGTTCCTCACAACATCCACAGCCTCCACGATCATCTCAGGTCCTAACAGCTTCCGATCTCCAATGTCATCCCAGCTCAGTGACGATCGACATTTCTTCCCGTATAGCGCGGTAAAAGGTACCATGCCAATACTCGTCTGGTAGCTGTTATTGTAGGCAAACTCAACGAGGTGGAGATGATCCTCCCAAGATCCCTTGAAGTCCAACATGCACGCCCTCAGCATGTCCTCCAAGATCTGGATCGTCCTCTCGGACTGGCCATCCGTCTACGGATGGTACGCCGTCTGAAACTCAGACTCGTACCCAAGCTCTTCTACAGACTCTGCCAGAACTGAGACGTGAACCTCGTGTCTCTGTCCGACACGATACTCATAGGGACTTCGTGAAGTCGTACGATCTCCTGCACGATTCACGTTACATCACTATCTAAACTAGGAAAAGAAATAAAAACGGAGAGTAAAAGATTTACCTCCATATATCTCCTCGCTAGCGTCTCAGTGGACTGTCCTACTCGGAAAGGAATAAAGTGCGCGGATTTGGCCAATCGTTCTACGATCACCCAAATCGCGTCATTCTGCTTCGGGCTCCGAGATAGTTCAGTCACAAAGTCCATAGTGATGTGTTGCCACTTCCACTCCGGGATCGGAAGCGGTTGTAGCAACCCTGCCGTACGCTGATGCTCCGCCTTTACCTGCTGGCAAACCAGACACTTGGCTACACTCCTAGCCACACTCCTCTTCATACCATGCCACCAATAGTACAGGCGAAGATCCTGGTACATCTTGGTCCCACCAGGATGCACAGAATACGGCGAACTGTGTGCCTCAACCAACAACTCCTCTCTGATGTCTCCAGCTGGCACACACAACCTGGCACCAAATCTTAACGAGCCGTCCTCATGAATCAAGAAGTCAGTCCGCAGACCGGCTTCCACCAACTCCCATATCTTCACCAACTTCGGGTCTCCAGCCTATCCAGCCTTGATCCTATCCACGATCGTCGACTGTATCTGCATACACATCAATGAAGAAGCCTCCTTAGGAAGGACAATCTCAATACCGGACTCGCAAAAATCCTGCTGCAATCTCCACTGCGAAGTCAACAACATCACCGCTGGAAGTCTACTCAGCGCATCCGGAACCACATTCACCTTGCCAGGGTGAAACTGCAAATCAATCTCATAATCCGCCATGAGCTCCAACCACCAACGCTGTCACATGTTGAGCTCCTTCTGAGTAAAAATGTACTTCAAGCTTTTGTGATCGGTGAAGATCTTCACCTTCTCACTCAGCAGGAAGTGCCTCCAAATCTTGAGCGCAAACACGACAGTGGCCAACTCCAAATCATGTGTCGGGTAATTCTTCTCATGAGCCTTAAGCTGACGAGAAGCATACACAACCACATGCCCATGCTGATGCAACACACAACCGAGACCCTTGTCAGAAGCATCGCAAAAGATCTCGAATCCTCCACTCCGATCAGGCACAGCAAGAACAGGGGCAGACGTCAGCCTCTCCTTCAGAACACCAAAAGCCTTCTCACAATCATCAGACCAAACAAAAGGTACATCCTTCCGTGTCAGTCTGGTCATCGGGTCGGCAATACGAGAGAAATCCTTAATGAAACGCCGATAATAACCAGCCAATCCAAGGAAACTCTGGATCTCAGACGCTGACTGCAGAACAGGCCACTCACTGATAGCCTTAATCTTCTCAGGATCCACCGAAATACCATCTCCAGTCACCACATGCCCGAGAAAAGCAACTCCGTCCAGCCAAAACTCGCACTTGGAATACTTAGCATACAACCGATACTTCCTCAAGATCTCCAATACTGTCCTCAAGTGCGAAGCATGCTCCTCCTCTGACTTTGAGTAGATCAGAATGTCGTCAATGAAGATAACAACAAACTTGTCTAAAAATTCATAGAAGATTAGATTCATCAGGTTCATAAATACTGCGGGCGCATTGGTTACACCGAAGGGCATAACCACGAACTCGTAGTGACCATATTTCGTCCTGAACGCTGTCTTCGGGACATCTTCCTTCCTCACCTTCAGCTGATGATAACCACTCCTCAGATCCAACTTAGAGAATACCCTCGATCCTCCAAGCTGATCAAAAATATCATCAATACGAGGCAATGGATATCGATTCTTGACGGTCACCGCATTCAACTCCCGGTAGTCCACACACATGCGACGCGAACCGTCCTTCTTCCTTACCAGCAAGACCGGTGCTCCCCACGGAGACACGCTGGGATTAATGTAACCCTTCAGAAGAAGTTCGTCTAGCTGCTTCCGCAGTTCCTCCAATTCTGCTGGTGCCATGCGATAGGGCGCCTTCGAAATAGGCTGCGCTCCCGGAATAAGATCGATCGAAAACTCGAAAGCTCGATCGGGCGGCAATCCAGACATCTCCTCGGGGAAGACGTCGTCGAAGTCACGCACTACCGCAGGTCTATACTGCTCCATCTGCATAGCAACGATCTCCACTGGCTTGGCCCGAAACCTGACTGGACCAAGCGAACTGCTGTCACGACTGAACTTGAACACCGGATGTCCAGGGATCTCGAACACCACCTTCTTCCTCCGACAATCGATCGTGGCATAGAAACTCCCAAGCCAGTCCATCCCGAGGATGGCATCATAGTTGATGATGTCGTGGACAATGAAATCAACGTAGAGCTCATGCCCACAGACCACCAAAGGGCAAGAATTACAACCACGATGCACCGAGACCACACCATTTCCTGTAACGATATTCCAACTCTTGGGAAGAGTGGGAAGAGGGGAAGTCGACAAGGAATGCTTCTCCACGAAGCCCTGGGAAATAATGCACATCGATGCACCTGAGTCGAAGAGGACTCGCGCAGGAAATGTGCAAATCAAAATCACACCTAACAGACAGTCTAACAATCAAATCCTATTCTAGCAATATAACAAGCAATCAAACAAATTCCAACAACAAGACTAATCTAAGAAAAGAACAACTAGGTCGAGAGTTACCTGCAATAACCTCATCCTCCGCCTCAGCCTCAACTGCAGTCATCAGGAAAGCCTGCCTCCTAGGCTGAACAGCCTGCTGAAAAGCCTGCCTCTGCGGAACGAGAGGCGCTCCACATCCAGCAGGCACATGTGTCCTCTGCTGCAATGGCTGGGCTGCAACAGGTCCCTTCCACAGCTGCTTGGACTTCGGGCAGTCCCTCATGGTATGCGCAGGATCACCACAAACCAAGCACTGTCCCAACATCTTACGGCACTGATCCTTGACATGCCCCGTCTTGCCACAAAAATGGCAAGTCTTCAGAGTAGGAGGTCCTCCGGCCCTCTTGAACTGCACCGGCTGATTGGGCCTGAACCCTGGTCTCATCACTGCCCTGGCCAGCTCCACAGGCCTCTTCCCAGCTCCAGAAGCACATCCTCTCTTCTGGTTCACGATCAGCTCCTGCCTCTTCACTGCAACCAGAACCTTCTGATAGGTCTCCGAATCAGACGAAGTCACAAAGCTCTGAAGATCCAAAGAAAGCCCCTGTAGAAACCTTTGGGCTCTCTCATCGGCATCCTGCACCATTTTCGGTGCGAAACGGCTCAACCTGGTGAACCTCCTGGTGGTACTGATCCACCGTCAAGCTCCCCTGCTTCAGGTCAATGAAGCGCTGCGCCATCTCCCTCCTGGAAGCCTTCAGGAAGTATTCCTCATCGAATCTGGACTTGAAAGTAGCCCAAGATATCGGCTCCTCCAGCAACTCCTCCTCTGCATCCCACCAGTTCTGAGCATTATCTTTAAGCTGCCTCTTCACCAAGTCAACCCATCCAGCCGGGTCGACCTTCGACATCTTCAGATTGTCCTCCATGTTCCTAGTCCACTCATCCGCAGCTAAAGGTCCTTCGGTCCCATCAAAGTAAGCGGGGCCCAGCTCCCGAAACTGCTTCGCTCCTGGCTCGAAGCGAGGGACATTCTGAACAGGCTGCTGATCGCGCCCCGGATACACGTCCCGGAGCGGCGACACTGTAGTCTTACCGCAAGCGCACGGTGTAGCGGCGAGCGGGTATCGAACACAGGGAGGCCTAATAACAGTGTCTTGTTCTATCACATGGCTATAGGAAAAGTCGAGAAATGTTCGCAAATATGCGGTCACAGTCGTTCAAATGTATAAAAGAAATAACGAATTAATAAAGACGCCTAGGGATAGGGAATCCCCGCTACTTGCAGTATCTCATCATTTTGACTCATAGGTTTCACAATTGCTAGACTCGAAATTTGGGTGAACTAGTTGCAACTAAATGTGGAACCAAGCTCACGCTCTCGCGCTATTGCCGGTCTATAGCAAACCTAGGGTAGTGTCCAATCTCTTGCAAACCCTAACCTAGGCAAACTAGCGCGAAGAACAACATCATCGTTCAATCGTATCTCAAGCCCATTCTCGTGCAAACTCGAGCTACGACCGAGGTTGGGATAGTTCCTACCCGTCCAATCTCTTGCAAACGGGTATTGGTATAGAATTGCAATCGAAAACCCTAGTTTCGGTCCAATCTCTTGCAAACCGATTCCGGAGAAATTCAATTGCAACCCAATTCGAATATCTAGGGCTTCCTATCGAATTGGGATCCAATCTCTTGCAAATCCCAATCGGTATGAATCCCTAGCTATTCGTATTATAGCAATCCCAAACTAACCCTAATCAATCCTAGCAATAGTTTCACCAATTCATCACAAATTCGAAATTGGGCTCGTAATAAAATTCAATAGAAATTCACAAGTAAAATGAATGGAATTCATAGCAATATTTAATAAATCAATAAAAATGGAGTTTTTGAGGGGGAGAGAGAGACAAACCAATGAAGAACAAGATAGCATCCAACAAAATCTCACTTTTCTCTCCTCCCTAAAAGCTAAATCTAATCCCTAAAAAGTTAATCTAAAAAAAGCTGCAAAAAGTTCTGGAAAAAGCTCTCTAAACTAGGTTAAAAACTAGGGTTAAATACCCCCAAAATCGCCCAAAAAATCCTGACGAAAATGCCCCTGCGCAGCCTCAAAATCGCAGTTTACGCTACAGGTAGCGCGGCTCACTCGGCCGAGTGACAACTGTCACTCGGCCGAGTGAGAGACCCTGACGGATTCCAGAGAGTTGGGGGTCTTGGGGGTCGTCTCCTCGGAGGTCACTCGGCCGAGTGACTTCTCTTCACTCGGCCGATGGGCGTTCTTCACTCGGGCGGACGGTCTTTCTTCACTCGGCCGAGTCGGTCATCGGAGCTGACTGACGGATTCCAGAGAGTTGGACGTTTTTGATGCCGTCGTCTTGGCTCCACTCGGTCGAGGGGTGACTCGGTGCTCGGCCGAGTGGTATGGCGATGCTCGACCGAGTGCACGCTGATATTGGCTCTGTTGCGTGTCCGATCTGGCCGGCCGAGCGGGCTGTCTATGCTCGGCCGAGTGACTCCTTCACTCGGCCGAGTGGCATGCTGAAAATGCCCATTCTTCATGTTTTTGCCTCCTTGTCGCTCCTACGACGTTCTTTCTTCTTCCACTCCTCTCCAATCACAAAATACCCCTCAAGAGAGTTGTCTCCAATCGCAAAATACCCCTCAAGAGAGTCGTCAGTGACACTCCGGAGTGGGTGCATCTCAGAATCACTCCAAATAGCTCCAAATCTTCTGAAATACGACAAAAACAACAAATCGTGAAAAGTATCGCAATATTTTCGAATAAACGTGAAAAACACGATTTGAGCGATCTAAATGGCATGCAAACATGCGGAAAAAAGGTGTAAAATAAGGAGTGATCAGCTGCGCTGCTCGAGCAGGCGGAACATTCCGGGCATTCTGCAGCATCCCCTGCTGTACCTGCATCATCTGATGCATCATCCGCATGATCTTCCCATTGGTGGGCTCCCAGTCCGGCTCCTCGACACGAGGGGGCACACCACCACCAGCACGGGTATTCCGTCTTCCAGCCATCTAATGACATAGAAAACGAAACAAATCAAACTCTTAGCCTTATGACTTGGTGTCGAAATTCTTTATCGGACATTATATAATTTTTTATCGTTGTTTCGATTAGGTCACAGTTACAGAGAGTGGGCCTGCATGGGCCACCAAAGAAACCTGTCACGACCCGCTTCCCTAAAATGGAGGCGAGGCATGACGAGGCCCGCTCAGGCTGGGAGCTGTGAGGCTCTCAACCTGTAAAGCGTCTGGAATGACACGCAGACCCCTGAAATGTGACACGGAACAATGATAACAATAATAGAAGAGACGAATAAAAATTTATCAATCTCAAAGTCCAACAAAATATCCAACAACCAGAAAAGCCACCAGGCTAACAAAAGAGTCTGAAAGAGAAAAGGCCCAGCATGGCCAACAAGGAAACAACTAACAAAATGGTGCTACTCACCGACAACCACAGCAACTAACAAGGAAACTGTGAAGGGAACTAAGACTGGTCACGGTGTCCTCGTACTCCACGTCAGCAACAGATTCGGGTACGAACTCCATGAACTCGTCGTCCTCAACAGCAATATCTGGCTCAGCAACTAACATGCGTCACCCAAAGAGAAGGGGCACATGTCAGCAAAGTCTACAAGACTTTGTGCAAGGAAACTAAAGGAAATAGAAACAACCTAGCAGTTCTAGAGTATAGTATGACATGCCATTTTATGCAATAAGAACAGCAAGTAAAGTAACAGCAGTTTAAGACATAGCATGGATTATAACACGGCATGTAAAACATGGCATGGGAATGTTTAACATGGCATGAAACAATTTAACATTCACAAGGACAAGTACAAGTAAAGTAAGCACATCGTGCACATAGATTCCGCCCTTTGGCTAGAGAGGCTGTACGGGCCAACTCTTACACTCAAGTGACCGTTTATCCCTACCCCCCCACGTGTATCGAGCCAGGGCTTTACCCCCAAACATGGAATGCTCGCTTCTGGATCACAAGCCAGGAAGTGTTTTTAACAAGGATGGCGTAGGGTTATGCCCGCATAGCAGGTGCCTAGCCGGTAACACGGAAACACGGATTTGTACAAGGATTTGTAGCGTGTGCTACGATGCAACATGCAAACAGATGACATGTAAAATGGATGCACGTGACAAATATTCGAATAGAAATTGCGTACAGTTAAAGAATTTAAACATGATTGGCAATGCAAGACATGACATGACAAGGGCAATTCTAACTTCGTTGTCAAGCTAGAATTTAATTTGCGCCTAGACCGCTATCATTTCACGGTCTAGTCTCTTTCACGCTAAACAAGGTAATGGCCTAAAACATGGCCTAAAGCAAGGTTGGCAAGTTTCACTTGCCTGATTCCGGGATTGTTGCTCGACGAGAGTTCGTCTCAAAAATCGCTACTCTACGGGAATTAGGGTTCGCTGTTTTGGCAAAACAGAAAAAATAGAATCAAAATCTAATCCATATTTTTGTATTGGAATCCTATAACATCTATTAATTAATTTTTATTAGGTTTTCTAAATTACGGTGAGGGTTATGGGGAGATTAAAGGTAGATCTACTAACCGTATTTGTAGCGGAAGAACGACGATCACGATGCCTACGAACTGCAGGTAGAAGAAGATCTCGACGATTTCCGGATTGCCGTCGCCAAATCCGAGCTTAGCACGGCAACGGAAAAGCGATCCGAGGAAGAAGTTGCGGCTGAAAGGATCTCCTGCGGCTGATCTAAAATGGATCTGGAGAATGGGGAATATAGGGCAAATCTGGAGCAAAAGCGGATTTTGGGGTTTTTGGAGATCGGCCGGCGGCTCGCGGGGTGATCGCCGGCGCAACGGAGGGTGAGAGGAGGCTCGGGAGGATGAAGGAAGGCAAGGGGAAGATTGGGGAATGATTGGGGAAGAAGATCATCTAGGAGAAGTGAAGAAATGAAATGAAACGTATAGGGTTTAAATAGAAGGAAATAGCGGCGGCTACGACTTAACCTAGGTTTACTGGGTCAACTAGTCGGTCAGCAAAGAGTGGTCGACCGACTAGTTTGGGAACTAGTCGGTCGGTCGTCCAACTGAGACCGACTAAAAGCAAACAGTGAACAGTGTAGGTACATGGTTGACAGATTTAGTCGGTCTGCGAAGGCTCGTCAACCGACTAGTTTGTGAACTAGTCAGTCGGTGATTGTTCATATACCGACTAAGGGTAAAATTAGATAGATATTAAGCACTGAGAGTTAGTCGGTCAGAGAAGGAACTCTAACCGACTAGTTTGGAAACTAGTCGGTCGGTAGATGTTCTTTGACCGACTAACTATAAAAAGTAACTCGGCTATACAGAAGAACTCAAAATTAGTCGGTCTGAGTACAAGTCCTGACCGACTAGTTTGGCAACTAGTCGATCGAAGAATGTGCTTAGACCGACTAAACGTAAACAATAACTTAGCTGAAAATATTAAGATGAAATAGTCGGTTCCTGAAGGGTTGCCGACCGACTAGATGGCAATCTAGTCGGTTGGTTCTCCTTCATGAACCAACTAAGTTGCACCAGAAGTGCCGAATCGAAGCGCGAAGCTTCGGGAAGATTCCTATGGCCTCTAGGATCACTCTAGCTCAAAGATTAAGACGCTAGGAAGCTTATCGTAAGAATACTTACTCCAAGCCCCATCGATATATGCTACGGAAGATAAAAGATCAAAAGAAACCGAATGAAAAACGTCTGACGGAGAAAAGCACACAAGGGGAGAACATCCAATATCATTCATAATAGTCATTACAAAAATCGGTCGTTATAGGTTCTAATTACGGGTACTGGATATGCCAGATGGAAACGTTCCTCCGGAGCACTTCACTATGGAGAGCTACGATGACGGAGTATGTCGAGCCCGTCGAAGAAGATTTCGCGAAGTGGACTACCGCGGAGGTCGCCGCGGAGGTAACCAATGCCAAGACAATGAATGCCTTGCAATGCGCTTTGTAGCCCGAAGACTTCAATAAGATATGTACATGTAAGAGTGCATATCAAATCTGGAACTCACTCCTCATCTTGCATGAAGGAACGAGTAGGGTAAGAGACTCCAAACTCACCGTTGTTAATAAAGATTACAAGTTATTTCATATGCAACAGGGTGAGAAGATGAATGAGTACTATGCTCGCTTCGTTGACATTACCAACGAGTTGGAGGCTCTTGGAAAGACCTACACCCAAATGGAAAAGTCTCAAAGATCATTGATGGACTTCCTTCTTGTTGGGAAAAGCGTACCTTCGCCATCGAGGAAGGTAATGATATGAATAAATATATCGTTGTTCAACTAATGGGTACCTTGATATCTTATGAGGTACGCAAGGATAACAAGATAAAGATGCAAGATAAGATGAACTCTTACTTGAAGCAAGACGAGCCAAAGAAAAAGGCGATTGCATTCAAGGCCGCTCCATCTACTTCTACCGATGATGAAGAATCGGAAGACGAGTTGGACATTGAATCTCTTGCCCTCACGACAAAGAAGTTCAACCGATTTTTCCGGAAAGGTAACTTCAAGAAAAAATCTAAGTTTAGTTCTACTAACACCTCCGCTCCTTTGTGTTTTAAATGCAACAAGCCAGGACACATGAAAGCGAATTGCCCTAAAAAAACACAAGGAGAAGTGGAAGGCACCAAAGTTCGACAAGTCAAAGAAGCACAAGAAAGGGTATAAGAAAGGGCTTGTCGGCACATTCACCGACTCCGACGAGGACTCCTCAAGTGGAGAGTCAGATGATGAGCAAGTGGAGCAAGCACACATGTGCTTCATGGCAAGAGAAGAACATGATCAAGAGACATCTTCCGATGAAAGCGAGGATGAAGGCGATGAGGTAACGATGGATGACCTTAGATTAGCTAACGAGCAAATTTGGTCTAAATATTCTAAATTAGTAAATAGATATACTAGGACTAAATATGAGTTAACTAGTCTCCAAACCTCACCTAAGCCTATCGTCATCAACAACGAC
Organism: Scilla litardierei; assembly: GCA_030789695.1. NCBI lineage: Eukaryota > Viridiplantae > Streptophyta > Magnoliopsida > Asparagales > Asparagaceae > Scilla > Scilla litardierei. The sequence goes on along the minus strand of CM061142.1, from coordinate 11,265,285 downwards.
ACCGTTGTTGAAGACTTGAGAAATGAGATTGTAAATCTCAAATCTCAACTTGAGCATATTCATATTGAGGAATCGGATGAACGCGAGATAGCGGATTTGATTTCTCGAAACTCAACTTTGAATATTGAGAATGAGAATCTCAAATCTTGTGTTTGTGTACTCACATCGCAAGTGTCCACGTTGGATGCGTCTATGCATTCTCTCACCGAGAAGTATGAGTGCACATTAGGCCGAATTAATAAATTCAATAAAGGTAAGGACCATTTGGATAATATCCTAAATGACTTACTTCCGGCCAATCACCACATTGGCTTGGGGTATAAGATGGGAAATTCATCCAAATCTTCCACTACCTTTGTTAGGCCAACTTCCGATGCCTCAACGAGTGGTGGCAAACACCCTATTGGTAGTTCATCTACCAATGGTGCTTCCACTTCGTACACACCCTCATTTGGAAAGAAACCCACTTTGGGTGGACCTCCAAAGAAGGGTCATGCTTTTATGTACACCAATACCAATACCATGCCACGTAGGAACACACATCCTACTCCACATGTTCACACGTATGATGATTTTTATGCACCACATCCACGGGCACGTGCACACCATGTGAGACACACTCACGCACGTGTACCTCCACATGCATATGTTCATCCACATCACTATCATATGAACAATTATCATCATACACCATTTCATCATGTGCCATATGCTTATCCACGATATGTATCACGTAGAAATCAACAACGTATGCATGCTCCCAATAGGAATAGGGCTCCCAAAATATTCACTATTTGGGGCCCGAAGATCACTAACATGCATGAAAAATAAGCATACTTGAATTCCTATTTTATGAATGTCGTGCATAATGATGATTACATTGGGAAGTCTAAGTCCAATTGGACTTGTCTTCCAAAGGTCTAATCTTTTAGGACCCAATGACCTTGGGTACCTTTGAATGATATTTCTATCTTTAGGTACTCAAGAAAAATAAACGGAGCAACAAATCCAAATTTAGCTCCAAGGATGGGTGGATACTCGATAGCGGGTGTTCAAAACACATGACGGGTGAAGCTCAATTGCTCTCCGGAGTGGTGCCCATTGCTAATGGGAACCGAGTCATCTTTGGAGGCAACGAGAGCGAAACCATCATTGGTGTTGGTAAAGTTGGTAATCCATCTAAACCTCTAATAAGTGATGTTTACCTTGTTAAAGGATTAAATCACAATCTTATTTCAATAAGCCAACTTTGTGACAAAGGTTACAAAGTTAGCTTTACGAAAGGAATGTGTCATATTTTTAGTAAAGATAATGATAATTTGTTATTTTCCGGCACACGCCATAAGGATATATATATCCTAGATATCCCCAAGTCACATGAACAATGTCTCATTGCCAACACAAGTGAACAACACTTGTGGCATCGACGTTTTGGTCATGTGAACTTTGGAACACTTTTTAAACTTTCCAAGTTAAATTCTATCAAAGGATTTCCTAAGCTTTCTTTTCAAAAGAAAAGCTTTTGTGACTCGTGTCAACGAGGCAAGCTTCCAAAATCGTCATTTAAACCTAAGAAAAGCATTTCATCTAAGCGGCCTCTAGAGCTTTTACATCTAGATCTTTTTGGGCCAACTAGAGTTGCATCATTAGGAAATGCACGATATGGACTTGTCATCGTTGATGAATTTTCTAGATTTACTTGGGTATTTTCATTAAGTAATAAAAATGATGCTTTTGAAAACTTCACAATATTTGTTAAGAAGTACAAAATCTCATTGGAACCACCATTGTCATTATTCGTAGTGACCATGGAGGGGAATTTGAGAATGAGTCTTTCTCAAATTTTTGTGATGAAGTTGGTATTACTCACACCTTTTCCTTCCCTCGCACACCTCCTCAAAATGGTGTTGTTGAGAGAAAGAATAGGACGCTAGTGGAATGTGCTCGCACTATGCTTGATGATAGCCAACTTGGCCATCAATTTTGGGCTGAAGCGGTACATACCGCTTGCTATATGTTTAATAGGATACTTTTGAGGCCCGGCACCAAACAAACTTGTTATGAATTGTCGTTTGGTAGATTGCCTCAAGTTAAATATTTTCGAGTTTTCGGTGCAAAATATTTTATTAAAAACACATATGGAAGTTTGGACAAATTTGATTCAAGATCCGATGAGGGGATATTTGTTGGATATTCCTCCCGTAGCAAAGCCTACCGGATATTCAACAAACGAACCTCAACGATCGAGGAATCACTTCATGTTTCATTCAATGAAAATTTTGTCCCATCTAGAATTACCAATGATGATGAATCCATGGATGTTTTATGTGATTCTATTGGTAATTCTAATTCTATTGATTCTAATGATACTAACCCTACTAATGAGTCTTTTGAGAATATTCCTAGTGATCAGGGAATTCCCAAACGGCTTCATACAGTTCGTGACCATCCCCATGAGCAAGTCATTGGCAACATACTTGATAGTGTCAAGACGAGATCTCAAGTCAACTACTTCGCTCATTGTGCCTTTGCCTCCTCAATAGAGCCAAAGAATATTAACGAAGCGTGCGAAGATAGTGCTTGGATCCTAGCCATGGAGGAAGAACTTATTCAATTTGAGAGGAATGAGGTTTGGGAGCTTGTTCCATTACCTTCGAAGAACCACACCGTTATAGGAATGAAGTTGATTTTCAAGAACAAGACCGACGAGAACCAAAACGTCGTCCGGAACAAAGCTCGGTTAGTAGCTCAAGGCTACCGGCAAGAGGAAGGTATAGATTTCGAAGAATCCTTTGCTCCGATAGCTAGATTAGAATTTATTAGATTGTTGTTATCTTTTGCATGCCATAAAGATTTTAAACTCTTTCAAATGGATGTGAAAAGTGCGTTTTTAATTGGAGATGTCGTTAAGGAAGTTTATGTTTCTCAACCTCCGGGTTTTATAAATGAAAAATTTCCAAATCACGTTTTCAAACTTAAGAAAGCACTTTACGGTTTGAGACAAGCTCCTCGAGCTGGGTATGACCGTCTAAAGAATTTTCTTTTGGATTTGGGTATTAAAATGGGTGAAGTTGATTCTACATTATTTGTTAAGTATTCGAATCATGATATTATTTTAGTTCAAATTTATGTTGATGATATCATTTTCGGTGCTACTAACTTCACTCTTTGCGAAGAGTTTTCTAATGTCATGAAGGACCAATTTGAGATGAGCCACATGGGTGAGCTCAAATATTTCTTAGGTCTCCAAATTCGTCAAATGAACGATGGAATCTTCATCCACCAAACCAAGTACACGGTGGAGTTGCTAAAGCGATTTGGAATGAAGAATGCCTCAGGCAAGAAGACTCCAATGAGCACTACTACACATCTTGATAAAGATACGAGCGGCAAAGATGTAGACATTCGTCTATATCGAGGTATGATAGGTAGTTTATTATATCTTACTGCAAGTAGGCCTGATATTATGTTTGCTGTATGTGTATGTGCTCGTTATCAGTCTCAACCTAAGGAATCTCACTTAGTAGCGGTAAAACGTATTTTCCGTTATTTAAGTTACACACTCGACTTCGGATTACTTTATCTGAAGTCTAGCACATATGAGTTAATCTCATTTAGTGACGCAGATTATGCGGGATGCAAATCCGACAGGAAAAGTACTAGTGGCACTTGCCATTTTATAGGAAATTCTCTTGTCTCTTGGTTTTCCAAGAAGCAGAATTCCGTATCACTTTCAACCACCGAGGCGGAATATATTGCCGCCGATGCTGCGTGTGCTCAGGTTCTTTGGATGAGACACACTCTTAAAGACTTTGGTATAAATTGTGATACTTGCCCTATCATGGTGGACAACCAAAGTACAATTTGTCTCTCTAAGAATCCGGTACACCATTCCCGTTCTAAACACATAGATGTCCGTCACCATTTCCTAGATGATCATGTTGCTAAAAAGGACATCATTTTAGTGTACGTTGAAACCCAGAAGCAAATCGTCGATATTTTCACAAAACCACTCAAGGAAGACTCCTTTGTGCGGTTACGTCGAGAATTGGGGATTATGGGTGAATCGAAGATTTAGGATTCATATTTTCAATAATTTTGCATGATAATAATTTTCTTTATATATGCTCATGCTAGATTTGTTGGGATTTTCTGGATTTTTGGTTGAATTTTCGGAATTTATGCTCAAATTATTCATGAACGTCGTATTTAAGATTTTCGATGTTTTATGGGGTAGTATAATGATGTGTGAGAGTATTTCGATGTATCGTCCAAGTGCGCGTAGGAGAGAACTCATAATTTCTAAATTTCAAATTTTTGGACTCTTTTAGTCGGTCCTAGTTCATTGGCCGACCGACTAGATTGAGTTCTAGTCGGTCAGTGAATGAACTCAGACCGACTAACTCATGCCCTAATTTTGACTTTGCTTGCTGTTTGCACTTAGTCGGTCCAAGCACAGTGGCCGACCGACTAGATTGCATTCTAGTCGGTTAGCACTTGAACTTAGACCGACTAGTTGCGTAGGGGCAACTGTGTCTTTTGGCATTCTGATTCGTTTTTAATCTTGCCCACACCGATTAGAATTCATTCTAATCGGTGCGCTTGTCTCTCAAACCCCCTAACCCCCGCAACCCTTTCGTCTCCTCTCCTCCTCCGCCGTGCGCCGCCACTTTCGGCCGTCGTACGTCATCGCCGATCTCTCCCCTACCTCCAATCGACCTAGGTATCACTTTCTCTCTGCGTTTTAGGGTTTCATTCTAACATTATCTTTATTTCTTTTATCCTTTTTGCTAGAGATGAATTTTCTGTGATGATGATGTAATGCCCTGTGAAGCTACTGCACATGTACTAGAGGGGGGGTGAATAGTACTTTAAAATAATCAAGATAGTTATTCCTAATTATTGTGTAAGAAACAAAAACAATGCGGAATAAACAACAATCAACAAGAATTAACCAACGTAAACAAAGCATGTAACGGGTTCGGATCCACCCAAGTCTCCCCGACTTGTTCCCGGTGATCCTACGTCCCAACCACCCGGATCCCCTCCGGATACTTGAGTTAGAAACCCTAACTCAAGATTTAGCACTATGAAATTCTTGTGAAAAACCTTCACAAGGCCAAATCATACAAATGACATGTGACTCCCACAAACCGGGATCACACCCTCTCTCACAATCGAGAGACACAATTCAAATAACAATTGAAATGAAATATGAAACACTTACCACAAAATCCTATGCCTTGAGTATAACTTACCAAATTAGGGCAAAGATGGATTTTGGGGAAGAAGATGTCACCAAACCCTAGCTTCAAGAAGATGACCAGCAATGGAAGCCTAGGGTGGAGTTGATGACCTAGAATCAAGCTCTTGGCTTGAGAAGCTCACAATGGAGAGAATCTCTCTTGAGGAATTAGGGCTCAAGGTGTTGAGGGAGAGATTCTTGTGAGGGAGAGAGAGCTTTGACATAGCTTGGGAGAGCTCTTCTCTTAGGTCTGAAAATGCTTGGAAATAGGACCTCTAACCTTGCCTCAAACGAATCAAGTTTGTATTTATAGAGGCAAGGAAAATCGTGTTGGAAAAGTTCCCACCGGCTCTATTCTGAACCAGACTAGTCGGTCAAAGAAGGATCATTGACCGACTAGTTCATCAACTAGTCGGTCGGTGATACAACGTAGACCGACTAACGGTTGAACAGCCAAAAGGTGAAGTTCCAGGCAATATGAACTAGTCGGTCTAAGAAGACTTGCCAACCGACTAGTTTCACAACTAGTCGGTCGGTGAGTGTTCTTTGACCGACTAAGAGTCGAAATGGAATATCTGGAAACAAGTTGAACTAGTCGGTCTAAGAACAAGTACTGACCGACTAGTTTCTCAACTAGTCAGTCGACAAACGTTCTTTGACCGACTAACTCGAAACAGTAGCTCAGGCTCAAAAATGGACGTTCAACTAGTCGGTCCAAGAAGGATACCTAACCGACTAGTTTCACAACTAGTCGGTCGGTGAACCTTCTTTGACCGACTAACTGTAAACAGTAACTGAGCTGAAATTGAACAAGGCATTCTAGTCGGTTCATGTAGAGTTGCCGACCGTCTAGATCGTCATCTAGTCGGTTGGCTCTTCTACTTGAACCAACTAACATGCACTAGAAGTCACGAATCGAAGCGCGAAGCTTCGGGAAAGATCGTATGGACTTCTACTAAGATCCTAGCTCTAAGATATGAGCGAAATGAAGATTAAATTGTAAGTCCTACTCAAGGCTTAACATTCTATTCTATGAAGCTAGAAGACTATAAAATAAACCTTACGAGCTGTCTTCAAAGCTTCAATCTTCATTCTTGACTTCAATAAAACTCCTTGAGCTTCAACGAAGCTTCAGGCACACGATCATGCGTATTGAGAAGTCTGGAGACGTCGCTTTAGATGTACGTAGTATTTTGGTGACGATCTCCATAACTGCGCTCACAAAACAGTTAGTACACGATATTTATGTTTGCTCATCATCCAAAACCAAATCCAGAGAATCAATACTCAACATTCTTCCCCTTTTTGGTGATGACAAACCAACACAAATAATAATCAATAATAATGATTCAAAATGAAATTTACTTACTCCCCCTGCATTGATGACACGTTAGTCCCGTATTCAATATTAATCATACACATCAAGCAGAAGGGGAAGATATGAAATATGAACCAATTATTGACATATAGGATCTAAATCCATTTTTATATCTTCACTCCCCCTGAATCTAACATATCAAATTAGATTCATGGTAAATTGCTTTGAATTATTAATTAGCACATCGTCATTATTAGTTCTCTCCCCCTTTGGCATTAGCAAAAAGAGCGGGAGGAGATCAACGACAAATACAATGGCTAACAATAAAATACGGGAGTCGAAGAATACGACCACGGTCCAAATGACACCAATGTAAAATACCAAAGAAAATCAAAGCGTGCCAATTGGCCATAGTCGAAAATCGAAATTCTCAAGCCATAGGCGAAAATCGAAAACCAAAATCATCAAACCATAGACGAAAATCAAAAAACGAAATCATCAAGCCATAGGCGAAAATCGAAAAACGAAATCATCAAGCCATTGGCGAAAATCGAAAAACGAAATCATCAAGCCATAGGCGAAAATCGAAATCCGAAATCATCAAAACTCAAATCAATTTCACTTATTGAGTTTTGGAACATACTCTCCAAAATCAACATTCTTGGTTAATAAAGTGCATGGAAAACAATTCTATGTTTCCATAGAAAGAATTTTTATTTAACCAAGTTAATCGTCGAGCGACGAAATCAACATCAGAGACAAAAAATCCAATATGAAAACCAAAGGTGGCAAAATGATACCAAAAGTAACATGCAAAAGTGTTATGCCAAAAATAGATAGAACATCATAAAATTATGGCATACACAATTCTAGCATACTAATTTCAACAAAATGATGCCAATGTAGATATTCTAACAATACATGCAATCTACACACATGGATACCAAATGTATATCAAATGTAAGAATATACTTACAACATTAAGCTCCCCCTACTTTGGTGCATCACTTAAGCACCAACAACTCCATTTGAATGAAAATTCTTTGCAAATCAATGAGTTGGTAGGGTTGGTATCCCACGGTGGATTGAACCTAGAAAAACTTACTATGGAGCTAAAATTTGATTTGATGCTCCTTCTCTTATCCTTGAGTACCTAAAGATAAAACATCATTCCATGGTACCCAAGGACATTGGGTCCTAAGAGATTAGACTTTTGGAAGCCAAGTCCAATTGGACTTTGACTTCCCAACATACTCATCATTATGCACGACATTTGAAAAATACGAATTCATATATGCTTGTTTTTCTTTCATGCTTGTGTTCTTTGGGCTCCAAATGGTGAATATTTTGGGAGCCCAATTCCTATTGGGAACATGCATACGTTGTTGATTTCTACGTGATGCATGTCGTGGATAGGCATATGGCATATGATGCAATGATGCATGATGATAATTATCCATATGAGAATGAGGATGAGCATATGAATATGGAGGAACACGTGCATGAGTGTGTCTCACATGGTGTGCACGTGCTCGTGGATGCGGAGCATAAAAATCATCATATGTGCTAACATGTGGAGTAGGATGTGTGTTCCTACGTGGCATGGCATACATGAAAGCATGGCCCTTCTTTGGAGGTCCACCCAAAGTGGGTTTCTTTCCAAATGGGGGTGTGTTCCTAGCGGAAGCACCATTAGTAGGAGAACTACCAATGAAGTGTTTACTCCCACTAGTAGAAGCTTCGGAAGATGGCCTAACAAAGGTCGTGGCCGATTTGGATGAGTTTCCCATCTTACACCCCAAGCCAATGTGGTGATTGGCCGGAAGTAAGTCATTTAGGATATTATCCAAATGGCCATTACCTTTATTGAATTCATGAATTCGGCCCAATGTGCACTCATACTTCTCGGTGAGAGAATGCATTGAAGCATCCAAGGTGGACACTTGCGATGTGAGTGCGCAAACACGTGATTTGAGATTTTTATTCTCAATACTCAAAGTTGAGTTTTGAGACGTCAAATCTGCTATCACATGTTCATCCGAATCCTCGATATGAACATGCTCAAGTCGAGATTTGAGATTTACAATCTCATTTCTCAAATCTTCAACAACGGTGTCGTTGTTGACGATGATAGGCTTAGGCGAGGTTTTAAGACTATCTAACTCATTTTTAGTCTTAATAAATCTACTAGCCAATTTAGAAAACTTATACCAAAGTTGTTCGTTGGCTAATTTAAGTTCATCCATGGTTACCTCTTTGCCTTCATCCTCACTTTCATCTCTTTCATCGCTTTCATCGGAGGAAGTCTCTTGAACACGTTCCTCTTTTCCCATGAAGCACATGTGTGCTTTCTCCACGCGTTCATCATCCGACTCTCCACTTGACGAATCCTCGGAGTCGGTGAATGTCCCGACAAGTCCTTTCTTGTGCTTTCTCGACTTGTCGTGCTTGGATGCCTTCCACTTCCCCTTGTGTTTGTTTAGAGGACAATCCGGCTTGATATGTCCTGGCTTATTACATTTATAACACACGGGAGTAGAAACATTAGTAGAACCAAAATTAGATAAATTCTTAAACTTACCTTTTCGGAAGCATCGGTCGAACTTCTTTGCCAAATCGGCCAAAGTTTCCATGTCCAACTCATCTTCCGATTCTTCTTCCGATTCTTCATCATCGGTAGATGGAGCGGCCTTGTATGCAATCGCCTTTTTCTTTGGCTCGTCTTGCTTCAAGTAAGACTTCATCTTTTCCTTCATCCTTATCTTGCTTTCCTTGCGTACCTCATAAGAAATCAAGGTACCCATTAGTTGAATGACGATATATTTACTCATATCGTTACCTTCCTCGATGGCGAAGGTACGCTTTTTCCAACAAGAAGGAAGTCCATCGATGATCTTTGAGACTTTCTCCTTTTGGGTGTAGATCTTCCCAAGAGCTTCTAATTCGTTGGAAATATCCACGAAGCGAGAATAGTAGTCCTTCATAGTTTCACCCTGTTCCATGTGAAACAACTCAAATTCTTTGTTAGCGACAACGAGTTTAGAATCTTTTACCATACTCGTTCCTTCGTGCAAGATGAGGATGGAGTTCCATATTTGATATGCACTCTTACATGTGCATATCTTATTGAAGTCCTCGGGCTCCAATGCGCATTGCAAGGCGTTCATTGCCTTGGCATTGCTTACCTCCGCGGCGACCTCTGCGGGAGTCCACTTCGCAAAATCCTCTTCGGCGGGCTCGACATACTCCGTCAACGTGGCTCTCCATAATGAAGCGCTCCGGAGGAAAGTTTCCATCCGGTATTTCCAGTACCCATAATTGGTACCGTTGAAGGAGGGAGGCCTAGTTGAGGATTGCCCTTCCAAAACTGAAGAAGCTCCGTGACGATCCTTGAAGACGTTGTAGTCGTTGTTCGTCATAACTTTGAACTTGTAGCTTTAACCTTGGCTCTGATACCAATTGTAATGCCCTGTGAAGCTACTGCACATGTACTAGAGGGGGGGTGAATAGTACTTTAAAATAATCAAGATAGTTATTCCTAATTATTGTGTAAGAAACAAACGACAATGCGGAATAAACAACAATCAACAAGAATTAACCAATGCAAACAAAGCATGTAACGGGTTCGGATCCACCCAAGTCTCCCCGACTTGTTCCCGGTGATCCTACGTCCCAACCACCCGGATCCCCTCCGGATACTTGAGTTAGAAACCCTAACTCAAGATTTAGCACTATGAAATTCTTGTGAAAAACCTTCACAAGACCAAATCATACAAATGACATGTGACTCCCACAAACCGGGATCACACCCTCTCTCACAATCGAGAGACACATTTCAAATAACAATTGAAATGAAATATGAAACACTTACAACAAAATCTTATGCCTTGAGTATAACTTACCAAATTAGGGCAAAGATGGATTTTGGGGAAGAAGATGTCACCAAACCCCAGCTTCAAGAAGATGACCAGCAATGGAAGCCTAGGGTGAAGTTGATGACCTAGAATCAAGCTCTTGGCTTGAGAAGCTCACAATGGAGAGAATCTCTCTTGAGGAATTAGGGCTCAAGGTGTTGAGGGAGAGATTCTTGTGAGGGAGAGAGAGCTTTGAAATAGCTTGGGAGAGCTCTTCTCTTAGGTCTGAAAATGCTTGGAAATAGGACCTCTAACCTTGCCTCAAACGAATCAAGTTTGTATTTATAGAGGCAAGAAAAATCGTGTTGGAAAAGTTCCCAACAGCTCTATTCTGAACCAGACTAGTCGGTCAAAGAAGGATCACTGACCGACTAGTTCATCAACTAGTCGGTCGGTGATACAACATAGACCGACTAACGGTTGAACAGCCAAAAGGTGAAGTTCTAGGCAATATGAACTAGTCGGTCTAAGAAGACTTGCCAATCGACTAGTTTCACAACTAGTTGGTCGGTGAGTGTTCTTTGACCGACTAAGAGTCGAAATGGAATACATGGAAACAAGTTGAACTAGTCGGTCTAAGAACAAGTGCTGACCGACTAGTTTCTCAACTAGTCGGTCGACAAATGTTCTTTGACCGACTAACTCGAAACAGTAGCTCAGGCTCAAAAATGGACGTTCAACTAGTCGGTCCAAGAAGGATACCTAACCGACTAGTTTCACAACTAGTCGGTCGGTGAACCTTCTTTGACCGACTAACTGTAAACAGTAACTGAGCTGAAATTGAACAAGGCATTCTAGTCGGTTCATGTAGAGTTGCCGACCGACTAGATCGTCATCTAGTCGGTTGGCTCTTCTACTTGAACCAACTAACATGCACTAGAAGTCAAGAATCGAAGCGCGAAGCTTCGGGAAAGATCGTATGGACTTCTACTAAGATCCTAGCTCTAAGATATGAGCGAAATGAAGATTAAATTGTAAGTCCTACTCAAGACTTAACATTCTATTCTATGAAGCTATAAGACTATAAAATAAACCTTACGAGCCGTCTTCAAAGCTTCAATCTTCATTCTTGACTTCAATAAAACTCCTTGAGCTTCAACGAAGCTTCAGGCACACGATCATGCATATTGAGAAGTCTTGAGACGTCGCTTTAGATGTACGTAGTATTTTGGTGACGATCTCCATAACTGCGCTCACAAAACAGTTAGTACACGATATTTATGTTTGCTCATCATTCAAAACCAAATCCGGGGAATCAATACTCAACAGACGATGACGTGGAATTAGCTTACCTCTATATGCATATTATCTTGCCATGCCATCGTTTTTATTTCAGATATCATATGCTATGCTTGCTATGCATTCGGAATAGTAACATGCACTTCCACTATATGAATATGAATGAAATTCTACTATTAGCTGAGTCTGATGATTTATATTGTATACTTTTCATAGAAAACACACCAAGCTTCACACATTGATTGCCTATATTTGGAGTACTGCTTTGTTATCTGATATCACTTCTTTTGCATGAAAAATTGTACGCTTGACTTTCAGGTTGATTGAATGTATGCCATTTCGATATGACGGGATTAGTTTACTTTCTGAAAACAAACTGAGTAGATTACATTACTCTGCTGAAAGTTGTCGTGCACATTCTAAAGAGTGAACCGAGCGTTGCATATTTTTCTTTCTCCACATATCTTGAACATCATTTCTATACTTAAAATCATTGGTGAATCTCCTTTTAGCAATTCTTATATTGGGATCTTCCCCTTTGATATAAAATCCATGCTCCAACACCCCAAAATCAAAAACAAAAAAAGTACTTGCATATCTCTCTATCTTTTGATTTGGGATCCTCATTGTATTCTATTGTAAAAAAATAGAAAAAAAGAGAGAATAAAAAAAAAGAAGTTCATACTTGATCCCATTTCTTTCTTTCTTCCCTCTTTTATTTCTATTTTTCTTGGAGGTTCAAAAATGGGGAAGAATCATATTGTTCTATTTGATGCCACCATGCTTATGGATAAGCTTGGGGGAGGGGATCCGATGATGTGTGAGAGAATGACTATTTGTCTATACATGACAACCTAGGCTAGGTAATTTTCTATACTCAGGGAGATTTCTAAAAGTATTACGAAGTCCACGAATTAAGATTTGGCATGCATTTCATGAATACCATTCCCTTTCTATTCTTATTGCTCCATATTGTGTGATACCTCTTATACTCCATATTGAATGATTTCATGTTTCATACTGTTTTGATATTCTTGGGTTTCTATAACGAATGCATTTATATATGATCATGATATCGAGATAAAAATCTTTGCCATGTTTTTATTTGTCGTATGCTATTTGGGTAAGCAGCTCCATGTCCTGAGAAAATGATCTAGCACCTCCCTCTTCGTTTTCTTTCCTATCTTCTTTTTCCGATTTCTTTCTATCTTCTTTTTCCTTTTTCCTTATTTTTACTCGTCGGGTTCGCCTTTTACTCATCTTCCTCGAGGACGAGAAAGAGGTAAGCTTGGGGGATTTTGATCGCTCCTTATTTTTACACCTTTTTCTGCATGTTTTCATGTCATTTCGATCGCCCATATTGTGTTTTTCACGATTATTCGACGATATTGCGTTGCTTTTCACTATTTCTTGTTTTTGTCGGATTTCAGGAAATATGGAGCGATCTGGAGTAAAAATGAGATCAAGGAAGTTTCACGCGCAACGGAGCATCGCCCACGGCCTTAATGGGGAGCTAACAGTGCTAGATGATGGGCAGAAGAGGAAGAAGTTCGATAGGATCGACGAGGAGGTGAGAAGGAGAAGAAAAGAGCCCAGAAACAGCTCACTCGGCCGACCAGATCGCTCACTCGGCCGAGTGAAACGGATACATAACTATCGATTTTCAAGGTTCACTCGGTCGACCAAGAAAACCCGCTCGACCGAATGGAGAAGCCCACTCGCCAGAGTGGAACATGGTTTTTCTCCCGAAAATCATCAGACTTACTGGAATTTGGAGAAGACCCACTCGGCCGAGCAAGATAGCTCACTCGGCCGAATGAGGAAGACCACTCGCCCGAGTGTGACAGGGTGACAGACCGCCAATTTTCCCAGATTCGCCAATTTTCCCAGATTCACTGTTTTTCTTTGGGTTTGTCACTTGGCCGAGTGACATGTTTCACTCGGCCGAGTGACATGTTTCACTCGGCCGAGTGACATGTTTCACTCGGCCGAGTAGCGAAGTCCGACTGTGTCGCGAATTAGGTTTTTTGGCTGCGCCAGGGGCAAATCTGTCAGGAAATTCTGGATGATTTTGGCTTGTATTTAAGGCTAGTTTTATTCCTAGTTTTAGGAGAGACTTGAAGTTAATTTTGACGGCTATTCCTATTGTAATTCTCAGCTGGAGATCAAAGACGCGCAATTTGGTTTGTTCTTTTTGTCCAAAATTCTTGTTTTTATGAATTGTTTCCTCTCTACAATGAATTGTGCTATGCTTTTATTTGTTATTTCTAAGATTTCTATGATGAATTGTGAGTAGTTTTGTTGTTCTAGGACATGGGGATGCACCCTATGGACCCGATCTTAGAATTGTGATGAATGAATTGAATTGTTGCTAGGAGTGATAAAAGGTTAGGTTGTGATTAATTTACTACGAATAGCTAGGAATTTCCATCGATTGGGGTTTGTAAGAGATTGGATGGATTTCAATCAATGGGAAGGCCTAGATATTCGATTTAGGTTTATAATCGAGATCTTTTAGATTTGGTTTGCAAGAGATTGGACTAAAGCTTGGATTTTTATTATGAATCTATACTAATATTCATTTGCAAGAGATTGGGCAAATACGAACTATCATAACCTAGATCGTAGCTCGAGTTTGCACGAGAGTGGGCTCGAGGTGCGATTGGACGATGATGTCGATCTTCATGCTAGTAGCTCAGGTTAGGGTTTGCACGAGAGTGTGCTCTAATCTAGGTTGCTATAGACCGGCAATAGCACGAGAGCGTGAGCTTGGTTCTATATTCAGCTATGACTAGTTCACCCACATTCGAGCTTAGCAACATTGAGATTCATGATTCACAAGGATAAGTGACGATCCGTAGTGGAAATTCCCTAGCTCTAGACACTTTTATTATATTGAATTCTATTTGTTATTTGAAAGAATGTGACACCATTATTATCCAAACCATTCCATTCTACCATCAATAGCTAGGTGATCAAGACAGAGTACTGTCAATTTTCCTCCCTGTGTTCGATACCCGCTCGTTACTTGTCACGACCCGCTTCCCTAAAATGGAGGCGAGGCGTGAGAAGGTCCGCACGAGAGTGGAGCTGTGAAGCCCCAAACCCGATAAGCGTCAAAAAACATAAGCAGGTCCCTGTAACCACAAACGGAACAACAATAATAACACAAGGAGAGGCAGAAATAAAATTCTCACATCTTATAATGTCCAACACGAAAATTAAGTTCAACATCCAGAAAAGCCAGCAGGCTAAAAGAAAGAGTCTAAAGGCCCAGAACAAGGCCAACAAAAGCAACAATGCAACAAAGTATAGGTGCTACGCACCGACAACAAAACAGTAGTCTAACAAAAGGAAAACACAATGAAGACACTAGGACTGGTCCCCAGTGTCCACGTACTCCCCGTCAAACAAAAGCTCGGGCTCGGCGTCGGTAAACACCTCGTCCTCAACAAGGTACTCAGGCTCAGGATCTAACATGTGTCACCCAAAAGAGTAAAGGGGCACATGTCAGCAAGTCTAAATGACTTGGGCAAGGAAACTAAAAGTAAGGCAACTAGCAACCTAGCAGTTTAGTATGCATGACATGGCAGTTATAACATGAGTGCACGAGCAAGACATGGTGAACAATAAGTACAAGAGAACAATTATCGGGACAAGACAAGAGTAGCCAAGCTACTAACAATCTCGATCAATTCACTATTCACGTTTCACGGTTGTTTGTAGATGTTTACGCCTTACAGCTGAATGGTATAACATTCACGCTGATTGGCCGCTTAACACTACCCCAAAACCCAGAGTTTACGCCCTACTACTGCAGTTGCTGATCAGGCAGACTCCCAGTCGATTGGCCGCTTAACTCTTACCCCATCCCACACGCAAACAAGCCAGGGTCCCTGTACATGAGCCCAGTAAATGAGCCAGGGTTGCCCCGCACTGGAGCTTGTTTTCTTAGTTCACAATTCAATATCGAGCGTTGGGGTTAGCAACTCATTATGCTCGCTTCTGGTCACGAGCCAGGAAACACAAGTATTGTAGCGATGCTACGCAATCACGGGATCACTTGAAGAATGCAATGACATGACAATTAATTTGCGTACCGTTAATGGAATTTAAACATGACATGGTAATTGTGCAACATGATAAATGTCGGATCTAGCCTCGTTGTCAAGCTAGTTCCTAAACTTGCGCCTAGGCGAGTATCATTTCGTCGCCTAGCCTCTTTTACGCCTACAACAAGCAAATGGCCTAAAACATGGCCTAAACCCTAAGTGGCAAGTTTCACTTGCCTAGCACCGGGGATGACGATCACGAAGGTTCGTCTCGCGGATGCTAATCTACGGGGAAATCGCTGTTATGGGGAAACAATCATCAAAACAACATTCATTTCATTAGGGTTTCATAAAAAACACAATAGGTTATGAAAACATCAAGAGATCGATTTCTTACAGTGAGGAGACGGAAGAAACACTCCGGAGAACCTAGGGACCAGATCTGGAAACGAATGGAGAATTTTGGAGAACTAGGGGTTTTGGGGGATTTTGAGGGTTTGATGGAGATTTGAGGGAGATGAGAGGTTGAATGTGTTGAGGGAGGGTTTGGATGATGGGGGATGAGCTTGGGAAGAAGGAATGAGGGTTTGAGGAAGAAGGGAGCTCAATGGGGGAGAAACTAGGGTTTTAGGTCGTGAGGGAGAAGAAGAAATCGTTTGGGAGGGGTTTAAATAGGATGGGCTGGCGGCTGCCCAGAAATTAGGGGTTTAACACAGATTAGTCGGTCAAAGAGCAACCACTGACCAACTAGTTTGGGAACTAGTCGGTCGGTCAATCAACGTAGACCGACTAAGCCCAAACAGTAACTTCTGAACAAAAATAGGATTTAGATTTAGTCGGTCAAAGAACAAATACTGACCGACTAGTTTGTCATCTAGTCGGTCGATGAACGTTCTTAAACCGACTAAGAGTGAACTCCTGAGAAATTTAGAAAGCCAACTAGTCGGTTCAAGAAGGATTGCCGACCGACTGGATCGTCATCTAGTCGGTCGGTGCCCCTTCTTACACCGGCTAATAAGCACCAAAAGTTTCGATACGGAGTGCGGAGCTCCGGGATCGATTCCTAAGACTCCTAGGCTTGATCTAACAGTAAGATACGACCGTTATGAAGCCCGTCATGAATGACTTACTCCGAAATCGACGATCCTAAGGAAGAAACGAGAAAACACGACGAAACGATCGAAAATGAAAGTTACGGAGACGATAACCACACTTGAGGAGAAAATCCATCAAAACATATATTATATTATAATAAATCCGGATACATGAAAACCAGTCGTTACATTACTACACCGTGCGTTTGCGGCAAAACTACAATTGTTTTCCGGGTGTATATCCAGGAGAGATCACTAATCCCCTTCATATAGTTAATCCATTGCCTAAGCTAATCATGAAGATCAAATAGCAATGGATGACTACCAAGATCAATTAAAGCTTAATGAATTGATGATTGGGTGATCAAAGTGAAGAAGGGAGCTTCAAAGCCATCCAAGAGAAAGAAGAGAAGCAAAATTCAATGTAAATCTTTTTATGCTTTTATTTCTCTTGATTAGAATGTAGACTTGTAGTAGAACTAACTTGGAGCTCACACACTTCACTCTATCTAGTCTAGGAAGTCATTAGAAACCATTTCCTAGGAATCCAACTCTTCATTCCCATTACTGTGCATTCTGGATTTTCAACAGGCGACGAAGGAACAAAATGCAGGGCCTGTCTCCATACATGTGCCTGAGAATTGTTCTACAGTCGATTATAATGCACATGTTTTGACATAGGTGTTTGGGCTTTTCTCTATTCAACTTCAACATGTGACTGATGTACAAAGTATATGTGCATGTCTAGTTTCAGGCGCATGTGACTTGTTAGTTAGTCACATGTCTCCTATTGCCAAAAGATCCCATGTTTTGTTTACTTACGTACTTATGCTATCAATCTGCTGTAGATTCACAAGCATTCTTCTGTAAAATCACAAGCAATTTGCTGTAGACTCACGGGGTCTCGCCTCCCAGTAACTCTAATGTAGTCTTATCGTCATCCAAGGGCAGTCCAATTCGTCTATAAATGACTTCTCTACCAACAAGCCCTCATCAACCACTACACTGCTTGATGATATTATTCTATCGTATTTTATTTGATTCTAATTATATGATATTTTTTCTACAACATTATATTTTTTCCTTCATCACTGCTGCGTCCACAACACTCAAAGATGGACAATATACTAGCGGCAAGTAACGTGATGCCGAAATTGGATACATCACATATATATATTGATTCGAAGATGTTCTTTGCTCCTTCATATGTTCTGTTCGTCGTCATTGAAGCTATCAGCTCTTCATGGCACACCCGCTTCATTGCAGACTTCACTGCTTGTATATGTTCTTTGATCCTTAGTTGCAGACATCGCTGCTTGATGATAATAAATGTTCTATCTTATTCTAAGTCTACATGTACAATATTTTTACTTAATTATGCTTTGTTATGTGTTCATCACTGATTCTTCTTCAATGCATACATGGGACAGATGGCCAAGATACTTGCAGCAAGTGACGCTGATGGA
Source organism: Scilla litardierei (assembly GCA_030789695.1). Lineage (NCBI taxonomy): Eukaryota > Viridiplantae > Streptophyta > Magnoliopsida > Asparagales > Asparagaceae > Scilla > Scilla litardierei. The sequence continues at coordinate 11,246,957 of CM061142.1, read as the reverse complement.
GCTGATGGAGCAGCTCGTAAATGGAAACAAAGTTGAAATTTTTTTCATGGTGGGAATCCATGTATCCCTAGTATAGTCCAGTGCTTGAATTGCATACCAGTTCAAAATTGTGATGTTGCAAAATGTTTAAATGTAGTTTCTACTTTGTTGTGTTCTGTACATTTGAATGCATAAATGTTGTAGTATGTGAGAATACAGATCTTAATACAATGTCATTAAATTTGAGACAATTGCATCACATTACAAAATTCCGTGATGCTAACTTAAAGTACCCACAATTACTCAGCTCGCACCAACGGCAACAACATTGAACGTTGTGCGAGCTGAGCACAACTGTCTACAATTACCAACATTTACTCAACAAGCATAACCGTCAAAGTCAGTAACCGTTGTGTGCGTGGAGCATAGCTGTTTACAATTACCTAAATTACTCAGCGTGCACATTTGTACCATTATTGAACGTTGTGTGCGCTTATTAGAAACCTGTACAATTACCAAGTTTTGCTCAGCGCGCACAACGGGCAAAAGTTGTAACCGTTGTGCACGCGAAGCAAAACTGTATACAATTACCCATAATTACTCATCGCAGACAGCTACATGCCTCATTCTGTTCATTCTCTTCAGCTCTTCTGCTTCTTCTTCTTACTCCTTAAGCACATTAATTTTCTTGACAATTGTCAGGATCTGCAACAACAGAGAAATTATAAGATATGAGATCCACAACATCGGATAGAGTTCTCGAATGATAGGCATCATCCTCATACGCTTATAATAAAGACTTTGTGTTTTAAGATTCAATTTGGACCCCCGGCCCTATTAATTCAACTCCACAATGGCTGCATTTTGGACTAAAATATAGGAGGCTGCCGTTTTCAGATAACCATTTTTAAAGAGAACCAGTTTACTTACAACCCATTTATACTGATTTGTCCATGACAGATGCATGTAGTATATTTCTTCCAAGCAAATACAAAATTGTTACCTATAGTATATAAAAATGTCGGCCTTCATATTAAAGCCTTGTTAAGTCATCGGGCGAAGATTTTTCCTACAGAGAATATGGAGCAATGATGTTAAAATAATTTATACTTGTATATAAAATAGTAACCGTTTGAGCAAATATACCTTCTTTCTACCAGCTGTACTCATACGACAAGTTCTCATGTCATGACCATTTTCTGCACAAACACTTCAAGTCCTTGTTCTTGCTTGACTTTGTTCTTGTGAGACTTGTATTCCAGACGGAATCCTTGACGCCACTCATGGTCGGCCTTTGGTTCTCGCTTTTGCAGGATCGTGCATAATGACATCATTTACTCTCACTTCTTGTTTGATAGGTGCATTGGATCCCACCTGAGTGCTTGGCTCTTCAGAAGCAGTTTGCGCTTTATCATTCATATTATGTTGGTCCAAAAAACTGTTTTCCCACCCAAAGACGTCATCAAACAGAATGTGATCTCTTGTAACTGCCTCCACTTTATCGAATGATGAACGAAGTCTCCAGGCTTGAAGTGGAGTAATTTGATTTGGACGCACTCTGTGTACTGTGCTAGTCGAAGAGGCCCCAAGACTCATGATGCTATGTCTTGCATTTAGAGTCCACCTTGGTAAAATATATCTCTCAAGGATGGCTTGCATATCAAACTTTTGCTTCATGATATATAAAATTTACGTGCATAGCAAACCTTCAGTCACAGCCCTTGCACACGTACACCTGAACATTTACGTAGATATATTTTTCATTGAACATTATGCAAGTAGCTCTTTCCATCAATCTGCATGGTTACTCTATATGTGGTCATCTCCCCATCCATGCTCACCCTTTCATGCCGACAGTATAAAGTATTTTTGAAATGAATTTGAAAAATGGAAAATATGTTTCTAGTATATACCTTTGCGGCATGAACCTCTAACTCATATATGCCACTAAATTCTGGTTTGTTCCTCATACAAAAAGTATCTTCTCTCTCCTCTTTGTCTCGTTGAAATTTTACGGCTTTATCATGTTGATCAATGAACTCGTATAATGGAGTCATACAGTTTACGTATCCATCAAAATACGTGTTCATGCTTTCACTCCTTTGGTTGGACGCCATGCCTACACACAAAACCAGAAATGAATACCATATGCTTATTTTATTTTGATCATATATTTTTACAACAATCTCTATCGTATTAACATTTTCATACGTGCAAAGAAAGTATCCAGTAGGTACGCCTTAATCCAATGCTGTGCTTTCTCATGCATCGTATGTAACCACTTCCAGCCATTCATTTCATTTTTTTGTTTTTCTGTCAATGGCTCTTGAAATTCCTTTTGGTACTTCTCCATTAAGATGCCCCAACAAATCTCAGCTTCTTCAACATTTTGACTATTCTTACACCAATTTGCATACTCTTCATCAAATTCAGGGTTATAAGCAGATCACAATGAACGTAGATGCTCATCTTCATGCAGACTGATATGCCATATGCAATACATGTGCTTTGTATTTGGAAAAACTCTTTAAATTGCATTGCATATTGCCGGGTCTTGATTAGTGATGATAGCTCCTGGTGCTTTATCCCACATACATGTTAACCACTGTCCAAATAACCACACAAAGGATTCTTCCTTCTCATCAGCAAGAAGAGCACATCCAAATAAAATAGACTGTTTATGATGATTGACACCTGTAAAACGTGTAAAAGGCAACATGAATCTATTTGTCTTATAAATAACATCAAATACAACAACATATCCAAACTGGCTGTATGATGTCCTCGCCCTTCCATCAGCCCAAAATATACTCCTACATATATTATCTTCATCATGCTCAATAGCATAATAGAACTGAGAGTCTGTAGTTTGCCTTTTAATAAATTGTTCTATTACTCTAATGCATTCATTCCCAAAATTGTTCTTTCTTGCTACTCTTCCATGATCAATGCATTGTTGCGTAGTAATATTGACATTACTACTACTCGTGGAATTTAGAATCCTTGCAACCTTTGCAGGTCCTACTTTACAGCCACGCATCTGATCAACTAAATTTCTACATGTTCCGTCCATATGCGATCTTTTATGTGACCGTAACATCTGGATCTTCGAAGGGCTTTTTATCAACTCATGATTATGATCATCATCAAATGTGTTTATGCGCTATACTCCATCGACGATTTTATGAACTGTCATTTGAGCCATACATCCTTCTCTCTCATTTTTCCTTTGATTAACGTCCCTCCCTATCTCTCTCTTATCTTTTAAGCTTGGGTTTTTCTCATATTAGTCCCTTAAATTATGTGTATTTTGATATTAGTCCCTTAAATATTTGTAATTTGAATTTAGTCCCTTAAATGTTTAATATTAAACTAAATAGTCCCTTTTGTTAACCTAAATAGTCCCTTAAATGTTTAAAGTTTAACTTAAATAGTCCCTTTAAAGGACTAAATTCAAATTACAAAGATTTAAGGGACTAATATCAAAATACACATAATTTAAGGGACTAATATGAGAAAAACCCTTTAAGCTTTTATACCCTTCTTTGTTGCACATATACTTCCTCCTCGTGGTATTGCCATCTTTTTCCTTTCCCGTAGATCCCTTTTGGGTTGAAAACCTTTTGTTGCTGCATATGTATTATAAAATTGATATGCATCTTCTTCTGTTTGAAATTTCATTCCAATATATGGGCTGCCTTTTTCATTATCATTATGCCTATCCTCTTCATATACGTTGTTTGTACTGTCATTTTCAGCTTCAATCTCATTTGGCATCTCTTGATCATGCACAAACGGTTCACTCTCTTTGATGTTCATTTTCTACATTAGAAACAAATAAAAATATCAGTAATATTGACACATTCTGACTAATATATATGTCTATCCAAGTAGCAGTAGATTATACATCATCTTGTTAGTTGAAACCACACTACTATTACTAATCATGTTAAAACCTTGCGTATCATAGCTAGTCTTTTTCAATCTGATCTAATTATTACCTTCATATTTGATGAATAGATCAAATACATCAAAAAATCAAACATATCACCCGTTTTGCACGGTGGGCAATATTATGTACGCCTTCTCTCTATGTTGTTGTGCTATATGAGCGGCTTCACTAAGTTTTGATGGACATATCATATTTCTCATGGCTCACAACGGGCTAAATTTTTGAATCATTTGGCGCGGAGAGTAATTTCCATCCCAACACTTCACTACTTTAGAAATTACTCACCGCGCAAACTGAATAAAAAATTTAGCCCGTTGTGCGCGGAGAGGAACTTCCAGCGCTAATCGTCCAAAGGTTGGAAATTACTCACCGTGCAAACCCCTTCAAATATTTATCCCGTCGTGCTCGTTGAGCAATATGAGATGTCCAACAAATTAGGGATGACCATCCTTACCTCGATGGAGGAGAGTAGTATGGTAATCAACGAGCGTGCGATGGCAGGGTATTTGAATCGTTTTGTGCAGAGAGTAATTTCCATCGCAACACTTTGCTAGGTTGGAAATTACTCACCGCGCAAACCGATTAAAAAATTTAGCCCGTTGTGCGCGGAGAGTAATTTCCAGCGCAAATCGTCCAAAGGTTGGAAATTACTCACAGCGCAAACCCCTTCAAAAATTTATCCCATTGTGCGTGTTGAGCAATAAGAGATGTCCATCAAATTAGGGATGACCATCCTTACCTCGATGGAGGAGAGTATGAGGGGAATCAACATATGATCTATGTTAAGTTAGTGCATGCTTGACATAAGTACGTCGAGTAAATTATGGATGACGATCCTTACCTCGATGGAGGAGAGTAGGAGGGGAATCAACGAGCATGTGATGGCAGGGATTTGAGGGCGATCTTAGGCGTGGGCTGTTGAAATTGAAGACCTAGCACAAAACTGGGGATCTACTCCAGCTTCTGCGTTTTGCGCGGGAGTGAGCAAAAGAAGTGGTAGCGATTGTATTTTAGTACAAAAGGGCTTAAAGGTAATTTAGTACAAAGGAGCTTTGAAAAGGTCTTAAAAGGGCGCGATGGTAATTGCATCAAAAGGTAAGATATTACCAAGATTGCGGATCGAATCGGACGGTAGGGAGGGGTCGAGCGCAGGAATCCCACCTGAGCTTGAGCGCATGCGCATTTTACCATATATATATATATATATATATATATATATATATATATATATATATATATATATATATATAAAGAGTATACACGGAGTACAATCAAAATAACAACTCCGAAAACAGCAAAATGACAACATCAAGACAAAAGTATCACCATCCATACAATCAAACATCCAGACTCTCTAACCCTAACAAAAACTAACTAGGTCATAGGGTGAGCAGTCTCGGAGCATCATCAATCATCAACCTGGATAACATCCGCAGGAGCTCTCACCTCAACCTGAAAGCCCTGGGTCTCTGTCTCCGAGGTAGACACAATAACAGTTGGAGGACCATCAGAGGCATCAGTAGGAGCAACCTCAGCAGGCTTAGCATCAGCAGCAGACTCAGGAATCTGAGTGGCCACAACTAGAGGAGTAGACTAGGTAATGTTAGCCGGAGGAGCCTGAGCGTCACCAGAAGCAGCAACAGCAGATGATGGAATATCCTCAGCATGATGAAGTAATGAATGGAGGGATGCAGGTTCAGATAAGCACTGATGCTCAAATGAGGTACTGAGCATCTCAAGAAGCAAGGTCATCTTCTGATACAGAAGAGTCACCTTCTTATCCAACTGGATGAAGAAGGGATCTGAGTCTATCGAAGGAGGAGCTGAAGATGATGATGGAATAGAGGTACCGACAGGAGGAGCAGTGGTGCTGGCTAGATGCACATATGATGAAGATGGGCCACAAGCAGATTGCCTCTTCCTGGCTGCAGTCTACAGTGCTGAAGAGGACTTCAGCTTTACAGCTGCATCAAGAAGGGGGCCAAGAGGTACAGGCTCATATGAAGACAAATCAATCTCAAAATGATGGAAGACATGTGTGAGAATGCAGCCATATGGGATATAAGATGTAGAGGGGGTGATCTCGATGTGATCCATCCTATCTAGTATAACCCCGGCCCAGTTCACTTCCATCCCTGAAAAGATAGCGTACATGGACTTGAGGATGTCATGTGAGGGCTGGTCAGAGGATCCATACGTAGGTAGGATGTTGGACTGGACCACATGATGGACAGTGTAATGCCCCGCTCCCCAGGATATCCGGGAAGTACGAATCCGTCCCACGTTCTCCCAAAGTAGCAAGTGTTACGAAGGAAGAAGGGAAAAGAGATACAATAGAATCAGTAAGCCAAAGCGAACGTTCTGGGAAGTACAACTAATGCTCCACCATATAACACCAGGGAACAACATATAAAGACAATATACAATGAGGAACAACACATCCCGATATAAGGAAGATTAATTACAATATTATAAGAACAAATACAAGTATAAAACCCACTCTCAAAAGTACAACTCCACAGAAAAACACCCAAGAGTACACCAACACAACTACAACCCAACATCTCCAAATCTGGGCCACTCCTAATGAACTCCACTTCGACTACTACTTGTCTATCACCTAAAACCACGAGAGAAGCACGTCAAAGCATGTCCAAGTAGGATTTCCAACACCTTATAGTACATTATATATAGCTTACGTTATATGTAATGACATGACATAATGGAATGAAATAGAAACTACATCATATGCAATGACATGGCATAAGGAAATTGGAACATAAAAGTAAACACAAAAGGTACAATGCATGACATGATATGTCATATGGCAAGTGAGACATAAAATTCAACATAAATCACAAGGATGAGAACTTTAAGGGATTAACTACATTTGCAACACTTTAACAACAACACCATTACATGAAGCCATGCATGCTATTAGTATCAGGAATTACTTAATCACATTTACAGATTAAATGGTATCAGTCTTAAAGTTATGCATTTAGTTAAAATTTAGGAAATCCTTGTAAATTGTAGGACACTCAGGAGCAGGACTTCACCCAGGGTGGGTGAAACAATGGTACCCCCAAACAGCGACACGAGCAATGTAGGGGCCTTTCGTAACTCCCCCTTACGGGAGTGAGACAATTCTCGGTTTTTATCAGGACAAACAAAGAAAACCAACAATTACCTTATGGTGCATCACGAGTACACCACTTGCCTCTTTAACTCAAGTCAACTCCTCCTTACGGGAGTGACAAGCGAGTGAGAAATCATATCATCATATGACTGCTCCTTAACTCCTATAATTTACACGCGTTTCTCCCAAACCCGTATCTGAAATTTCACCCATCTTAGGATGGATCGAGAGTTTCAGATATTTATCACTCTTCCTTACTCTCAGTTTCATAATTCATCAGTAAATTATTTAGCGGTCTCAATTACCGCTTGCACATTCTTTCATTTCTTTCATCATTTTTCCGATGTCGTGTTTCAACAACGACCATCGCGTCACAATTTCCAGAAAACGAGCTTTCTACATGTTTATGCTCATGTTCTCATAAGATAATTAAGTTTCATTCCATTTCAATATACAAATAATTTCCAAATGAAGAGACTCAAGTTCAACTACTTGTATTGCACATGGCACACCACATTAACATGGAATATCTTTTCAAGAACATGAAACATGCCGGAATTAACATATGGAATCCAAAATGAAGCATGTCCATTGGCATAAAATTATAAACATGGTGAGGTAAATAAAATATGTCCTAACATCTTAAAACTAGCCATTTACAAACCAATATAACTCAACATACTAACATACTAACATACTGAAGCTATCATGGGTGACATGCTACACGTTAAACATAATGAAGCTACTTACGAGACATACTACATGCAAAACATATGAACATAGGGAAGCTAATCTTAGGTGTCATGCTACAAGCTAAACATAATGAGGCTATCCTAAGTGACATACTACAAGCTAAACATATAAACATAATGAAGCTAACATATGGCATACTACAATTTAAACATAATGGGTCTAGCCTATTAGTCTCAACATAATCCTTAACATGACAATTAGACCATGAAATCTTTATGTTAAGCCCCATGGAAGTTTGAATATGGCAATTAAAACATAGAATATTACATTCAACATGGCAATTAGAATATGGCCATTAAAACATGGCATAATATCTTCAACGTGGCAATTAGAATATGGCAAACATGGCATATTATCTTCAACATGGGAATTAGAACATGGCAATTAAAACATGGCATATTACAAATCTACCAATTTCATAAGTAAAACCATTTTGTTACTAAAACATGGCATACTACAAAATGCATACTCATTAGAAATGATAATTACATAATCTACTATAAGGGAATTCAAATCCTACCTTAGTAATCCAAGCTTTCCCCCTTGAAATTCCCAAGATTCCAACCTTCTTTATGATCCACGTTTTTGAACTTCCATGGCTCCAAAGATACCATTTTTGTCATGAAAACACCTCACATAGCTTCTAAACTCACCCTCAAGATACTAGCTACTTACATGGCTTCAAAGAGGATGAGAAAAGTGTTTAGTGGCTTGGAAAATTGGGGAAAACATCCCCAAAGAATCCGGACCAGATCTGGACAGTTTTGGGAGAGTTTTGGCCATGGAAAATTGAAAGAAAGAGGAAGAATTGAGAGGAAGGGTAGAGGGAAAGAGATGCGGGTCTTCTAGGTTTCTTTTCTCTTCGTTTTCTTCTCTTTTTCTCTTCTATTTCTCTCCATTTTCCTCAGATTTTTGCAGCTCAAAAGGGGGGCTGATTTTGGTGCGGTTTGGGAAGGGGGGGGGGGGGGGGGGGGGGGGGGGGGGGGGGGGGGGGGGGGGGGGGGGGGGGGGGGGGGACGAGGGAGAGAGGGAGAGAGAGAGAGAGAGAGAGAGAGAGAGAGAGAGAGAGAGGAAATGAAAAGTGGATTAAGATGAGTCATCATATTAGGTGTCTTTTTCCAATATACGTACACCTAACTAAAGACACATACCCCCTTAATCATCTACGTCATGACACCTAGCCCTCATTATGCATTCAACCCCCTCATAAACCTAAGAATTCTATCCAAAGTTAAATGCCTATTTACACAAAAGACCCTCCTTAATATGAAATTACACAATAATTATATAATCACCCAAATAATTTCTAATATACATACAACATGCATATATGCTACAATTATATACACTAATACACTACTACATAGGTAATCATGTAATCCACCACAAATTTAAGCACAAATAAATAATATATACGCATAAATTTGAGCAAAATTATGTACGCAAGGTGTTTGGTTGAAGTAGAAGCAAGCAAACCATTGGCGAGAAATGTGATTGTGGAACTGGATGATGGATCAACAGTTTTGGTCACGGTTAAATATGAAGGCGAGCCTCCCCGTTGTACTTCGTGCTCAAGTTTTGGTCACATGAACACTCATTGCTCAATCAAGGCGAAGGAGAAAGAGCCCTCTTAGATCCAAAAACCACTTGCAGACCCCCAGTTGTCCCTCCTGTTGCTATATTAACCGGGGAAGGCTCAGGTTGTACCATTCAGAAAGATGTTACCCCAGAATTGGTTAATATGGAAGAAGATGTTATTTTGGGAGAGAATATAGCTGAGGAAGCAATCAGGAAGAGCAATCAGATACAGGGTGGGCAAATTTCAAAAGAGCCGGGTTCTACAGGGGATGTACATGGGCCTTCAGATATTGCTGTTTCACAGTTTATTATGGAGACAAGTACAAATCAACATACACTGGCTTCCCCCTTAATCTCCGAAGGTATGGACCAACGCAAATCTACATATGTGCCAACAGAAGGCAATTTGGAGAAGCATGCACCAAGGACGGTTATTTCTCAAACTCCGGTGGAAGTTTCAAGCACTACAAAACCGCATCAAGCTTCTGAACTTGAGCTATCCACTGTGTGGACAATTGCGGTCCCAGAATGGACAGACGAGCAGATGGCCCTCAAAGCAACTGTCGCTAAACACAATAATAAATCGGTTCCAAATTCCCCAAAGTCTGCCAGGCGAAGCACTAGAATTGCAGGTAGTGCTTGCCCCCCCCATCTTGATTTAATGTCTATTTTATTTTGGAACACTAGGGGTCTAAACAACCCAATTCGTCGAGCTGATTTGAAGCAGAAATTACGTAACATCAGACCTTCTATTGTGTGATTGTTTGAAACTAAAGTGGAGATTAATAATTCTGATAGAATCATAAAATGCTTTGGGAATGAATGGCTAAGTGTAGATAACATGAGTATATGTAAGGGTGGTCGGATAATTATTTTTTACAATACATTGTTCTGGAAGTGTGTTCTTATTTCAGCATCAGAACAACATATTTCGTGCACCATATCTAATACTGGGGGCCTCATATTAGTCCTAACAGCTGTTTATGGGTTGAATTTGGCTAACTCTAGATTAGCTCTCTGGAATTATCTGGTGGCAAATTCAGTTACTATTCAGTCAATGCCTTGGTTAGTTGGTGGCGATTTCAATTGCGTGCGCAGTTCAAATGAGAAGGTAGGAGGTAGATTGGTTGATTCAGTTGCAATGGATTCATTTAATGGAGAAATTTGCAGTTGTGGTCTTACTGATCTGAAAAGTAAGGGGAGCTTATTCACCTGGAATAACAAACGCATTGGGCTTGATCGGATTGTTGCCCGTCTCGACCGTGCGCTGGGCAATGTTTCCTATTTCCAATTACTATCAAATTCTTTCTGTGAATATTCTGATTCAGGCACAAGTGACCATAATCCTATGACTGTATATCTTCATCCTCAAATTATTCAAGCTCCAAGGCCATTCAGGTTTTTTAACTCATGGGTTTCTCTTCCTGGGTTTTATGAATTGACCAATGCAATGTGGAAGATTAATATAGTGGGATCGCCAATGAAGAGGCTAGTGGATAAACTGAAATTGCTGAAACTTGAATTTAAAAAATGGTCTGTTGTTCAGAGGGAGGGAGTCAATGTTAATTTGTGTAGAAGGAAGCTGGAGGATCTACATAATGACCCAAGATTGAATACAGATATCCATATTCAAAAATTAGAGAAAATTGCGGCCAGTAATCTTGCACTTGCTTTGGATGTGGAGGAAGCTGATTTGAGACAAAAAAGTAGACAGAATTGGATCACATTGGGTGATAGGAACTCGAAGTTCTTTTATACAGCTATGAAAACCCGCCTCAGTTACAATAGCCTTAGTCACCTTGTTTCTTCTAATGGAGATAGGAATGATGCAATTACTACTCTAAGGGGGGAGGCTCCACAATACTTTCAGGCTTTGTACAATCAATGTAATTATAGGATTGACTTCCCTCCTATAGTCCCGAAACGAAAACTTTCGCTTGAGGCGGCGTTTTGGATGGATAGAAATATTACTGCTGAAGAGATTAAATGTGCAACATTCCAGATGGGTAAGGATAAAGCACCGGGACCAGACGGGTTCAACGCCTTCTTCTACTAGAATTTTTGGGGTATAATTGGAGAGGATGTAATCGCCGCTGTATCCTCTTTCTTCCATTCTGGTAATATTCTTCGTCAAATAAATCATACTTTTCTAACTCTGATTCCTAAAAATTCGAAGGCTACGGGGTTGGGAGATTACAGGCCAATATCATGCTGCAATGTAATCTATAAAATCATTAGCAAAATCCTTTGCAACCGGTTGAAGATGGCTATCAGTGAATTAATCTCCCCTAATCAGGCTGCTTTCTTGAAGGACATGTTGCTTGCTGACTGTACTCTTATAGTACATGAACAAATCCGTGATTTCAGCAATCCTATGGGGGCTAGGGCATGCATCAAATTGGATATCCGTAAGGCATTTGATAGTGTCAATAGAAATTTATATATGAACATCGGAGAGCTACTTCGGGCATTTATATATGAACATTTACGGAGCACACTATTGGACCCTTACGGCATTTAAGACTGATGCACAGTTTGATTAATGTTACACTAGTTGGTTGATACTATTGTTCAGTCACGACTACTACTATTCTACGGACTAAGTCAAGACTACTCGAACGTGATAGAACGGTTTAATAATAAGCGGTCTTAAATTACGACTGAATCAGTGTCTAGAAAGGAATGGGAAGGGGGTTGGTCAACCAATGGACTTGTTCCTGCGGTCTTTGAAGTGACCTGTGCCTTCAAGCCCTGACTGACTGGCTGATTTGGAAGTTAAGTTAGACTTCTTATTATTAGGCCCGCCTACACTATTAGATAGTCAAGCGACGCTCATCTTTTCTTAAGTATTACTAGGTCTATCCATTGTCATCCCATTACCGATTGGTCAAAACATTGTTAACCTGGTTGTTTTACTATGGACATCCCATTGATCAAAATATTGTTACCACCACATGCCACGCCACAGTCGTTACTTTTGCACTTGTACAGTCATCTTTACTTTATGCATTACATGCATCACTTACCACATCTGAATAGTTACCAGTATTTTTAATTATCACTCTTACATACCTGTCTGCCCATACTTTACTTTTTGCACCTGCATAACCATCTTTTGTTTACTATAGTCTGTTCCATACTCTTGCACTACTTGGTTTCTATTGCTAGAATTGTTGTGACTTACCTACGGTTCTATTTCTGTGGCACCGCAGACGACGCACATATGGAGGTAGATGCTCTAGAGTTAATAACACCTGAGTTCGACCCTGAGACCGCAGCTTTCAGAGTCATTTTCAGTTGTATTATCTTTCCTTCATGTACGTATGTAGGAACAATTTGTACAATATGGATGTAATAATTGGACATTATTTGGGTATTTTTATACATCTCTGCATCGTGGCTATTTTGTTTTCACTGGTTAACTGCAGGACCTGCGCAAATACCAAAAAGTAACGGGCCTGGAAATCGGGTCGTTACAGTAGAGTGGTACCCCAGTCCGTAGATCACGATAGTGGATACCGGATCTATGGTATGGGAACCAAGTGTCGAGCGTAATGCACGCGTCCCTGTGTAAAGCCGACTGCGAAAGCACGGCTGCGCATGTGAAGGCGTTGGACGAGTGTGACGACGAAAGTCAAATGCTAGTTCACATCTCCAGATGTGACACTCTGACGTGCCCCCGGTTTGCGAGCCGCAAATGGCCGGGGGACCCGCGTGAGGGTTTAGATATTTGTAACCGCAAGCGCACGGTGTTGTAGTGTGGCTTTGGGGTCGAACACAGGGAGGCTAGGATGTGCTTGTGTCAAAGAGGACCAAAATCACCCCGTGGGCGAGCTAGCCCAGATCGGATGATGGGTTGTCACGGTAAAGAAATGCAAGGTATAAACAATATGAAAATAAAACCCGGGACTTTGGTTTCCACTCCATCGAGCGACTCTCGTCGATACGGCCTACGGGTAGGATGGCGATCGGAATTAGGGTCTAATGGTGAGACGTTGCCTCTAAAAGTGGTACCGGCATTCCATGGGCCCGATATTCTGGACGGTGCCCAGGATGATACACCGGACTTCCCGGGTTCGATCAGTGGGCACTCCCGTGTCCATTAACACTGATCGACTCCGGGAGCACTAAGCTCGCAACGATAACTCCCAACGTCTCTTCCTGTCGCTCCCGCGCGCTAGGATGTTGAATATTGGACTCCCCGGATTTGGTTTTGATGATGAGCAAACATAAATAATCCATGAACTAACAATTTGTGAGCGCAGTATTGGAGATCGTCGCCAATTTCACGAGAACATTCAAAGCGACATCTCAACACTTCCCAAAGCTCGTATTCATGCCTAAAGCTTCGTTGAAGCTCTTGCGCCGCTTTGGAAGTTATGAAGATTCAATCGAAGCTCTCGAAGACCGTTTATTAAGGTTTTATTTATTGTCTTTTAGCTTCGATATATAGAATGTTAAGCCTTGAGTATATCTTACGTTTCTATCTTCATTTCGCTCATTTCATAGCTCTAGGATCCTTGCACAAGTTCATTCTATCTTCCTCGAAGCATCGCGCTTCGATTCGGACTTTATTGTGCATGTTAGTTGGTACAAGAACAAGTACTGACCGACTAGATGGTGATCTAGTCGGTCGGCAACTGTTCTTGGACCGACTAGTTTGATTCCTTAATTTTCTTGGACTTTACTGTTTACAGTTAGTCGGTCTACGTTGACTCACCGACCGACTAGTTTGTGAACTAGTCGGTCAGTGATGCTTCTTTGACCGACTAGTTGTGACTTACTGTTCATGCTAAAATTCTCCTAAGCTACTGTTTATCGTTAGTCGGTCTAAGAACATTTGGTGACCGACTAGTTGACAATCTAGTCGGTCAACTTTTGTTCTTGGACCGACTAAGTCACTTTGTCTTCAGACTAATTCTTTTTGCTCTTAGTCGGTCTACGTTCACTGACTGACCGACTAGTTGTGAAACTAGTCGGTCAGACAGTCTTCTTGGACCGACTAGATTTCTAGGTCTGAAATTCTATCTCTTCTCAGATCTACTCTTAGTCGGTCCACGTTGTTTGACTGACCGACTAGTTGATGAACTAGTCGGTCAGTGATTGTTCTTTGACCGACTAATTCTCACAGATTTCTATCCGTTGGTGAATGACCTAACTTGTTTTTATGGGACCCTATAAATACGAACCTAGGTCATTTCTATCTATGTGAGAGCTGCCATTAAGAGATCCATTGAGTTCTAAAGAGATAGCTATTCTCCCTCAAATCTAAAGCTCTCTTCCTCACAAGAAACCCATTCTCTCTCATTTCTAGATCTAGAGAGAAGCTTGTTCTTGGTGAGCTCTTCAAGCTATTGCTTGATCCAAGTCTCCAACTCTTTCCTAGGCACCGATTGCTGGTCATTTCCTTGGTGCTAGGTCTTGGTGACTTCATCTTCCTCAAATCCTTCATTTCACCTTTTGGGTAAGAAAAACTCAAGGTATAGGATTGTGTGGTAAGATTGTTTATTTCATATTAAACTCTTTAATATTGCTTTGTGATTCTCTCGGTTGTGAGAGAAGGTTGTGATCCCAGGTTGTGGGATTCACGTTTGCTATTGCATGTATGATTTGATCTTGTGAAGGTTTTTCACAAGATATTCATAGTGGAAATCTTGAGTTAGGGTTTCTAACTCAAGTATCCGGAGGGGATCCGGGTGGTTGGGACGTAGGATCACCGGGAACAAGTCGGGGAGACTTGGGTGGATCCGAACCCATTAACATCGTTTGTTTGCATTGTTAATTTAATTGTTGTCATTCAATTTAAGCTTCCGCAAATTGATTTGGTAGTTGTTTGCAATTTAATTTGGAATTATACTCCTTATTATTTTAAAGTACTATTCACCCCCCCTCTAGTACTTGTGCAGTAGCTGGTAGGGCATTACATTTGGTATCAGAGCCAGATACTCAGCTATGTCTGCCAACGACAACAAGACCGTGCCTCCACCTTTCAACTATGACACCTTCAGGAACCGTGAAGGATCGTCATCGGTGATGGAAGGACATTCCTCTACGAGGCCTCCATTCTTCAACGGTACCAACTACGGGTACTGGAAGTGCCGGATGGAGACTTTCCTCCGGAGTGCATCCTTATGGAGGACTACAATGAAGGAATACATCGAACCCAAAGAAGAAGACTTTGAGAAATGGACTACCGCGGAGGTCGCCGCGGAGGTAAGCAATGCCAAGGCAATGAACGCCTTGCAATGTGCATTGGAGCCCGAGGATTTCAATAAGATATGCACATGTAAGAGTGCATATCAAAATTGGAACTCCCTCCTCATTCTTCATGAAGGGACGAGTAGGGTAAGAGACTCTAAACTCGTAGTCGTAAACAAAGATTACGAAATGTTTCATATGCAACAGGGCGAGAAGATGAAAGAATATTACGCTCGTTTTGTTGACATAATAAACGAGTTAGAGGCCCTCGGCAAGTCCTACACTCAAAAGGAGAAGTGCTCAAAGCTTATTGAAGGACTTCCCTCTTCTTGGGAAAAACATACCTTCGCCATCGAGGAAGGTAATGACATGAACAAATATACCGTAGTTCAACTAATGGGTACTTTGATGTCATACGAGGTACGCAAAGATAGCAAGGTGAAGTTACAAGAAAAGATGAAGTCCTATTTGAACCTAGATGGGCCTAAGAAAAAGGCGATTGCATTCAAGGCGGCTTCATCCACCTCTACCGATGATGAGGACTCGGAAGAAGAAATGGACATGGAATCCATTGCACTCATGGCAAAGAAGTTCAATCGCTTCTTCCGAAAGGGTAACTTCAAACAAAAATCTAAGTTTACTTCTACTAACGCCTCTCCACCTTTGTGCTTTAAATGCAATAAGCCAGGACACATCAAAGCAGATTGCCCTCAAAACAAGCAAAAGGAGAAGTGGAAGGCGCCGAAGTTCGACAAGTCAAAGAAGTACAAAAAGGGGTACAAAAAGGGACTTGTCGGAACTACATTCACCGACTCCGAGGATTCCTCAAGCGGAGAGTCGGACGATAAGCACGTGGAGCAAGCGCACATGTGTTTCATGGCAAGAGAGGAGCACGATCAAGGATCCTCCTCTTCCGATGATAGCGACGACGAAGGCGATGAGGTAACGATGGATGATCTTAGGGATGCTAACTCTCACTTATGGTCTAAATATACAAAATTAGTAAATCGATATACTAAAGTAAAAGATGACCTAGCTAGCATTCAAACCTCGCCTAAGACTATCATCACCAACAACGACACCGTTGTTGAAGAGTTAAGAAATGAGAATGTTAATCTCAAATCTAAACTTGAACATGTTAGCATAGATGATCCGGAAGAACATAGGATAGCGGATTTAACTTCTCAAAACTCGACTTTGAGTATTGAGAACGAGAATCTTAAATCTCGTGTTTTTGTGCTCACATCGCAAGTATCCAATTTGGATACTTCTATGCGTTCTCTCAAAGAGAAATATGAGAACACATTGGGCCGAATTAACAAATTCAACAAAGGTAAGGACCATTTGGATAAAATCCTAAGTGACTTACTTCCGGCCAATCACCACATTGGTTTGGGGTACACGATGGGATGTCCATCCAAAGCGGCCACTACTTTTGTTAGGCCAACTTCCGGTGACTCTACGAGTGGTAGCAAACACTCTATTGGTAGTTCATCTACCAATGGTGCTTCCACCTCGTCCACGCCCTCTTTTGGAAAGAAACCCACTTCGGGTGGACCTCCAAAGAAGGGGCATGCTTATATGTACACCAATACCATGCCACGTAGGAACACACGTCCTACTCCACCATCTCACACATATGATGACTTTTATGCAACACATTCTCGGGCACGTGCACACCATGTGAGACACCCTCACGCACGTGTTCCCACACATGCATATGTTCACCCACCGCATCATATGAATAATTCTCGTCGTGCACCATTCCATCATGTCCAGTATGCCTATCCACAACATGCATCACGTAGAAATCAACGTCGCATGCATGCACCCAATAGGATGATGGCTCCCAAAATATTCACTATTTGGAGCCCGAAGGACACAAGCATGGATGAAAAACAAGTATATATGAATGCTTATTTTTCGAATGTTGTGCATAGTAGGAATTATGTGGGGAAGTCAAAGTCCAATTGGACTTGGCTTCCAAAGGTCTAACCTTTGAGGACCCAATGACCTTGGGTACCATGATATGAAAGTCTCTATCTTTAGGTACTCAAGGAAAAGAAAAAGAAAAGGAGCAACAAATATAAATTTAGCTCCAAAGGGAATTGGATACTCGATAGCGGGTGTTCAAAACACATGACGGGTGACGCTAAATTGCTCTCCGGAATTGTTCCCATTGCAAATGGAAATCGCGTCGTATTCGGAGGCAATGAGAGCGGAACCATCGTCGGTGTTGGTAAAGTGGGTAACCCTTCTAAACCCTTAATTAGCGATGTTTATCTTGTTGATGGTTTAAATCATAATCTTATTTCAATAAGCCAACTTTGTGACAAAGGTTACAAAGTTAGTTTTGCGAAAGGATTGTGTCATATTTCAAATGATAATAATAAATTATTATTTTTCGGCACACGCCATAAAGATATTTATATTTTGGATCTTCCTAAGTCATATGAACAATGTCTCGTTGCCAACACAAGTGAACAACACTTATGGCATCGACGCTTTGGACATGTGAACTTTGGAACACTTTATAAGCTTTCGAAATTAAATTCCATTAAAGGTTTTCCGAAGCTCGTTTTTGAAAAGAAAAGTTTTTGTGATTCTTGTCAACGTGGCAAGCTTCCTAAATCTTCATTTAAACCTAAGAAAAGCATTTCTACGAAACGGCCACTAGAGCTATTACATCTAGATTTATTTGGGCCAACTAGAGTTGCTTCCTTAGGAAATGCAAGATATGGACTAGTCATCATTGATGATTATTCAAGATTTACATGGGTATTCTTCTTATGCAATAAAAATGAAGCTTTTGAAAACTTCACAATATTTGTAAAGAAAGTACAAAATCTCATCGGAACCATCATTGTCACTATTCGTAGTGATCATGGGGGTGAATTTGAGAATGAGTCTTTCTCAAATTTTTGTGATGATCTTGGAATTACTCACACGTTTTCTTTCCCTCGCGCACCTCCTCAAAATGGTGTTGTTGAGAGGAAGAATAGAACGCTTGTGGAGTGTGCTCGCACTATGCTCGAAGATAGTCAACTTGGCTATCAATTTTGGGCGGAAGCGGTACACACCGCTTGCTATGTGTTTAATAGAATACTTTTGAGGCCCGACACCAAACAAACTTGCTATGAATTGTTGTTTGGTAGATTGCCTCAAGTTAAACATTTTCGTGTTTTCGGCGCAAAATGTTTTATTAAAAACACATATGATAATTTGGACAAGTTTGATCCGAGATCGGATGAGGGGATATTTGTTGGGTATTCCTCACGTAGCAAAGCCTACCGGATATACAACAAAAGATCTTCTACGATCGAGGAATCACTTCATGTCTCTTTTAATGAGAATTTTATTACTTCTAGAATTTCAAATGAAAATGATTCTATGGATGTTTTATGTGATTCGTTTGAAAATTCTAAGTCCATTGATTCAATTGATTCTATTGAGACTAACCCGACTAATGAAGTTGTTGAGAATGTGCCTAGTGATCAAGGTATTCCCAAGCGGCTTCAAACCGTCCGCGACCATCCCCATGAGCAAGTAATTGGCAATATTCATGATAGTGTCAAGACGAGATCGCAAGTCCACCACTTCGCCAATAGTGCCTTTGTCTCATCAATAGAGCCAAAGAATATAGTTGAAGCTTGCGAAGATAGTGCTTGGATCCTTGCCATGTAGGAGGAACTCATTCAATTCGAGAGGAATGAGGTATGGGAGCTTGTTCCTTTGCCATCGAAGAACCACACCGTCATAGGGACAAAGTGGATCTTCAAGAACAAATCCGACGAAAATCAAGTCGTCATCCGGAACAAAGCTCGGTTAGTTGCTCAAGGCTATCGCCAAGAGGAAGGTATTGATTTCGAAGAATCCTTCGCTCCGGTAGCTAGATTAGAATCAATTAGACTTTTATTGTCTTATGCATGCCATAAAAATTTTAAGTTATTTCAAATGGATGTTAAAAGTGCATTTTTAAACGGAGATGTAGTTGAGGAAGTTTACGTTTCTCAACCTCCGGGCTTCATAAATGAAAAATTTCCAAATCATGTTTTTAAACTAAAGAAAGCTCTTTATGGTTTGAGACAAGCTCCTCGAGCTTGGTATGATCGCCTAAAGAATTTTCTTTTGGATTTGAATTTTAAAATGGGCGAAGCCGATTCTACACTTTTTATTAAGCATGCGAATAATGATATTTTATTAGTTCAAATTTATATTGATGATATCATTTTCGGTGCTACTAACTTCACTCTTTGCGAAGAGTTTTCTAATGTTATGAAGGAACAATTTGAGATGAGCCACATGGGCGAACTCAAATATTTCTTAGGTCTCCAAATTCGCCAAATGAACGATGCAATCTTCATCCACCAAACGAAGTATACGGTGGAGTTGCTTAAGCGATTTGGAATGGAAAGTGCTTCCGGGAAAAAGACTCCAATGAGCACGACTACGCATCTCGACAAGGATACGGGTGGTAAGGATGTAGACATTCGTCTATATCGAGGTATGATAGGTAGCTTACTTTATCTTACCGCAAGTAGGCCCGATATTATGTTTGCCGTATGCATTTGTGCTCGTTATCAGTCTCTACCTAAGGAGTCTCACTTAGTAGCAGTAAAGCGTATTTTCCGTTATCTAAGTTACACTTTAGATTTTGGATTACTTTATCCGAAATCTAGCACGTATGAGTTAGTCTCATACAGTGATGCCGATTATGCGGGATGCAAATCCGACAGGAAAAGTACTAGTGGCACTTGCCATTTTCTAGGAAATTCTCTTGTCTCTTGGTTTTCCAAGAAGCAAAATTCCGTATCACTTTCAACCACCGAGGCGGAATATATTGCCGCCGGTGCCGCTTGTGCCCAGGTTCTTTGGATGAGACACACTTTGAAGGATTTTGGTATTCACTGTGATACTAGCCCTATCATGGTGGATAACCAAAGTGCTATCTGTCTTTCAAAGAATCCGGTGCACCATTCCCGATCAAAACACATAGATGTCCGACACCATTTCTTAGATGATCATGTTGCTAAAAAGGACATCATATTAGTGTACGTTGAAACCCAAAAGCAAATCGCCGATATTTTCACGAAACCCCTAAAGGAGGACTCCTTTGTGCGGTTGCGTCAAGAATTGGGGATTATGGGTGAATCCGAGATATAGGATTCATATTTCATTCAATTATCTTGCATGCTATTATATTTCGCGATATTTCATTCATGCTAGATTTATTGAATTTTTGGGAATTTTATGTGATATATTTGAATTTATGATCGAATTCGTATTTGAAAGTCGTATTTAAGATTTCGACGTTTTATGGGGTAATTTAGATGACTAATGAGTGAGTTATGATGTTTTATCCAAGTGGTTTGTGAAGAGAAATCAATTATCAATTTTTGGACTCCTCTAGTCGGTCTAAGTTCACTTGTCAACCGACTAGATGCTCATCTAGTCGGTCAGCAAATGAACTCAGACCGACTAGATCAAGCCTATATCTAACTCCTATCATTTTCTTTCGTTAGTCGGTCACAGTACACTTTCCGACCGACTAGATTGAAAACTAGTCGGTCAGTGAATATACTGCGACCGACTAATTCTTGCCCTAGAAATTCATCTGTGCCTCTGTTTCGACTTAGTCGGTTCAAGCTCATTGACCGACCGACTAGATCGTAATCTAGTCGGTCATTACTTGAACTGTGACCGACTAAGTGGGTTAGGGCAGTTGAGTCTTTTTGTTTCCCGACCGACTTATATCTTATTTCATTCGACTAAAATTTCTTTTAGTCGGTCTTCTCTCCAGCTCAAGCTCGAAAACCCCCAAACCCCGATCGAGCCCCTTCAAATTCCATCGTCTCCGGCCATATCTCCGGCCATCCCCGCCGTCCGCCGCCGTCGACTCCACCTCCTAGGTATCTCCCTCCTCCTCCTAGGTCAATTTCTTGCCCTAGGGTTCGATTTCTCCTCCTAGGTATTCTAGGGTTTCGGATTTAAGTTTTTCATCTTAGGGCTTGTGAGTTAGGGTTTTGTGCTTAGGGTTGTTGATCCTCCGTGATTACTTGCTTGTTCTCGTCGTGCCTCGACCATGGCAAAGACGAGAATTCCTATCGCCTCTTCCGGGGCTTCTCCTATGACCGTAGAACAACCTTCCGACCCTAGGAATCCCCCGAAGCCTAAGCGTCGTGCCAAGTCAACCCAAGCCTCTCCATCATCGCCTCCTCCTAAGAAGCCTAGGACTGCCACAGCTAAGCCCCGCAAATCCAAGACCAAAAAGCCCATACTTCACTCTCCGGCTACTCCTCCCGATTCCGACTCTGAATTTGTGCCTGAGGATGATCCTACTAGGGAACCCACTCCACCTCCGAAGACCCGTAAGGCTAAGGGTAAAGCTCCTATGCCAGTCGGCGGTGTAGACATATCGTTGTGCCGCGATGACCCTCAGTGTCTCGCAGCGTACAACCGTATAGAGCACTGTCCACTGTTGTTAGAGCATTACGTTCAGTTCTCTGATTTTCTCGGCCTTGCTGATCTTCTGTCCTATATTGGTCTTCTTGATTATCTCCGATACGACCCCAAGGCCAATCCCAAACCGTATCCTCGCCTCGTGAAATTGTTCTATGCCAATCGTGTTCGAGGCCAGTACGACGCCAGCCACTCCATTGAGACGACTGTCTTGGGAACTCCTATAGTTCTCACGGCAGAAATCTTTGGGGAGATTCTTGGTTGTTCGTCGTGTGGTCTCCTCCCTTCGGACATTTCCGTAGATGACATTTCTTCCTTGGATCAGTCTATCCTTTCTGAGATTTTCCAGGTTATCCCCTCTGCATTCATTGGTGTTCCATCGAAATCTTTCAAGCCGGATGCGTGGGTTCTTAACCTGATCTTGAAGTCATGTCTCCTCCCTAAGTATGGATCCTCTTCACTCCCATCCCAGCCGTTCTTGAAATTGATCTACGCTCTTTTCTTGGGGTGCGAGATTAATTAGGCTCGCGTGATACTCGATAAGATGGATTCTTTCGAGTGTATACGCAAGACCAATAAGTCTGCGCACATTCCATACCCTTGCCTGTTGACTCTTGTATTCCGTCATTTCCGAGTCCCTCTCCCTCCTGACGATGAGCGTCCTTTGGGTACGCCTCTGAACGCGACGGCCGTGAAGAAATCTCTAGCGGCACTTCGTCACGTGCAGAGGTCTACCGCATCTGCTTCTCAGGCTTCTCCGTCCGCTGCTGCAGCCCTCTCTCGTCCTGCTACATTGGACGATGTCGTACGCCTTCTTCGTCGGCACGAGTCACGTTTGGCTCGTACCGAGGAGGTCGTCTGCCGTATGGCTCGTCTGATGGGGATTGATCTTCCTCCTTCAGTTTCTGAGGCCGAGGAGATGGACGATGAGGAGATTGACAAGCTTGTCACTTCTTTGGCTCGTGACGATGTTGCCACGGCCACTGCTGCTGCTGCTACCACATCTTCTGCTCCTGGAGATGGCACCACTTCCGGTGTTCCAGAGCCATTTGCTTCAGCTCTTCAGTCTTCCGAGCCTGCTCATGTATCTCCTGCTGCTGTTGACACTGCTGCTGCTGCTTCTGTCGAGACCCATGCTGCTGTTGAGATTCCCGTTGTTGAGCCTGTTGCTGAGATCTCCACTCCTGCCCCGACGATTCCATCTGTTGAGACACCTCTACTCCCTGCAGAGCCTGAGTCCACTCCGTCGACTGGACCCACGGACACTGCAGATCCAGCCTCCTCCTCGTGATCGCGTGTTTCGAGGACTCTCCACTACGCTTTGGATGATATTTTTTTAGTGAGAGTATTTTGGGTTAGGATGGGGTTTGAGAGATGTTTTGATGTATTTTTGCGATTTCTGGATGTCGGAGTTGGATATTATGATATGATGTTGTTTTGATGTATTTTGATACACTTTGATGATGTTGATGATGATGATGTATTTTGTTTGTTTATATAGATGATGTGTCTCGCTTCATATGATGTACCTCATGTATTCGATGTGATACCTTTTTGATATACTCAGGATGTCTATATATATATATATGTTCATCGTCATTCACTTTGTCATTTATTCGTCGTGCATTTTTTTTTATATATTCGTTGAATGCATTTGAATTGTGAATTCGTCGCTCGACGATTAAAAACTTGGTTAAATAGATTATATTTCTATAATCATATAGAATTGTTTCTTTATTCAATTAACCAAGAATATTGAATATTGAAGAGTATGTTTCTTTATTCAATTAATGAATAATTATTTGGTATTTTTGCTGATTTTGATTTTCACTTTGTGATAATGGACAATTGGCACACTTTGTTTTGATTTTATCGCTTTTCCTTTGGTGTCAATTAATTCCATCGTCATTGTCTACGACTCCCGATGTTGGATTTTCCATTTCCTACTTGTTGTCGTTGTATGCCCCCATTTTGGGATAATGCCAAAGGGGGAGAGATAATGATAATAAATAGCGCAAATGAAAATTTAACTCATTTTCCAAGAATCTAGTTTGATATGTTAGATTCAGGGGGAGTTAAGATACATATAAGGATTTTCAAAATCCGATATTTCGAAAATTGATTCGCTTTATTTATCTTACTCATCTGATTGATGCAATTCATATATATTCATTTTGGAATTAACGTGTCATCAATGCAGGGGGAGTAAGTATTTTACATTTGAATTATTATTTTTGATTATTATTTATGTTGGTTTGTCATCACCAAAAAGGGGGAGAATGTTGAATATTGGACTCCCCGGATTTGGTTTTGATGATGAGCAAACATAAATAATCCATGAACTAACAATTTGTGAGCGCAGTATTGGAGATCGTCGCCAATTTCACGAGAACATTCAAAGCGACATCTCAACACTTCCCAAAGCTCGTATTCATGCCTAAAGCTTCGTTGAAGCTCTTGCGCCGCTTTGGAAGTTATGAAGATTCAATCGAAGCTCTCGAAGACCGTTTATTAAGGTTTTATTTATTGTCTTTTAGCTTCGATATATAGAATGTTAAGCCTTGAGTATATCTTACGTTTCTATCTTCATTTTGCTCATTTCGTAGCTCTAGGATCCTTGCACAAGTTCATTCTATCTTCCTCGAAGCATCGCGCTTCGATTCGGACTTTATTGTGCATGTTAGTTGGTACAAGAACAAGTACTGACCGACTAGATGGTGATCTAGTCGGTCGGCAACTGTTCTTGGACCGACTAGTTTGATTCCTTAATTTTCTTGGACTTTACTGTTTACAGTTAGTCGGTCTACGTTGACTCACCGACCGACTAGTTTGTGAACTAGTCGGTCAGTGATGCTTCTTTGACCGACTAGTTGTGACTTACTGTTCATGCTAAAATTCTCCTAAGCTACTGTTTATCGTTAGTCGGTCTAAGAACGTTTGGTGACCGACTAGTTGACAATCTAGTCGGTCAACTTTTGTTCTTGGACCGACTAAGTCACTTTGTCTTCAGACTAATTCTTTTTGCTCTTAGTCGGTCTACGTTCACTGACTGACCGACTAGTTGTGAAACTAGTCGGTCAGACAGTCTTCTTGGACCGACTAGATTTCTAGGTCTGAAATTCTATCTCTTCTCAGATCTACTCTTAGTCGGTCCACGTTGTTTGACTGACCGACTAGTTGATGAACTAGTCGGTCAGTGATTGTTCTTTGACCGACTAATTCTCACAGATTTCTATCCGTTGGTGAATGACCTAACTTGTTTTTATGGGACCCTATAAATACGAACCTAGGTCATTTCTATCTAGGTGAGAGCTGCCATTAAGAGATCCATTGAGTTCTAAAGAGATAGCTATTCTCCCTCAAATCTAAAGCTCTCTTCCTCACAAGAAACCCATTCTCTCTCATTTCTAGATCTAGAGAGAAGCTTGTTCTTGGTGAGCTCTTCAAGCTATTGCTTGATCCAAGTCTCCAACTCTTTCCTAGGCACCGATTGCTGGTCATTTCCTTGGTGCTAGGTCTTGGTGACTTCATCTTCCTCAAATCCTTCATTTCACCTTTTGGGTAAGAAAAACTCAAGGTATAGGATTTTGTGGTAAGATTGTTTATTTCATATTAAACTCTTTAATATTGCTTTGTGATTCTCTCGGTTGTGAGAGAAGGTTGTGATCCCGGGTTGTGGGATTCACGTTTGCTATTGCATGTATGATTTGATCTTGTGAAGGTTTTTCACAAGATATTCATAGTGGAAATCTTGAGTTAGGGTTTCTAACTCAAGTATCCGGAGGGGATCCGGGTGGTTGGGACGTAGGATCACCGGGAACAAGTCGGGGAGACTTGGGTGGATCCGAACCCATTAACATCGTTTGTTTGCATTGTTAATTTAATTGTTGTCATTCAATTTAAGCTTCCGCAAATTGATTTGGTAGTTGTTTGCAATTTAATTTGGAATTATACTCCTTATTATTTTAAAGTACTATTCACCCCCCCTCTAGTACTTGTGCAGTAGCTGGTAGGGCATTACATAGGATTCGGCGTCTACGCTAAGGGCGTGAGCTATGGCTAGGGAGTCAATCGCCAAGTTTATTCCCCCTTGGCTCAACGGTCAAAGGCGGTCTTTTTCCCGCCGATGACAATAAAACACCCCGCGTAACCATTAGATTCCTAATCCCTATCGATTTCCTAACCATATGGACGCATCGGGAAGAGCCCCCGAAGGGGTTTTCGCCAAAATCCCAGATTTGGGAACTACTCACAAATATTCATTAAAAAGCGATCTAAACGAAAATGAACCATTAAAATCATAATCAGACAATAGGAATGCAAAGGTAGTAAAGCAATTAAGATAATACTAAAGTTTTACAAAGATCCGAAAACTTACAAAAACTGGAAAATTACAGCCGTCACAAAATGAAGAAAACAGTAAAAAATAACCAACTCACGAATCTGGGAAACCTAGGGTTCTATTTATAGAAAATGACATCACCCGATCGGTTGACAAGTCAACCGGTCGGGTGAGCCGCTTCACAAAATCACAGCGCAATGCGGGGGTTTCACCCGGTCAGTATGAACCGGTCGGTTGGAACTTGGTGCGGTCGGTTGGATCTTGGTGCCGACCGGTTGGATCTTGGAGCGGACCGGGTGAGGAGATCGGTTGGAGCTTCGAGTCTTGGCTGTTGAAATTTAGCTATAGGTGAACCGATCGGGTGAAGGTCACCCGATCGGTTGGAGATCAGCTTCGAATTTCCAGAGACTATGAGCTTTTGACCCGGTCACTGAACCGACCGGGTGACTTCTCGTGAGCTCCAAGCTGCGCCCGAGTGGTGCACGCGTGCATCACCCGATCGGTTGGAGATGACCAACCGACCGGGTGAGGGGCTAAAAGATGCAATTTTCGTTGTTTGACCCCCTGGATCACGCGTGACTCCTCCCGTTGCTCCGGGGACACATGATATCATCGTTTTACGCCCCAAATGCCAGCAAACTCCTGCAAAACACGGAAAATACGGAAAAGTGAAAGAAAACAAGAAAATACAAGAAAACAGAAGAAAACACGAGAAAACAAATAAAAGACGGCGGTAAATACGGAAAAACACGGAAGAAAACGCGCGTAAATATATGAAATATAAACGCACGTCAAAATCCCTCAAGCTGAACTCTTCCGTGTTTGACGAGTGAGAGTAGGAGCTCGGAGGGAAAAATAGAGAGAAAGAGAGAAAAAGAAAACTCTATATCCTAGATCGCCCGTCAGGGCCAACAAAATCAAAAACGACACACCAAGCAAGCCAACGCCAAATTACATCACTAAACCTAGGAATACGAGTCCAAATAAGTGTCGTGGGCCCACGCGGTGAAGCGCGAGTGAGTGTGGTCGTGCGCTAGCAGTCGGTGTCGCTATCTACGATGTGCAATAAAGCTTGATATACACAGACCCAAGAAACGACCCAAATACTGATTCGAATTTGAAATTGCGGTGAATATTAGTTCAAGCATGCATAAGAAGAGTATAGGAATAGAAGCGTATCATGCATCGGTGACTCCACAACTAGGGTTAAGGAAATCACACCACTATAGCCAAGATACTAGCTAAAAAGTTCCTAAGCCAAGTGTTTTCGGAACCGATGGGGGTTGAGATGTTGTGGAGAAGAACACTCGGTGCAAATTCTCGCCTTCCCTTTATTCTCGGCAAGTAGGAAAATATTCACACGGGATTTTTTTTTGGGTTTTGGGCATTTGTATATTTTTTTGTTTTTTTGGCTATACAAAATTTTTCATTTCTTTTTGGGTTTTTATTTTATTTTCTCTTTTTTTGGATTTTGGGTTTTTTTGGCTATACACATGTGTACTCTCCCAAGTGGGAGAACGGTACACGACGAGGGGATTTGCACCAAGTAAAACAAAAAAGAAATCGGAATCTAAACACTTGGGCAAAGGAAACTATTCTCGGAAAATATAGCATGGGCTAAATGGGTTATCCTAGTCCTTAATTGTGGAATCCCGAGACATGCGAAATGAAGCGTACGATATATATAGCATGCAGAAGAAGCAGACATTAGAAATAAGTACCGCATATTCATATCGAAACATGATAATCTAGGGGTCATTCCTGGACAGGTATATAAAGTAAATCACAAAGTAGAAGCACACCACACGGTTAGGCACGACACACGACTCACAAAAAGCTAAGTGGACCCACGATGCGTGAAATGCAAGAGGACTCGAAATCCTAGGGTTAGTGAATGTGATGCTAGGTGCTAGGTGTGTGTGATTTTGTGGCGATTCATCATAGGGTTCATCTCTAGGAGAAAGAGATAAAAAGAAGAGAAGAAAAAATAAAAACACGATGAAAACGACACAAAAACGAAAAAGAAAGACTCAAATGACGCACCAAGTGCGACTCCCCCAAGCTGAATCTTGCATTGCCCTCAATGCAATAAGAGTGAGTACGGGAGGGCAATGAAAATGGGAGGGAATACGCACCGACACAAAAAGAAATGAAAAACGAGGAAAACACAAATACGAAACTGAAAATAAAAGAAAAATCAAAATCAAACCATACGACACGAAAAACGAAATAAAACCACACGACACGACAAAAAGCACACGACACGACAAAACGGAAAACAAGCACACACACAAAAAGAAAATAAAACAAAACACGACAACACACCAAAATAGACGTCCCCCAAGCTGGACATGACAATGCTAGCAATGAAATATGAGCGTGAAAGTGCAGAAATATGCAAGGGGGGTCAAAAAACAAAGTGAAATCAAAAATCAGGAGAAGGCGAATCCTCACCCTCCTCGGAAGAGGGTGTGGCTGGGTGGTCGGGGGAGGCGGGTGGTGTGCGGAGGAGTGGGGAAAGAGGTGGAGGAATAGGTACAGCGGTGGTGTGAACGATGGGAGGAGTGTCGGTGGAGGTGGGTGGTGGTGGAAGGACGGTGATCAAGGCGGTGGTGAAAGGAATTGGAATGGGGGGAGAAGATGTGATGGTGATGGTACTGGGGGGGAGAGATTTGGAGCGCACCGGCAATTTCCTGCGGCGCACATATGATGTGACGGTGGAGGAGGTAGAAAGTGGTGTGGGTGCGATGGAAGTGGTCGGGAGGGGGGAAGTGGATACCGGGATGGGAATAGATGAGGGAGGGGGAGATGATCGCCTAGGTGGGGGTGGGGGAGGTGGGGATGGGTGGAATGGCGAAGGAGAAGAACGTGATGGGGGAGGTGATGGAGGTGGGGATGTGTGGGAGGGTGGAGGAGAGGATCGTCGAGGTGGTGAAGGTGGAGGTGGTCTGTGGATGTGAGTGAGAAGGCGAAGAATGGCGGCCATGTTCCTCTCAAGTGCGAGGAAACGTGGGTGAGTGAGAAAGGAGGACGGTGATGGGTCCGAGGGGGCAGAGGACATGGCGAGATCACGGAGGGCAGCGACCTCCCTCTCAAGAGAAAGACGGTCAGAGACCTGGCGGTGACCAAAGGATGTGGACTGACGTGAGGCAGAAGTGGTGCCGGCAGGTAATGTGGAAGTAGTGCCGGCGGCGGTGGTCATGCCGGCACAGGACACAAGGCCAGAAATGGCCGCTAAGAGGTGCTCAGAAGTGATGGGGCCAGGAGCAGAAACATGGCGACTCGGGCCAGCCCCCATATCTCCCCGGGACGCAGGAATATCCTGCTCGCCTAAGTGGGCGGCAGGGGAAGGAGGTCTACGTGCGTCAGGGGGAAAGAAAGGAAGGTGCAACCCCTCAAAGAACTCAGGGTCGGGCGGAAAATTCCAATCCGCCACGATAGCCACAGTCATGCGAGCGGGGTTGTGGAGAATAGTGTAGGGGCGAGGGGGTGGCCGTAATTGAATTCGAAACGACCGTTGGGGCGGGACTTAATCATGTGAATGTGCCGCATGACGTCAAGATCTAGACGTGAGGGTCCTGCGGTGATGGGAAGACCACGGGGGATATGGATATTAAACGGGGGGTAAGAGACAATGATAGTGATAATGCCCCCACAGTAGATTTTGCCCTTCCCGGCCCTGCTAATCTCGAGAAGCTTGTAAACAAGCCAATCGCCAGCATGGACAGGGACAACCGGGGCCCTGAAACTAACTCCATCATCATCACGAACAAAGGGGAAAGTCATGGCCCAGAGAATAAAAAGATCGGGGATAGTCACGGTGCCTGACTCATCCCGCGGGAAAAATGCAGATGATATGATCCTATGGGCCAGACGAAATATGGGATGGATGATGGAGGAGGCCTTGGCCTTACCCCGGGGATAGCGGGGGAGTATGGTGAGGCGGAACCAGAAATTATCGATGTCAAATTCCGGGGGATATCTGTAGTGACGGATAGTGTCATTCCCTAGAATAGGGAAACCAAATATATCGCAGATGGTGTCTAGGTTTGTGTGAATGGTTTGGTTACGCACCCAAAAAGTGATAGTCGACCCCGACTCACAAACGAGGGAGGAAAGGAATTCTAGGGTGAGTGACGGGTAAGATACCGCAGAGGCATTAAGGAAGGCCAACCAACCTAGATTAGCAAAAAGAGTCTTGACCTCGGTGAATACAACGAGGTCGACGAGTGATTGGGTGTGGGCAAACTTGGTTGATAAATGCACACGAGTGTCAAGTCTGTGGTAGAAGTCTTTCTGCTCATGGTTCCTAAATATGTATCCATGCGGGCCCAACATGGGGTCCACAGGGGGAATGATAGGCGCGGGAGGGGCAAGTGTCAGCTCACGTGTGCGGTAAGGAGGACGTGTTTGTTTCCGTTTCTTACGAGACGGTTCCTCCTCACGCAAGATACCTTTTCCTTTATCTCTCTCCCAGGCCATGTGTGTGTGTGTGGATGATGCAAATGGGTGCAAAATACTATTAAAGTGCACACACACACACGAAAACCAAGCAAATCAAATATTAGGGTAAAAATTGAAATTCGAGAAGTGGAACGAAGTTACCCCGTAACAATTAGAGTTCCCCGCTTGTAGATGACCCAATGCCGTGTAATGGGAGAAGTGTGGAGCGGCGGCACTCTTTTTTCAGCAAAAAATTCGAAAGTGGGGGTCGGTATTGGGAATTAGGGCTAAAGAAATGAGAAATAGGAGAGGGAAAGAGAGAAATGGACGGTGAGATGCAAGGGGAAGTTGGAGAGAGAGGTTAATGGAGGATTTGAGGTTGTGGGAGAGGGATTTGTGGCAGTAGGGTGGTTGGAGGAAGGCGAAACGACGGAGAAACGGCGAGATCGGGCGAGGGTTTGTGAGTGGGTGGATCGGGGGTATTTATAGGTTTTAAGTCGAACCGATCGGGTGAGTTTTCACCCGATCGGTTGACATTAGGTCGAAAATTTATGCTGAAAAAACGCTACAGGCGACCCGATCGGTTGAGAACTCAACCGATCGGTTCGCCGCTCCACAGATTTTCCCGAGAACTCAGAGTTTTTTCACCCGGTCCCTCAACCGGTCTCGCATCTTGCCACCCGGTCGGTTGATGAATTCTGAAATTTTTCCGATAGTTCCCCCAGGTCACCCGGTCTGCTCACTCGGTCTCTTCTTTCTTCACCCGGTCGGTTCATTTGGTGACAGACACGGCCGTAAGCTGATACATCCCAACCGATCGGGTGAGTTATCACCCAGTCGGTTGAAGCCTTGTTTTCTGCAAAAACCCAAAAATTGCCTAAGTTCCTTCACGAAGGTTGTTTCGGCTGGATTTATTTATAAAAATAGAGAAAAATAAAGTAGAAAAAGTCCTAAAAAGCGAAGCAAAAGTTTAGAACATGGGTTGCCTCCCATGAAGCGCTTTTGTTTAACGTCGTTTAGCTCGACGCCCGTTGATGATTTTCATGGTGGGCGATACGGGTGATGCCCAAAATCCGGCATCTCTTCAGCTCCAGAAGTTGTGGCTATTGGTGTAGTCGGTGGCTGTAAAAAGATTTGCTCGACTACCCTCCCTTTGTTCACAGGATCCGGGGGCTTCTCCCTCAAATTGGCGTCCACCGCCATCTTTTTCAGGATCCGGACCTCATCGCCGATGAGGTCCATGGGTTCTTTTCCTTTTCTCCTCGTGGGAGGAGACTTAGGGAATCCGAGAGGGATCACATGTCGCGCGACCGCCTCATTAGCCACTTCATTCTTAGGGGAGCCAACTTGCTCTCCAAGGTCCCCCAAGCTATCGGGGGGATTCCTCGAGAGCACTTCCCATGCACTCGTTTCAACAGCTCTATCTTCTTCATTCTCTAGCATATTGATAATAGGATCGTCCGGGGGGTTTGGATGCTTCATCGACAAGCCTAGGTCAAATTCGACTCTTTCTTGGCCCACATTCAGGGAAAGCTTCCCATTCTTTACGTCTATCAACACTCCAGCGGTTGCCATAAAGGGTCGTCCAAGAATAATTGGTGTATTCTTGTCTTCCGGCATGTCCATCACCACAAAATCAACTGGTACATGCACCCCTTTCACATCGACGGGGAGGTCGTCCACCACTCCCACCAGATACTTGACCGAACGGTCAGCAAGTTGCAATGTCATGCTGATGGGCTCTAAGTCTCCCATCCCTATTCTCTTGTACAATGATAGGGGCATTAAGCTGACGCTCGCACCAAGATCGACGAGCGCACTCTGGATTTGCACTTCCCCAATAGAGCAAGGGATGGAGAAACTTCCGGGATCCTTGAGCTTGGGCGGATTTGCACGCTGAATGAGGGCGCTGCACTCCGCCGTTAACACGACCTTTTCCTTTCTAGATCCCCGTGTCACCAAGTCTTTCAGAAATTTGGCATATGAGGGAATCGTCTCTATGGCCTCGAGGAAGGGGATTTGTAAGCTCATATCTTTCACCATGGCAAAGAATCTGCCATACTTCTCATCGATTTTGGCCTTGGCAAGCCGTTGTGGGAAAGGCACAACGGGCTTGAATACCTTCAAATTCCCTTATTCTTTCTTCTTCTCTTCTTCGGGGGTTCCCTCCGGAGCCACAATTTTTGGCGACGGGGCACCGTCGTCATTAGCCTTTTCAATTGGCCGCTCAACGACCAGTGGTGCTTCCGGTTCTTTGGGCGGCGCTCTAGTAGGAATTTGTGTCCCGCTCCTCAAGACGATGGCACGTTTTCATGTTCATGTGTGAGTGCCAAGGTCCGATTTACCCCCTAGGATTCACCTCAGGCTGTGGCGGTAATAAATTCTGCGGTCTCTGAAGGTTCGCCACTTGCAACCCCAGCTAGGTCACCTGATCAGTGAGTACTCTTTGTCCCATCTCCAGCTTCAGATTGATTTTCTCCTGGTTGGCTATGTATTGAGTTAAGAGGGACTCAACCGGAGAAATGGCCCTCTGTTGGCCGTATTGCTGCTGGGCGGGCTGCTGATTCCTAGGGGCATATTGTTGATACTGTGGTGGTGGTTGTTGCTGCTGAAATTGCTGCTGCTGGAACTGCTGATGGGGCCTAGCTGGCTGATAAGTCTGCTGTTGTTGCTGATCTGGCTGTTGGTAAGGCGCCCGGTAACTAAGGTTCGGATGATTCCAGTTGTTGGGAGAGTAGGCCGGGTTTGAGTTGGTTCGTGGTGGAAATGGCGCATTCCCCGTAGGATTGTAAAACAATGCGCTCGCCTGATCCAACGGTGGTGAGATGTCACCACCGTCGAAATCTCCAAAAAATCGGATTCTACCGCAGCAATCTGTTGTGAACCGGAGCCACCGGCGCCTACCATCAATGCGGAGATCTGGGTTGACAGCAAGTCAAACTTGCTTGACAATTTTTCGACGTCTTTGACTCTATGGATGCCCCCAGATCTTGGTGTGGCTCTCTTGTCACACCATCGTTCATTGTTGGATGCCATATTTTCCAAAATTTGTCCGGCATCTTCTTCGCTTCTTGACATGAAGGACCCTCCAGCCGCGGCGTCCATGGAAGACTTTAAATCGTCCCTCAGCCCATTATAAAACAGATTTATAATCTGCCACTTGGGGAGCTCATGGTGGGGACATCTTCTCTGCATCTCCTTGTATCTTGTCCAAGCCTCATGCAAGGACTCGTGGCTGGCCTGGGAGAAGGAGGAGATCTCACTCCTCAGCTTCATGGTCTTCCCCGGGGGAAAGAACTTTGTCAGGAAAGCATTGGAGAGCTTCTCCCAGGTGTTGAATGTATTCGGGTCCTTCCCCCTAAGCCACAGCTTTGCCGTATCTCGCAAGGAGAAGGGGAACAGCTTCAGCCGGATCGCCTCAGTTGTGACACTGTTAATCCGAAAGGTGTCACATTTCTCCAAGAAGGAGTCTAGATGCTCGATCGGGCTCTCCATGGGTGCACCCGAAAACTAATCCTGCTGGATCCACATCACCAAAGATGGCTTAAGCTCGAAGCTTTGGGCCGTTATAGCTGGAGGACGGATGGCGGAGGTGGACTCAATGGAAGGCATCGAGTACTCCAACAGGGACTTGTGAGGCGGGGTGTTCTCCCCCATGGCTTCAGGATCCTCTCTTCTTCTCTTCTCGACGGCCAAACGCCTAAGGGTGGCGTTTATCTCTGGATCAACGGGGATCAAGTCGTCGAGACTTCTTGAACTCCTGCACATGAAAAACAACAAACACCCGTGAAGCGACAAGTGGGAAAGAAACAGATAAGATAAGAAATAAAAATAAAAAATAAAAATAAGAAAATAAAAAGAAAAAGGAAGAATGCGAAAATTATCGCGAGGTAGGGATAAGAGCTAGACACTAGGGTTCATGAGATCCTAAAATAACAAGCACGTTGCCTCCCCGGCAACGGCGCCATAAACTTGACGTGCCCCCGGTTTGCGAGCCGCAAATGGCCGGGGACCCGCGTGAGGGTTTAGATATTTGTAACCGCAAGCACACGGTGTTGTAGTGCGGCTTGGGGGTCGAACACAGGGAGGCTAGGATGTGCTTGTGTCAAAGATGTCCAAAATCACACCGTGGGCGAGCTAGCCCAGATCGGATGATGGGTTGTCATGGTAAAGGAATGCAAGGTATAAACAATATGAAAATAAAACCCGGTACTTTGGTTTCCACTCCATCGAGAGACTCTCGCCGATATGGCCTACGGGTAGGATGGCGATCGGAATTAGGGACTAATGGTGAGACGTTGCCTCTAAAAGTGGTAACGGCATCCCATGGGCCCGATATTCCGGTCGGTGCCCAGGATGATACACCGAACTTCCCGGGTTCGATCAGTGGGCACTCCCGTATCCATTAACACTGATCGACTCCGGGAGCACTAAGCTCACAACGATAACTCCCAACGTCTCATCCTGCCGCTCCCACGCGCTAGGATTCGGCGTCTACGCTAAGGGCGTGAGCTATGGCTAGGGAGTCAACCGCCGAGTTTATTCCCCCTTGGCCCAACGGTCAAAGGCGGTCTTTTTCCCGTCGATGACAATAAAACACCCCGCGTAACCGTTAGATTCCTAATCCTTATCGATTTCCTAACCCTATGGACGCATCAGGAAGAGCCCCTGAAGGGGTTTCCGCCAAAATCCCAGATTTGGGAACTACTCACAAATATTCATTAAAAAGCGATCTAAACGAAAATGAACCGTTAAAATCATAATCAGACAATAGGAATGCAAAGGTAGTAAAGCAATTAAGATAATACTAAAGTTTTACAAAGATCCGAAAACTTACAAAAACTAGAAAATTACAGCCGTCACAAAATGAAGAAAACAGTAAAAAATAACCAACTCCCGAATCTGGGAAACCTAGGGTTCTATTTATAGAAAATGACATCACTCGATCGGTTGACAAGTCAACCGGTCGGGTGAGCCGCTTCACAAAATCACAGTGCAATGCGGGGGTTTCACCCGGTCAGTATGAACTGGTCGGTTGGAACTTGGTGTGGTCGGTTGGATCTTGGTGCCGACCGGTTGGATCTTGGAGCAGACCGGGTGAGGAGATCGGTTGGAGCTTCGAGTATTGGCTGTTGAAATTCAGCTACAGGTGAACCGATCGGGTGGAAATCAGCTTCGAATTTCCAGAGACTTTGAGCTTTTGACCCGGTCACTGAACCGACCGGGTGACTTCTCGTGAGCTACAAGCTGCGCCCGGGTGGTGCACACGTGCATCACCCGATCGGTTGGAGATGACCAACCAACCGGGTGAGGGGCTGAAAGATGCAATCTTCGTCGTTTGACCCCCTGGATCACGTGTGACTCCTCCTGTTGCTCCGGGGACACATGATATCATCGTTTTACGCCCCAAATGCCAGCAAACTCCTGCAAAACACGGAAAATACGGAAAAGTGAAAGAAAACAAGAAAATACAAGAAAACACGAGAAAACAAATAAAAGACGACGGTAAATACGGAAAAACACGGAAGAAAACACACGTAAATATATGAAATATAAACGTACGTCACACTCCTACCTGCATTCGTCGTTCAATGAAAGGATCCTTAACTCGTCATCCAAACCCGAAAGTCCTAGCGGGAATTTCCGATACCCTAGCAATCTTTCTCTCGATTGTTTTCTTTCTTTATTTGTTTTCTTTTTGTGTGGAGTCTTTGGTCGTGCCTTACTGATCATGACACCCTCGCATTTCACATCCATCGCTATTACGACCTCCTTCGTAATCCACCTCCACCAATAAATTCGATGTCCAATCAACCTAGGAATCGATAGGTAGTATAAGCAACGCCTCCGTGTGGATTCGACCCCGAACTCATCGTGAATATATTGCTCTGACACCCTTGCACTTGGGGGTGATGGTGTGCATTACCTTTTTGGGGTGCGTATCCTTGCAGAACAACAAAATGGCACCGATGCCGGGAATGCGTTCTGCCATTTTACTTATTTATCACAATTAGGTTGCTAGACTTCGAATAAAAAAAATAAAACACTTGAAAACTTATAAAAAGAAATAAAAAGAGATTTTTCCCTGCCACCACTTAATTATTATCTCCTTTTCTTGTACCACCGATATCTTTTTCAGGTTGTTTGTTTTTGACTATTCAGGTACAATGAAACAATCTTGAGATTATTCATGAGAAGATTATTCGGCACAGTATGAGGCTTCAATGGAAAAATACTGGTATTATCCACAGGACCCATACTACCAGATGGAAAAATATGACCACTACTCAGAGTGCTATGCCTACTGCGAGTCTTGTGATGTGGATGGACACATGCCCTACGAAAGCCGCGTTTGTCTATTGAGTCCTAACCATCCCATTAATTTGGTACTCGCACAGATGGAGGAGAGCAGGGCAACTCTTCAATTTCAACATGAGGAAACCTGTGCTGAGCTGAAGGATACCCTTAATCAACTGCAACACGCGGTCGATGATATCAACAGGACTCTTCCATCTCATGAGCCCGAGGGAGCAAACGAGGACACATTTCTGGGCTTATTGAGTAGCATTGTGGACGAAGTTCGGTCCATCGGTCAAATGATATTAATTGCAGGTGATCCTTCTGAGCATGAATTTTATAATTTTATTATTCATCGCATCTCTTCTGCAGGTACCACTGATGATGGAGTCCACGCTCGAGTTAAGGGGGGACAAGATATACTTTTATACCATGGAAGAGATGCCTGAGCCCATAGTGTCATCTGTACCCACCATTGAGAGGGCCAAACCAAGCCATCTGGTGCCTCGAGTTCCAGGACGGAAACGAAGAAGTAGGCATAACAAGGAGAAGATGAAATTTACATTGCCTTTTATTCCTGAGGAGCCCGAGGAAGAGGTCGAAACAGTGCATTGTAATGAGGTCGTACACGTGGAGTCAGAGCTTAACACTGAGGAGGTCGTGCATTGGGACGAGGATACAACCATTTATGAGGATTCAGAGCACTACCCTTCCCCATTAGAGCTTCCGCAACCACCTCCACCATGTACTACGGTAGAGGACCATCCACTAGAGCTTACTGCTCCCACTCAGGGAGATATTTTTACCCATTCCATTTCTGAATCCTGCATTCCATTTGACATTTGTTTTGATTCAGATATCTTTGACACGTCATACCTTTTACAGCATACATACGATTATGGACCGGAGGTATGCTTGGACGTGTCACTGCTTGAGGAACCTACCGAGGAGCACAACGAGGAGTCGCCTGATGAGACCCACACTCATACGCTAGAGTTACTCGAAGAACCCAAAATGAACAACGAGAAATTGCTTGTTGTGGTACACGAGAGCAGAGATACATTTTCATGGAAGTGTCGTTAACCGTTTTTTATCTTACATATTTCATTTGATGACCTTCTTTGGAAAACTTTTATTATGGGAAAAAATAATCCACATCACATTGATGCGGCTTATCTCTTTCAGGGTACAGGTGGAGTCCTTGGAGAGATGCTGGGAGTCACATTGCTAGAATCTGATGGAGTCCGTGGAGACACGCACTTGGCAGAGCCATGGAAGGATCAGTTGGAGCAGTTGCCTACACCAACAAAGATACATGATCCACCTTCTGCTACAGGTGGTATTAATTCAGTAGTGTAGATGTAGTGTAAATTATCATGCTTTAAATAAACACGAATCCTCTCGACAGGGAGAGGACAATATAGGATTTTTATGTTTTTCTAGTTTAATAAATCCACCCCATGTGATGGTTACACAATTATCTTTTACATC
Source organism: Scilla litardierei (assembly GCA_030789695.1). NCBI lineage: Eukaryota > Viridiplantae > Streptophyta > Magnoliopsida > Asparagales > Asparagaceae > Scilla > Scilla litardierei. The sequence continues at coordinate 11,208,326 of CM061142.1, read as the reverse complement.
CAACCCTCTATATATTATTATTTCCCACCCCTATATTATGGTGCTTACTTTGCTTCTCTCCCCTATTATTATGCCCATCTGTCTACACCAGGCACCTTCTGACATAGCTTGGGGGAGAGATATTATTTTGTTGTGTAGCTCCCTATTTTACCGATGTCCTCTATTCATATCATACATACATTGAGGAAAATGTGACATTTAAGCTTAGGGGAGTGCACAATGCACACACTCTGCTTCATCGTGAAACACACCTTAAAATTTTCTAATTAACCATATTCACCTCTCTATTTATATCTCATATGCTTCATTTTTTAAGAAATATTGTGGATTTATTTTTTTATGAACTCTGGTATCTGATTAGATTGGAGTTTAATTCCTTGATTAGATTATCATTGCTAATATGCTTTTTCATAGTAGAATCTATAGGTTCACAACCATATTCTTGAAACAGTTGAGCTTAAATGAATGAATAAAAAACTGAATATTATTTGAATCTTGCATGATTTGATTGATAATTCTATTGCTTCATGAATGATTAGTGATTCAAAAGAGATAGGATAACATCACGACAACCAAAGTAGTGATAATTAGAATTCTTGAAACCAAGCCATGTCTAGATTCTATACTTTTTTTTTCTTTTGTGTATAGCCAAATAAATGATCCTTGATCATGCTTTGCATTCCATCACATTTAAGTGAGTTTACAAAAATCCCAAAAATTATAAATGTCGAATAAATATCCTAAATAAAAGGTCCTTGGGGTTCCTTGTAACCTGATGCCCTAAGAGCATCTGATCTGGGATGCATATATCGTCTCTTGCACTTCATTGCGTTTACGCAAGTTTGCAAGACAAAAAGCCAAAAATATATCCAAAAGTATAAAAACACGAAAAAAATTCCATATCTCTATCCCATTTTCTATTTAGAACAAAGACATGGCAAAGTTGATAAGTTTTAGGAGTCATGAAACGAGCGTAGTGTGGTGACTGCCTTACCTTGATTGAATTTACTAACTCATTCCATGAAACTTAACAAAACACTACACATGCTTGATGTTGTTTGATCATTACATATTATACTGCTTAAAGAATGAGTTATGGACATTGAAATTCATTTCTGTGAACTTAGCATATTTCATGACAAACTATGATAAGATGTAGCTTTACTATCGTTTTATCATTTATCGAGTTCATTATCTTTATTGAAATCCACTATATGTTCATTTGAGCGAGACTCAAGTATTTTGCATGAATGTGTGTTCTGATTATATATTGGTGTGTGTTCATGTATTCTTGCATCCATGAGTCCGTATAATTGCTGAGTTTGGAATTGAGCCCCTTGATGCCATCACACTTTCATCACCTCATCATTCCATTGTACTCCTCTCCCAGGTTTGCTTCTTACTAGTCTTCTTCGAGGACGAGTAAGAGGTAAGCTTGGGGGATTTTGATGTGTCATAATATTCCACATCTTGTCCATATGTTTACACATCAAAATGATCGCTTAAATCCCAATTTTATACGCTTTTATATCGATAATTGGAACTATTTGACTTTGAAAGTGTTTGGATGCATTTCAGGAAATATCGAGCGATTTAGAGCAAGTTGTAGAGGAGGACATGATCATCGATGCTAGAGCGTCAACGACGTCGTGTTCAAGGAGCTCATGCTGCTGGAGAGGAACAAGAAGAGGAAGCAAATGAGGAAGAGAAGAGAGAAATAAGAAAGCAAAGAAGGAAGGAGAGGAGAAAAGAGAGAGGCCCAGGGCTGAGTTCCAGGTCGTTCGGTCGAGCGTGCCATGCACTCGACCGAGTAGGGACACTGAGAGGAGAAGAAAATCTTCAAGGGGTCGCTCGGTCGAGTGACCTCTTTCGCTCGACCGAGCTAACCTCTGCAGGGAGAACAAATTTGCCTTCGAACTCTCTGTAAAATTTGCACTTAAGCTCAGCCGAGCGACCCAGATCGCTCGATCGAGCGACCCCTCTTCGACCGAGTGACATCACTTCCACTTAGATGCCGCTTGTTCGAGCGGCCAACCCCTCGATCGAGCGGCCCCCTTTTCGCAGGCAAAGAAGCTGAAGCACGAGAAGGCGCTCGACTGAGCGCAAGGGCACGCTCGGCTGAGCTGCTCGGGTCCCAGCTCTCGCAAGTTACGAACGGTTCGGGGTTTTATGGCTTTTTCTAGGGTTTTGTTGGGGGATATATATATGTAATGAGTAGCAATCATTTGGGGGGATCCCCCTTTCATCCATATTCTATTTTAGGGATGATTTTCAGAGGTTAGGCTACGCCATTGGCTCGTCTTCGATGTTTAAGTATTGGATCTTCATTAGCTAAGTATTTTCTTTGTTGAATCTTCTCTATTGTCTTGCTCAATTGTTTTTGGTGTTTAACCTTTCATTGCTTTTCCTTAATTTGCTTGTGATGTTGATTTCTATTGTTTCCATGTCTTTTTCAATGATTGAGTAGATCTATTGCTAGGAGTAGGGAAGAACCCTAGGATTCTAGGGGTTGGATGATAGGTTAGCCTTAGTTGGACGAATCTTGGGTTGCTCTACAGTAGTTTGAACAAGGGTTTTTGGGGATTATCCATAGGATTGGAGGATTGCGAAAATAGCTCTATGTTTTAGGGACGATCCCCACGGATCTGATTTAGGCTTAGTGGCCGTTTCTAGGGCTCATGATCACGAGAGTGACTCATGCATTAGGGTTGATTACTAACCCCCAATTCACTAGTCGGTGACTACGAGAGTAGTCTGACTGCTAGAACCAACCGTATAGTGGTACCCCAGTCCATGGATCATGAGAGTGGATACGAATAAGTGGTATGGGAACCAAGTGTCGAGCGTAATGCACGAGTCCCCGTGCAAAGTCGACTGACGGCTGCTCACGGGAAGGCATTAGACAAGCGTGAAGATGAAAGTCAAACGCTTGTTTCCATCTCCAGATGTGACACTTCTACCCGCATTCGTCGTTCGACAAAAGGATCCTTAGCCCGTCATCCAAAACCAAAAGTCCTAGCAGGGATTTTCGACACCCTAGCGATCTTTCTCTCGATTGTTTTCTTTGCTTTATTTGTTTTCTTTTTGTGTGGAGTCTTTGGTCGTGCCTTGCTGATCATGACACCCTCGCATTCCACATCCATCGCCATTACGACCTCCTTCGTAATCCACCTCCACTAATAAATTCGAAGTCCAATCAACCTAGGAATTGATAGGTAGTATAAGCAATACCTCCATGTGGATTCGACCCCGAACTCATAGGGAATATTTGCTCTGACACCTTTGCACTCTGATACCTTTGCACTGGGGGGTGAGGGTGTACATTACCTTTTTTTGGGGTGCGCATCCTCGCAGAACAACAGATCCCATGTAGCTCCATCACGCTTTGGTATTTGTGGACGTGTTTACATAGATCACATGTGCCATCGTACAGCTTCAAGGGCGATATCATGAACTTTGGTAGCCGTGGGGCCGAAGTGATCTTCTCCTTCAAATGATTCCGTCCACTGTTTGGAACAGAAGAATGACAAATTAGATGTGGCTCATCTCCATAAGGACGGCTCTGCCGATAGGTGGAGGCGTTAGATGAGTCGACTTGACCTCCACCCAAATGATTGTGGGAGTTCGGGGATTCTTTCATTTCAGCCCAATCGTATGCCTCTGTGTAGGACTGTGGTTATGCTCCTGGGTGCGACAGTCCCTATCCTGTTCCACACCGCTGTGAATGGGACGATGAGAAACTCTTCCATTGTTGGAGGGCCCCAAGCCATGTTGTTGCCCATTAGAGCAGTTGTCACCACCCCTATGGTTATTCTGGCCTCCATCGTCATTGCCGATCTCGGGTTGTCACTGAGATGTAGGAGTGGTATTGAGCAATGGGTTGACCTGTCGCTCCAAATTTGACTCCCCAGCCCCCGGACTTCTTGATGTAGCTTGTGCCCCTATGGGAGCCAGCGTCGAATTGAGGGGGCAGAGGCGGCTTTACCGCGGCCACCAACATTGGTGGTTGGTTTATCTGCAGATGGCGACAGTCAATGCTGCGAGGTTGGCATTGACTAACTGAGTAAATGTATCGAATTGTTCTTGCAAAACTAGTCGCAAGACTGGTCTCCCCTACGAAGAAAATCAAGCATCATCTTAGATGAATGTGGCATCATCGTTTACGCCAAAGAGTGGACCGATGTTCATGGGTCTAGTCGACATGGTGATTACTTCGAGATGTTGACTGCTTCATCGTATTCCTACAGACAGTGCCAATTGATAACGGATGGGTTCTGGCCAACAGTAAAATGGGCTGTCTTGGACGCCTCAGATGAGGTGGATCCTCGTCAGCTGTTGAGTGGGACCTGCGGTGGTTAGAACCCGGGTCAGAGAGAGCCTATCTCGAGCTACGTGGCTGAAGATTCGCCAAACTCTAATGATTCTAGACGAGGCACGGCTGAGCCTTGGGTCGTTTGATATGACACTCTGAGCTGCTTGCTGTATTGGCCTTCGAGCTATCTGCAATGCAGACACTCGTCATGGGGTCGGATCTGGGTTCCGACCAAAATCCCCTCCGATACTTAAGTTAGTATGGACTTAAGTTGGCCCGGGGCAATCAAGATCGACCTAAGGGAGATTGACTTGATCTAGTCTCGCCGAGCTTTTGGAGGAAGAAATATATGTGTGGAAAGTAAGAGAGAAGTTGTCAGAGTACATAGTATTCAGTACCTCTGGAGTGTCCCTTGCACTGTTGGCGTTTTCTCTATTTATAAGTGGAGGCGTCCCCTTAGTGCCATTGGTGAATAACGGTCCCCCATTATAGGGACACGTTCATCCCTGAAAGATATGCATAACCGATGTCTACTCATCCCGTCATTACCGAGACCATAATTAACCATCTCCTTGAGTTTCGGAAGCTCAACGGGCAAATCCTGCATGGTCTTTGACCAAGCAGATGATTAATCTCTCACATGGGCTTCACAGGCTGTATGGGCTGCAGCTTCTACTTTGTGGGCTCTGCACTAAATTGGGGACATGTCCTTTTTCCTTCGGGGGCCGACCCAAGGATGTAACAACTATGAAAATTGGTATACTAATTTCATTTAATTCATTTGAGAGTAGCTTGCTTTGCTCATTTTCTTTTCAATCTACCTACGGTTCAGATACAGACCTCGAGCTAACAGGCCCTCCAAAGCCCACGACCCTCCCAATCCTTAATCCTAAATAAGTTCTTAGGGGAGAAAGAGTCTTTAACTCATCCACATTTTTATCATCTGTGTGATTTCATGTTTCTTTGTGTAGGCTCTCAGTTTAGGCCACTATTATTTAGCTTAGGACAATATATGGTCTTAACTCATCTTCTTGTTTGTTTAATCTGTTTGATTTAATGTTTCATTCTGTAGGCCCTTAGCGTCTGGCATTTGCTTTTCATAACAGAGGCTAGTTTCCATGATGAAAGTAGTGCAAGCTTTTTAACGTTGCTTTTGCTTGATGAGCCCAAACATAATGCACTAATTTTCTATGCATTGAGTTGAACTCTAGAGTTTGTACCACTTCCATAGTCATTCACATTGCCATACATCCAAATACAAACTTCCTTTTTAATATTTTTTTCTTGTCTATCCCGTTCCCTTAGAATATGAAACCTTTAGAAAAAAGGAAATGTAACAATTCAGACTTGAAACAAGCCTTTGACCGGCCCAGAGGAACCAAGTCAACAACGACTAGTCAACCGACCCACTACGGCCTTGGGCTCTAGCCCAAGGACTTCACGAGTAGGTCGCGCCCCTCCACCTGAGACGAAGGCCCGATAGACCGTCCACCTTCCGAGGTGGAGGAAATCGCTCCCCAAACCGATGGAGCACTCGCCAATTATGGCAGACACTCAAAGCCATCCCTCCGGCAATCATGGACTGCCTTCATGGCATTTATCCCTTCATAAAATGGACGCAATTATTGGGATCAATATTTTCTGATCAGCGTGTCCCCATCAATAATGGCAATAAGGTCTCATCATTATCCATTACTATATGGAGCTCATGTATATGAAGATGATGATGCATCATCTCCAAGTGGGGATCTCCGAGATCTACAATGAAGGTATACCATTACCATTTCCCAACACCTTCCAACTTACACATTCATCCTCCATTGCTCGGCGCGAGAACTCGTGCTTGGTCTCTCCGTGAACCAAGCTCGATTCCACCGAATACCTCTTAGTCACCAGCTGACTTAAGCATCGGAAGGACTTGGTTGGAACCAAGGTCCGACCCCCTTGACGAGCTCCCTGGTCTATGCAGATCAAAGGAGATGTCAACCTGCAGAAGCTTCCCTTCTGCTTCCCATCATTCGGATCCGAACGCCCTCGAGCTCGAGTCTGTTCGGCCGACCAATCCAGGAGGCAGTCGCCCAACCGAAGCTACCCTTCGGCGCATCGACGCATGGCATATGCTTTTCATGATAAAGGCTAGTTTCCATGATGAAAGTAGTGCAAGCTTTTTCATGTTGCTTTTGCTTGGTGAGCCCAAACATAATGCACTAATTTTCTATGCATTGAGTTGAACTCTAGAGTTTGTACCACTTCCATAGTCATTCACATTGCCATACATCCAAATACAAACTTCCTTTTTAATATTTTTTTCTTGTCTATCCCGTTCCCTTAGAATATGAAACCTTTAGGAAAAAGGAAATGTAACAATTCAGACTTGATACAACCCTTTGACCGGCCCAGAGGAACCAAGTCAACCACGACTAGTCAACCGATCAACTACGGCCTTGGGCTCTAGCCCAAGGACTTCACGAGCAAGTCGCGCCCCTCCACCGGAGACGAAGGCCCGATAGACCGTCCACCTTCTGAGGTGGAGGAAATCGGTCCCCAAACCGATGGAGCACTCGCCAATTATGGCAGACACTCAAAGCCATCCCTCCAGCAATCATGGACTGCCTTCATAGCATTTATCCCTTCATCAAATGGGCGCAATTATTGGGATCAATATTTTCTGATCAACGTGTCCCCATCAATAATGGCAATAAGGTCTCATCATTATCCATTACTACGGGGAGCTCATGTATATGAAGATGATGATGCACCATCTCCAAGTGGGGATCTCCGAGATCTACAATGAAGGTATACCACTACCATTTCCCAACACCTTCCAACTTACACATTCATCCTCCATTGCTCGGCGCGAGAACTCGTGCTTGGTCTCTCCGTGAACCAAGCTCGATTCCACCGAATACCTCTTAGTCACCATCTGACTTAAGCATCAGAGGGACTTTGTCAGAACCAAGGTCCGACCCCCCTGATGAGCTCCCTAGTCTATGCAGATCAAAGGAGATGTCAACATGCAGAAGCTTCCCTTCTGCTTCCCATCATTCGGATCCGAACGCCCTCAAGCTCGAGTCTGTTCGGCCGACCAATCCAGGAGGCAGTCGCCCAGCCGAAGCTACCCTTCGGCGCATCGACGCATGGCATATGCTTTTCATAATAAAGGCTAGTTTCCATGATGAAAGTAGTTCAAGCTTTTTCACGTTGCTTTTGCTTGGTGAGCCCAAACGTAATGCACTAATTTTCTATGCATTGAGTTGTACTCTAGAGTTTGTACCACTTCCATAGTCATTCACATTTCCATACATCCAAATACAAACTTCCTTTTCATATTTTTTTTCTTGTCTATCCCGTTCCCTTAGAATATGAAACCTTTAGAAAAAAGGAAATGTAACAATTCAGACTTGATACAACCCTTTGACCGGCCCAGAGGAACCAAGTCAACAACGACTAGTCAACCGACCCACTACGGCCTTGGGCTCTAGCCCAAGGACTTCACGAGCAGGTCACGCCCCTCCACCCGAGACGAAGGCCCGATAGACCGTCCACCATCCGAGGTGGAGGAAATCGCTCCCAAAAACCGATGGAGCACTCGCCAATTATGGAAGACACTCAAAGCCATCCCTCCAGCAATCATGGACTGCCTTCATGGCATTTATCCCTTCATAAAATGGACGCAATTATTGAGATCAATATTTTCTGATCAGCGTGTCCCCATCAATAATGGCAATAAGGTCTCATCATTATCCATTACTACGGGGAGCTCATGTATATGAAGATGATGATGCATCATCTCCAAGTGGGGATCTCCGAGATCTATAATGAAGGTATACCACTACCATTTCCCAACACCTTCCAACTTACACATTCATCCTCCATTGCTCGGCGCGAGAACTCGTGCTTGGTCACTCCGTGAACCAAGCTCGATTCCACCGAATACCTCTTAGTCACCATCTGACTTAAGCATCGGAGGGACTTGGTCTGAACCAAGGTCGGACCCCCCTGATGAGCTCCCTAGTCTATGCAGATCAAAGGAGATGTCAACCTGCAGAAGCTTCCCTTCTGCTTCCCATCATTCGGATCCGAACGCCCTCGAGCTCGAGTCTATTCGGCCGATCAATCCAGGAGGCAGTCGCCCTGCCGAAGCTACCCTTCGGTGCATCGACGCATGGCATATGCTTTTCATGATAAAGGCTAGTTTCCATGATGAAAGTTTTGCTTGGTGAGCCCAAACATAATGCACTAATTTTCTATGCATTGAGTTGAACTCTAGAGTTTGTACCACTTCCATAGTCATTCACATTGCCATACATCCAAATACACACTTCCTTTTTAATATTGTTTTCTTGTCTATCCCGTTCCCTTAGAATATGAAACCTTTAGGAAAAAGGAAATGTAACAATTCAGACTTGATACAACCCTTTGACCGGCCCAGAGGAACCAAGTCAACCACGACTAGTCAACCGATCCACTACGGCCTTGGGCTCTAGCCCAAGGACTTCACGAGCAGGTCACGCCCCTCCACCGGAGACGAAGGCCCGATAGACCGTCCACCTTCCGAGGTGGAGGAAATCGCTCCCCAAACCGATGGAGCACTCGCCAATTATGGCAGACACTCAAAGCCATCCCTCCAGCAATCATGGACTACCTTCATGGCATTTATCCCTTCATCAAATGGGCGCAATTATTGGGATCAATATTTTCTGATCAGTGTGTCCCCATTTATAATGGCAATAAGGTCTCATCATTATCCATTACTACGGGGAGCTCATGTATATGAAGATGATGATGCATCATCTCCAAGTGGGGATCTCTGAGATCTACAATGAAGGTATACCACTACCATTTCCCAACACCTTCCAACTTACACATTCATCCTCCATTGCTCGGCGCGAGAACTCGTGCTTGGTCACTCCGTGAACCAAGCTCGATTCCACCGAATACCTCTTAGTCACCATCTGACTTAAGCATCGGAGGGACTTGGTCGGAACCAAGGTCCGACCCCCTTGACGAGCTCCCTAGTCTATGCAGATCAAAGGAGATGTCAACCTGCAGAAGCTTCCCTTCTGCTTCCCATCATTCGGATCCGAACACCCTCGAGCTCGAGTCTGTTCGGCCGACCAATCCAGGAGGCAGTCGCCCTGCCGAAGCTACCCTTCGGCGCATCGACGCATGGCATATGCTTTTCATAATAAAGGCTAGTTTCCATGATGAAAGTAGTGCAAGCTTTTTCATGTTGCTTTTGCTTGGTGAGCCCAAACGTAATGCACTAATTTTCTATGCACTGAGTTGAACTCTAGAGTTTGTACCACTTCCATAGTCATTCACATTTCCATACATCCAAATACAAACTTCCTTTTTAATATTTTTTTCTTGTCTATCCCGTTCCCTTAGAATATGAAACCTTTAGGAAAAAGGAAATGTAACAATTCAGACTTGATACAACCCTTTGACCGGCCCAGAGGAACCAAGTCAACCACGACTAGTCAACCGACCCACTACGGCCTTGGGCTCTAGCCCAAGGACTTCACGAGCAGGTCGCGACCCTCCACTCGAGATGAAGGCCCGATAGACCGTCCACCTTCCGAGGTGGAGGAAATCGGTCCCCAAACCGATGGAGCACTCGCCAATTATGGCAGACACTCAAAGCCATCCCTCCAGCAATCATGGACTGCCTTCATGGCATTTATCCCTTCATCAAATGGGCGCAATTATTGGGATCAATATTTTCTGATCAGCGTGTCCCCATCAATAATGGCAATAAGGTCTCATCATTATCCATTACTACGGGGAGCTCATGTTTATGAAGATGATGATGCATCATCTCCAGGTGGGGATCTCCGAGATCTACAATGAATGTATACCACTACCATTTCCCAACACCTTCCAACTTACACATTCATCCTCCATTGCTCGGCGCGAGAACTCATGCTTGGTCTCTCCGTGAACCAAGCTTGATTCCACCGAATACCTCTTAGTCACCATCTGAATTAAGCATCGGAGGGACTTGGTCTGAACCAAGGTCGGACCCCCCCTGACGAGCTCCCTAGTCTATGCAGATCAAAGGAGATGTCAACCTGCAGAAGCTTCCCTTCTGCTTCCCATCATTCGGATCCGAACGCCCTCGAGCTCGAGTCTGTTCTCCCGATCAATCCAGGAGGCAGTCGCCCTGCCGAAGCTACCCTTCGGTGCATCGACGCATGGCATATGCTTTTCATAATAAAGCCTAGTTTCCATGATGAAAGTAGTGCAAGCTTTTTCATGTTGCTTTTGCTTGGTGAGCCCAAACATAATGCACTAATTTTCTATGCATTGAGTTGAACTCTAGAGTTTGTACCACTTCCATAGTCATTCACATTGCCATACATCCAAATACAAACTTCCTTTTTAATATTTTTTCTTGTCTATCCCGTTCCCTTAGAATATGAAACCTTTAGGAAAAAGGAAATGTAACAATTCAGACTAATAGTTTGTGAACCATACCAGTAGCGGTGTGAACGGAGCGGATTCCGATTGGATAATATGATATGAAAATCCAAGTTTGATTTTTGAATCTACTAAATGAATCCGATCGGAGTGGATTCCAATTGGATATTGTAATATCGTAATTCGAGTTTGATTTTTGATCTACTTTATGATATTTGATAGGATAAAGCTAATAGAGAATAATTGAGAAAAAAAGACGACACATGACCAACTTTAATCAGATATGCTATCGTAACGTGATATATTCTTGTTGATATATATGTCCGGCCCACGAAGTGGAAAGATGAAATATTTTCTCTTAGAAGAGCGAAGCACATTGACGTGGCACCTTGACCAATTAGGCCCATAAAATCCAAAAGGGAGGCTAACCGTTAGCTTGGTCAAAGCCCGCATGTCATTTTCCCGTTGAGCTTCCGTGGCTTGAGGAGGCGGTTGATTATGGGTTCATAAATGACGGGAGGAGTGGACAGCGGTTACGACGACTTATGAGGATGATTGTGACACCATAAGTGGTAACTGTTATCCGCCAACGTCACTAGAAGAGTCATCTTTACCCATAAATAGAGGTGGGACAAATAGAAGAAGGACAAACAAAAGATGTTCAGAATACTATGTACTCTGACAAACTCATTTCCTTCCACTCTTATATTTCTTCTTCCATAAAAGCTTGAGGTGACTAAATCGAGACGATCTCCCTTGGGTCGATCTTGACAGCCACGAGCCTTACTTAAGTGGTTACTAACTTAAGCATCGGATGGGATTTGGGTGCAAACCCAGATTCGACCCCATAACGTCTGTCTGTGGTGCAGGTCGTACGAGGCATGACCCAGCTGAAAGATGGTCATCCCAGATAGTAACTCCGAAAACAATGTAGTTTTACCGCAATTGCACGGTTAAGTGGTGAGCGGGTATCAAATCACGGGGAGGAACTATTAGTATCTATATGGATTACTAAGATATTTTGAAATGGTGGCGAAGAAATATTGGTGTCACAACCGTTCGAAGTGTTGGTTGTAAATTCAATTTATAAGAGTGCCTAGGACTTGGGAATCCTCACTATAGATTTCAAGCAATCAATGTGAAACACGAATTTCTATATTACTACTCTTTATTTAGGGTGAACTTGTCGCAACTAAATTGGGAACCAACACATGCTCTCTCGCTACGAAAGTCTATAGTAATCTAAACTAGAGCCTCGCTCTAGCCCAAGCCTAGTTCAAACTACTAGCATTAAGATCGACAATAATATTCAATTCCAACCCAAGCTCGCTCTTGCGCAACTTAAGTTCGAATTTAGATCGTGATAGTTCATATCCATTTTACCGTCGTACACGCGAATATAATTATAGAAGTATAATAAAGATGCTAGCTTTGGTCACTCTCTCACACCAATTCTAGAGAATCTCGATTATAGATCTAAATCGAATATCTAGGGCTTACCTTAGATCAAGATCCTCTCTCTCGAGCTCTCAAGATCCAATAGAAATCCCTAGCTATCCGTAGTAAATCAATCACAATCTAACCCTTAACAAGCTTAGCGACATAGCAATTCCATAGATCTCACAGATCATACTTTAAATCTATAGGGTTCATCCCTTTGTCCTAGAGCAAAGAGACTACTCACAATTCATCATAAAAATCACAATAGAAATAAGATGTGCAATATAATTCATCACAAAACTCAGATTTAGAGAGAAATTTAGCAAAAAAATATCAACTTGCAAGAGTTTAGACAAACCAATTTTGGAATACAAGCTTCAAGAATAAGAAATTTAGATCCATCTCTCCAATGCTTTCGCCAAAAGAAAACTAGACTTACAATTAAAACTAAGAAAATTATTCTAAAGAGTCTCCCCTTGGGCTGCCCACAAAACTGGGCATTTATAGCCGCCCAAAAAATACAGAAAATCCTTATAGATTTGTCCCTAAACAACTGCAAACCCTAGATTTGGGAAACTGGCCGACGACGCACTCAACCGAGTGAACTGCTCACTCGATCGAGTGACAAATCTACAAGAAATTGGGATATACATCGTTCTGGAAGTGCAGACCACTCGGTCGAGTAGTCTTCTCACTCGGTCGAGTGTGATTCATACTCAGTCGAGTAGGACCTATTGCAGATCCTCTCTAAAAATAGAGAAGCATCGAAGGATTTCTTCAAATTTTTTATCTCCACTCGGTTGAGTGGGCTTCTCACTCGATCGAGTGGAAATTCCCACTCGGCCGAGTACATTCTGGCTCTTCTTCAGGCTGGATTGGACGTGTCAACTTCACTCGGTCGATTAGGCTGCTTCACTCGGTCGAGTGGGCTGTGTCACTCGGCCGAGTAGCCTGTTTCAGTACTCTTCTCTCCTTCTTCTCTCTTTCTCGTCGTTTCTTTCGCCTTCCTTCTTCTTCTACTCATCATCCAATGTCGTTAGCTCTCAGATATCATCGTCAATGATGCTCCGACACGCGTGTAAGCGCTCGTGGCTCCAAATTGCTCCCGATTGCTCCATATTTCTTGAAATCGAACGAAATAAAGAGATAGTGAAATATATCGTAAAAGCGTCGTATAATCGTTAAAATCATGATATGATCAATCGTTATGGGATGAAAAAATGCAGAAATAAAGTGTAAAATATGAGCCTATCAAAATCCTCCAAGATTACCTCTTCCTCGTCCTCGAGGAAGATAAGTAAAAAGCGACCTTGGCGAATAAAATAAAGAAAAATCAAATAAATGAAAAAGAAGATGAAGAAGGGAAGTGCTAGATTATTCTTTTAGAATTCGGATTTTCTTACTCAAATATCACGAGCAATGAATAAGAAACATCACTAAAGCTTCTATTTCAATATCATTTCATATGGGTACACTTGATAGAAAAACTAAGAACAACGTGAATTAGATGAAATATGAAATTATTTTAGAATCGAACATCGTCTAAGGCATAGAAAAATGATATACATAATTATAGACAACACACCTTTCAATTGACTGCTTCTATTTGGAGTGTAACAGATATCACGCAATTCAAATCAATAAGAATAGAAAGAGATGGTTTTCATGAATTTCATGCCAATTTTTAAGTTCATAGAAGTCGTTATACTCTGTATCAGAAATTACCTAGCTTAGGCCGTCATGCACATATAAGTAGTCACACTCTCACATATCATTGGATCTCCTCCCCCAAGCTTGTCTATAAGCGTGGTGTCATCAAATATGAACTTTTCCCCAAATTTTTATAGCTCCATATATAAAAAGGAAAACAAGAAAGAAGTAAAGAAGGGGATTGTGTATATACAATGAAACTTTTCTTTTTCTTTTTCTTTTCTCTTTTTTTGTACACAAGAACAATCCCAAAGAAAGATGTAAAGATATAGATTTTTCTTTTCTTTTGAGTTTTTGGGATTATGAAGCTTATTTCTTTTTAGCATGGGGAAGATGCAATAATAAGATTCACTTAAGGGGATATTCACCAATGATTATATGTATAGAAGTACTTTTCAAGATATGTGGAGAAAGAATATATGATAACGCTCGGTTCACTCTTTTTGTATGTGCACAACAACTTCAGCATGCTAATGTCATTTACTCAGTTTGATTTTTAAAAGTAAATTAATCTATTCATATCAAATGACAATAAATTCATTCAAGCTGGAAGTTCAATACACGTTTCATGCAATAAGAAGTGATATTAAGATACAAAGCAGTACTCCAAGTAATAGACAGTCAATGCATGAATCTTGGTGCATTTTCTATAAAAAGTATACAATAATGTAATTCTCAGACGAGTCAACACTAAAATTCATTCATGAACAAATAATAAACACATTGGAAGTTCTTTTTCTCAAGTGCATGTCAAATATATTGCAGATGATATCAGAAATAGAAAACAATAGCATGGCAAGAGATACGTGCATAAGAGTAAAGTGAAATCCAAGCTGCATTCATTATAGGGAATTCATCTTTAGCAAAGAAAGTAAAAGAAGTAGGGATAAAATAAAATCTAACTATACACATGCAAGCACTCCAAAAAAAATGAAGAAAACATGATGCATGGAAAAAAAATGAAAAAGTCCGTGAAAATAAGTGGAAAATGAAGAAAAGTGAAAAATAAACATAAAAGTAAGGAAAATAAAAAAGTGTGTGGACACACTCACTCACCCAAGCTAAACATCACATTGTCCTCAATGTGAGAAGTGTGGCACAAGGACTGATAAGATAGGGGTGGGTGGGTGTGGATGCAGAATGATGCGAAATAAAGGAAAATAAGGAAAATAAAACATGATATGTTGGTATATGCAAAGGATATATGCAAAGCGAGCATGCAAAATGATATATGGTTGGATGCAAGATAGTGGCCCAGAAATACTTACTCTCCCCTAAGCTGAAATATACAGTGCCCTGCATAAAGGTGAAGACAGATGACTTCAAAATAGTGGGGTGAGGTGTGGAGCAAAAATATGACTGGCATCAAGAAGTCGTGCCTAGACTGTGCATCTCCATCACCTCCATGCTGCGGGGGTGGTGATGGCGGAGGTGATGGCTGCTTAGGGGCAGGCTGCTGCTGTAGGTGGTGCTGAGACTGCTGAAAGTGTAGCTATGGGGTCGCTATGCAGTGGGGGCACCATCCCAGAGGAAGAAGGACTAGGGTCACCAGTCTTCTTCTGCCTGGAAGCAGGCTGCCAAGCTCTAGATCTAGTGCGTGGTGGCATCGATGAATGCCTTGAGATGCACACTAATCAAGTGCTAATCTATATGCTCAAAATAAAATACTGAACGAGTGTACCAAGCACGATGCGACTCCGAGCAAGCAAATGAGTGTAAGAGAGCTCCCCTAAGCTCCAAATCAGTGGTAGATCTCCCCAAGCTCTCATGTTGCATAAAAACAATTAATTAGCATTAAGAATTCATAATACATAGGGTAGATCAATAGAATTCGACGAAAAATCGGGTTGAATAGGGTTGTGGGTTGGATATGGGCTTACAAAATGGATTAGGGAAGATATAGGGCGAAATAGGGCTAGATGGGGGGGGGGTGATAGTCGGGCGAGCTGCGTCGGAGGTGGCACCGACGTCAGCTGGGGAAGCGTGCTTGGGCGAGTCGAGTGCGGGCTCGGGCGAGTCACAGAGGAGCCACGGTCGAGTCGGTGGATTTTGGGATTCTAGGGGAATTTGGGGATTTCGGGAGGTTTGGCTACAGGCAAGTGCGGTTGGGGATTTTATAGGGTTTGACCAACTTAAGTCACTCGACCAAGTGATGATCGTCACTCGGTCGAGTAGCCAGATATTAACACTTTTTGAAATTTCGACTAAGTCGAGCGACTCGACCGAGTGGTTCGAGTCACTCTGTCGAGTGACAAGTTCCACTCGGTCGAGCAAGAGATAAAGACAGAGTATGAATGTTTTGGTGATTCTGCTGCAGTCTCCTACTTGGTCGAGTAGAATTAGTCACTCGGTCACTCGACCGAGTAGATAGGCCTTACAGAGCATGATATTAGAGTTGTCTGCTACAGGGTGCACTCGGTCGAGTGACAAGTCACTCGGCCGAGTGGCATAAAATTTACAGAGTATGATGTTTGGGACTTTCCTGCTCAGTGCGTCACTCAGTCGGTGACTTCTTCACTCGGCCGAGTGAGAATCTCACTCGACCGAGTAGGCTGTCTGTTTCAGCTCTTTACTCTCTGTTTTTCTCCGTCTTCTGTTCACACTCTCCCGTCAGGTTCTTCCTTTCTCTATCGTTTAAGCACGTCCTCGGGGCTGCTCTCCATTACTATGGCTGAATGGATTCCTCATATCTTCTTCATGCGATAAAAATATTGCCCATTGTCAAATTTTTCTAGACTTTTGACTCACTAAACTAATAAAAATCTAAAACGAAAATAAAAAATAAAATTCAACTAAAAAGAACTAAGATATGAACATCTGGTTCCCTCCCGATAAGCTCTTGTTTAAGGTCTTGAGCTCGACCCCTTATGATTTCACGTTGAGCTCATGATGTTCGGTGCATAGGAGATGCATGTGTCAAATAGATATTGTGCTTCTTCTTGCTTGGCCTCCTTTAAGCACGCTTCCTCTCTAATGATGGTGAGTGATGACTCCCCTAAGCTTTGGTACTTGGCTCCTTTGTTCTTTTCCGACAGAGGTGAAGTATTTACCGATGGCACGTTCTTTCCTTGCTTCACTGAAGAGCTTGCTGAGCTCTCTAATCATAATGACATCAGCATCATTCTCCTCTTCCTCTGCGAGGGGATCCGGGGTATCTCTATTTGGAGCGCCGTTTTCAGAAATTGGCACTCTGTCAAGACTATCCACGTGCAAAGCTCCAATGGCATATGGCATGGCTTTATCGATGACCTCATCAAGTATGTCTACACAGTCGCTTTCCTCCAACGAGGATCTATTCTTCATGGCATGCAGGAGATGGAACTCGACTTCGATATTTCCAACATTGAGTGACAACGTTCCCTCTCTCACGTCCACGATGACTCCGACAGTTAATGTGTCATAATATTCCATATTTTATCTATATGTTTACTGATCGACCCGGAACTAACACCTTGAACTCACCTAGCAATGGCGCGAACACCAAGTGCTAAGTGTCTGGCACTTTACGCAAGCGTACGGTGTCAAGTAATAGTATAAAAGATATCGATCCTACAGGGAAGGTAGGAATGTTATTGTGTTATTTTTAAATCTCAGAATATAGGTAGCAGTCGGTTTCGAAAGATTGTTTGTTTAGGATTGTGAACAATTATTAAAGACTAGGGCTTTAGGACTCGCCACTAGGATCGTCGGACATCGATGCTTGGTTAAGACTCTTACGTTGCATTGGTTTTATTGGGATTGTCGCATCCAAGATGTAGAATTCATGGTTCTAAGCATCATGAATCTAACGTATCGCATTAACCCGTAGGTGCACACGACACGTGCATTAAAAATCGACAATATTCACGTCAATCTCGTAGACGGAATGATCTCGGCTCATGCCACTCTCGTGGGTTAGAGCTTCGATGTATTTTGGTGGCTCTCATTGACGCAATGGTGGTAGCCGTCAATTAGTAATATAGTTCGTCGGTGGATCCCATCAAGACACGATCCAGGCGTGGTCACGAGTCCCAATTGAATCCACTAACTCCCTAATTAAGACAATAGGATACTCCTTAAGCCAATCGATTCCACCGACCGTGGGCACGATCTCAGTACGAGTTCTCCTACAAACTT
Source organism: Scilla litardierei (assembly GCA_030789695.1). NCBI lineage: Eukaryota > Viridiplantae > Streptophyta > Magnoliopsida > Asparagales > Asparagaceae > Scilla > Scilla litardierei. The sequence goes on along the minus strand of CM061142.1, from coordinate 11,190,325 downwards.
TGCAAGATCAACCAAAATACTTCCCTTTTATTCCAACGCAACCTAAAAAATCCTAACTTTGCATCTCAATCCTAAAATACATGGGCTAATCCATTAGCCCTAGATAAAACTACTCACGCATTATAGAAATAATGACAAAATATTCAATAGTTGCAATAGAATTTGTCATGGTGATGGAAAACATCAAAAACAATAGAAAGTGTAGAGAATTGTTACCTATGCATCGAGAAGCAATAGCAATCCAAAGATAATTAAGAAGACAAGATTCCTTGCGAAAAACAATAATAAAAATCCAAGCTTTGCTTCATACAAAGTAGCGACGGCACAAATTCTCAAAAACCTAATTAAAACTAAAACTAAGAGTTTCTCTAAAGTTTCACTTTGAAAATAAAGCTAAAACGTCCTTAAATATATAGGGGGAAGATCCCAAAAAAATCTCAGAAAATCTGGGCACTTGGGCCCACAACCTATACTAGTCGCGTCGGCTACTCGGTCGAGTAGAGGAGCCTGCTCGGTCGAGTCAGCTACAGGCTCCCCTTGCTGCTGCTTCTGCGTCTAGCAGATACGGGCTACTCGATCGAGTAGGCCCCCTACTCGGTCGAGCTACAGTAGATCCGAAATTCCTCCAAAACGCCGTGCTGTTTCTTTTCTACTCGGGTCGAGCAGATGAGCTGCTCAGTCGAGTTGCTTAGCTGCTCGGTCGAGTTGGGATGCCTTGGTGAGAAGCCCGAAATCTTCATCTGTTTGGTGCGACTCGGGTCGAGTCGGGTGTCTGCTCGGTCGAGTATGTCTGAGCCATTTCATGTGCGATTTCAGCGTGTCAGCTCGGCCGAATAGCTGATGCTACTCGGTCGAGTCACCTAGGAAACTGATCTCAACTTTGCCTCGTTGTTGTCTCCTCCTCTCCTCCAGTCTTCTTCCATTCCTCGGCGAACTCTCATGGAGCCTTGCCAATGACGTCTCTGACGTGCCGGATGTGTCAATGTCCCAAAATAGCTCCAATTTGCTCCAAAACTCTTGAAAATCCAAAAAGCTATACAAAACTCAAATATGGCGTTAGAAGCACGATAATATATGAAAGTATGGAGTTTGGAGGCAAATATGACATGAAATGATACGATAAAAACATGTAAAATATGGACACATCAAAATCTTCTAAGCTTACCTCTTACTCGTCCTCGAGAAAGACGAATACGAGGCTCACCGGGTGATAAAAACAAAAAAATAGAAAAAGAATGGAAGATGGAGGGGAGTGATAGAGTATTCGGTCAGATCTCAAGCCATAGCGACATATCACAATGCTTCGAAAATAGATCACATACTAATAAGAATTTCATATCTTAGCTAAACATATTGCTTGCAAGCATTTAAGAACAAAGGAAGGGATTCTCTAAATTCAGGCAATCTATATTCATAGAGTCTAGTATAAACATGTTGGGGACGCACTTTTCAATCAATATAAATAAATGAAGCATCAAAGAGTCACACCAAGCATGCAATAGAGAATAAAATAAAGATCATGGCATTCATAAATTCATCTCAAATCATGAAAAATCTCCATAGTTAATATATTTCGCAAAGTTTGAGCATTATCAAATATCCGCCAATGTGCACAACTCCACTCTAATGGCGTACTCACTCATATAATCAAATGGATTCACCACCTAAAGCTTAGCTTAAGGCATCGCATCAAGGAATAATAAAGGAATTTTGTGGCCTTTTCCCAGTATGTGTGTAGCTCCAAATAGTAAGGTATAGGAAGTATTTTTCTTTCTTCTTTTTCCCTTTTAAAACCTTTTTAAGGAGCAATAGGAGATACATTTATTTTGGCTCCTTTTTTGGCTTTTTGGACTTTTTTTGAAGCTAACCTTTTCTTTTGGTTTTTTTGGGGGAATAGGATGCTGTATATGTAGCTGCAAGGGGGTAAACCCAAGTGACATGTAAAGAATAATAAGATATGTAGAGAAAGAAATAATATAATCACTCGGTTCACTCGTAAGATGTGCACAATGGTTCAATAAAATAATACTCCAACTAAACTCATAAGCAATCACAGATATTTTCATTCATTTCAACGAACAATGAAGTCATGCGGTAAAGCATACAATCATAACAGGCATGCAACAGATGGTGAAAAAAATAACAAAGCAGATGCTTTAAATATTCTAAAGATGCGTAAATCTCAGTGCATATCCAACATGAGCATACCAAATACTACTGCATACATTCAGTTTCAATTCATTTCAATCATTCATATAGAGAGATCGTCAACAGAATATATACGCAAGCATATGAATAGTAAGAGCTGAAATACTCTAAGTAGCATGGCAAAAGTAATAAGCAACATGATAGCTACTAAGGCTAAGAGAGATATCATCATATGGAATAAATCTAGCAAAGGGGGAAAGAAGGGCGGAGAAAATAAAATAAAAGCATGCATGAAAGCATACCAAACATGGAAAATATGATGCTAAAAATGAAACGGTGAAAAAGCGGTGGAAAATAAAAAATACAAAGGGTATAAAATGAAATCAAATAGAAAAAAATGAAAATAAAAGCGATATCGCTCATCCCCCAAGCTAAACACAGCAGTGTTCTAATTGCTAAGAACACGCTAGCAAGTAGTGATAATGAGGCTAGGTTGGGCGGGTGGTAAATAAAAGAAAATATAAAAATATAAAAATGAAACTATGCAAAGAAAAAGTGCATGCCCTAATGCCTAAGATGCAAAAATATGAACAGGCATGCAGATGATGCAAATGATGTCGTGATGCAGGTGCAAATGCAAAATGATGGAAAATATACTGGCGGTGCAAAAAGTGTCATCTCCCAAGCAATGCAAGGTCAGGGCCCCGAAGAGACAGATGGGCACAAAAAGGATAGGGGAAGCAATGAGCAAAAATAGTGTGAATATCAAGCAGCGGCATCACCCTCTGGAGGTGATGATGGGTCCAACTGCTGGGGACCAGAGATGGAAACATTAGGCACAGAATGTGTAGGCTCGACTGTGTGTTGGCCGGTGAAGCAACAGAAGATACAACAGGCTCAGACAGAGGTGCAACGGCTGGAGTGTCGACAGGTGTGGGAACGTGCATGTCGAAAACGGAAGTCTCCAACTGAGGTGCAATCGGCTCAAGGGTAGAAGTGACAGGCCCTGCAGAAGCCTGAGAGTGATGCACAATGAGCAGTGCAAGAGGTGCAAAAGGGACATGGTCTGGCCTGGGAAGAGGGGCTGGTGCAAGTATGACAGTGGGTGCACGCTGATGCCTAAGAATGTCAAGAATGGCTGTGCGGTCCCGCTCCACGGACTGCTGAAAAGTCGAGAGCGAGTCTGAGAGGGTGTCAAAGTCACGTCTCAGGGTGACAAACTCGTGCTCCATCGTGGAAAGACGTGCGTCCATGGTGCGGGAGCTAAGGGGTGGGCGTGAACTGCCAGAGACCACCCTTGTAGTGTGCCCATAGGCATGTGATACCTGTGGTCTTAACTGGAAGTCAGGGGAGGGAGGTCTAGCAGGGATCTCGAAGGAAGAGGATGTGCATGGAATGGATCCGAGATCCGGTGCAGAGACAGAAGCAACAACAGCATCAGAAATAGGAGACGTCGTGGCAACAGAAGTGGTGACAGACACCACGACGCTCTTGGAGAAAACTACTGATGCTGGTGCAGAAGATGTGCCAGATAGAGAAAATGTGGACCCTAAAGTGGTAGGAAGGGAAGTAAGAAGGTCCACAGGTGCGTGAAGTGAGCTGGCAGAGACGGGCTCCGAGATAGGTGAATCGGTAGGCTCGGGAGCAGAAGGACTGGCTGGCTCCAACGGGATGAAAGAAGTTAAATCTGAAGCAGCAAATTCAACCGTGCCCTCAGGTCCGGGCATGGCAGAGACAGAGGTAGCGACCTCCGGGGTAGAGGTGTGGACAGTCCTCGGGGTCTTTACGGTGGTGGTGGTGGTGGTGGTGGGAGCACTGATAGAAGTGGGAACAGAAGTGCTCCCAGGTGGAGGTGGGTGTGCAGGGTGGGCTGGCTGGGCTGCCATGAGGGAAGCAATGTTAGGCTCATCCTCGTCTGAACTGAGCACCCAATCATCGATGTCGTCGACGACTGGTGCTCCAGGTGGATCGAGGACGTGGATGGGGGGAATGAGAAAAATGTAAGGAGTGATCCAGTCAAGCATGACTGGGGTGATATGGGTGAGGGCGGTGCGAGGCAGGTAGAGGTACTACTCGCGGTGGGCGCCTAGAAGGTAAATCCAGTGACGCTCACCGTGCGACCTGATGATGGGCTTACGGGTGAGCACATCCATCGTCAAGTGTGTAGGCCCGATGGGAGTCACAAGACGTGCAGGGAGCACTAGGCCGAGCATCTGGGAAAAAATGGTGAAAATTCCCACTCAGCAGATATCGATGGCAGTGTGGGTGGTATGAAGGAGGCGATGACACAGCCAGTGTGCTGTGTCGAAGAGTAGGAAGGGGTGGAGGGTGCCGTCTGGATGGAAGCACAGAGGTCGAGTCATCCCCATAAGATGGGAAATCTCAGGAAGGGAGAGTGTCCCGACCTTTGGCCTAGAAAAGAGAGCAGTGGCAAGGTGGCACTGGGCGTAGTGGAGACATGGGTGGACGATACAATAGGATTTTGCCCTGCTAGGGCGATATCCTCGTAGACCTGTGATGCGATGTCAAAACTGCTCGGCATTGAACGATGTGGGCTCAAAGTCTAGGGAGAAATCAAGTGTGCGGTCAGGGATGGTGGGAAGTGGAATTGGGAGTGAATCATGGCGTGCATGACCACTACACCGTGGTCAAGCAGCCAGAAGCTAATGCCATCACCCTCCGAGGTGACCACAATAGAGCTCAATGCCTCAAGTGTGAGGCGTGTGTAGGTGTGGGCGTGGATGGATAGGAGGCAGTCAAAACCAAAGACATGGTAAAGCCTGTGAACACCCTGGAGGAGCCCAAGGCACTGGAGGATGGGGATGTGAGCGAAGCGGGTGGGGACGATGGTGCGGTGGTACATGGCCAGGAACCGCTCGTGGTGAGCGTCGCCCCTAACGACGATATCGTACGTCCTCAGGGTGGCCGGTGGTAGAACGGGATGTGGTGGAGGAGCGGTGGTGGGGATGTGAGGAGTGGTAGGGTGGGTGGTGTATGATGCCTCTATGGCTAGAGGCACAAGTGTGGTGGATCGTAATGAGTCGGACGAGGATGACACATCGTCCAAGTTTGGCTCGGGTGAGGATGAAGGTGAAGGTGAACGCTGTGGGCATCGTGCAGGCCGGTAAGAGGAGGGTCCAGTGGTGGTCTTCCTCTTCGCTGGCTGAGGCTTCCTTGACCTGAGGCGAGGAGGCATCGTACAAATGGTTCAGATGGCTAGCTACGGTAATATAAAATGGAAAGTGGAGCGAATGCACCGAAACCATAGTCGTTGTGAGAGCAAAGTAGCGTGCACATGCGTAGTCGCAGATCCAGGCAATCCTCCAAGCTGATCCAAACCAAGCTCCTCGGATCCACGAAGCAGCTCCAAGTGTACCTGCAATAGGATATGAAAATAAGATTAGACATTTGCGAAAATAATCCAGTTTGAAGATTAAAAATTGGAAGAATTAGGGTGGGGGTGATTCGGATATGGGGGGAGATGGGGGTGGAGAGAGATGAAGAAGATGGGGGTAGGGGCTGATCGGCCCGAGCATAGGGGGTGCTCGGGCTGTGGATTTGGGGCCCAGCTCCAGCGAGTTGCTGGAGCAATGGAGGCAGCTACTGTGTTTTTTTGGGGGGAGGGGGCGTGATGGGGAGGGGATGAGCTGTGTCGTTGACGCTGGGTGGCACCGGCGGCGCTGCTCCAGCTAGTTGCCAGAGTAAGGGCGACGGAGGTGGGTGATTGGGTTGATTGGGGAAAAGAGAGGGTGATGGGTAGGGAGGGAGATAGGAACAGATAGAGGGGGAGAAGGGGGTGGTGGCGCCGCCGGCGCTGGGCGGTGTTAGTGGTGCCGCTCCGGTCGATGGCCAGAGCAAAGGTGGTGGGGGGTTGGGGAAGAGAGAGGGGGAGAGAGATAAGGGGAGATGGAGAGAGGTGGAGAGAGAGAGAGAGGGAGGTGGGCGGACCGAGTCATCGGCGATGGTGGCGCTCGAGTGAAGCGGGGCGGCGACAACAACGACGGTGAGGTCGAATAGGGTTAGGTCTGGGGGGAAAGCTCGGGCTTTGGGGGAAAATTCGAATAGGATTAGGGTATGGCCCGAGATGATTTCGATTAAGTATAAGCTAAAACAACTTGGTTAGAATGTGGGCCCCGGCTGAGTAAGTCGCTGCTCGATCGAGCAGAAAAGATTAAAAATACAAGAATATAAGCTCAGAAATTGTGCCCTAGCACTCGATCGAGCTGCTTACTTAGCTCGGTCGAGCTGAATTAAAATAGAGTGTTGTTTTGAGCTCTCTTTTGCTCTCCCTGCAGCTCGGTCGAGTAGGGTAGCTACTCGGTCGAATCCATTAATCTTTCTAGAGCGCCCTTTTAGCACTTTTGGGACTCTCCATGTAGCTCGACCGAGTAGGGTAGAAACTCGATCGAGTCGCATTAGAAACAGACTGCTATTTTTCGACCTTTTTGGGCTCTGCCTGTAGCTCGACCGAGTAGGGGGCTACTCGGTCGAGTCGCAATTACTTTCCAGAGCCTCTTTTTGCCTTCTTCTCCAGCTTCCTGCAGCTCGTACTATAGCTCGACCGAGTAGGGGCTACTCGGCCAAGTCGTAATTAACTTCCAGAGTGCATTTTTGCTTGTTTTCTCCAATTCCCTGCAGCTCGACCGAGCATGGTAGATACTCGGTCGAGTTGCCTATAACTTTTCCCTCAGGGTTGTATTTCTCTAAGGTGATCTTCCCTTGGTTCATTCTCTTTCTTTTCATCGTTACGCACGCTGTCCTCATTGTTCAACCTGTAGAAGGGGGAACTCATCAAATTTTTGTGTTTTTGTATTTTCTTAGAATTAAAAACGTATTTATTTTGTTTTTGAATAAGAAAAAAAAGAAAAATTGAAAGCTAAGGGAAAGAAAGTCGGGTTGCCTCCCGATAAGCGCTTGTTTTAAGTCGTAAGCTCGACTCCCTCAAGATTTTCAACGAATGATGATGGGTACGTGCAAAATACGCATGTCATGCTTTCCAATAATCTCGTGCAACGGTATTTGGTGCACCTCTTCATGTCGGCCCTCAGCGGCCAAGGAGATAGTAGTCTCCGGTTCTTGATGGTGCAGGTGTATGTTCGGGGGCTCCTCGTCAAGGACTCATATATAGGCGGCCACCACTTTGTTGTATACGATGTCGCCGTTGTCGTCCAAGCTCATCTTCATCGGATCTTTGGTAATCTCCTCTAAGGTATGCTCATGTGTAGCCGCATCCTCCAAGAGTCAAGGTAATTAATGTCTTCGACGGTGGGCGTTCCCTCATAGGCTTTTGCAAGCGAAATTGGACATCAATATTTCCCACGTTCAGAGATAGCGTCCCCTCACGGACGTCAATCAAGACACCGGCCGTCGCCATGAATGGACAACCCAAAATGATCTGCAAACTACCTTTCTCCGGCATGTCCATAATAACAAAATCTACTGGCACGCATAGCTCGGGTGGAATTCGAAGGATGATGTTACGTGCGATGCCTACCAGATATATAATAGAATGGTCCGCCAATTGAATGCTCATATCAGTAGGCTCAAGCTCCATCCCAGTATTTAGCCTCTGAAAGATGGAGAGCGGCATTAGACTAATGCTCGCTCCCAAATTGATCAACGCTATGCTAATAGGGGTGCCGCCAACGAAGCACGGCACCGTGAAACTCCCGGGATCCGACAACTTCTTCGGTAGATGGTTCTTAATAACTGAGGTGCAATTGTCCAAGAGCTTCACCTCCTCTTGCTTACGCTTCCTCGTAATGAGATCATTTAAGAATTTAGCATACGTAGGGATTTCAGTGATAGCGTCCATAAAGAGAATGTTCAGTTGTATACCTTTGAGGAGCTCGGAGAACTTTACTTATTTCTTCTCCATCTTCTCTAGTGCCAACCTTTGGGGATATGGAGGTGGAGGTTGGCTTGCCTTGTCTTTGGCGGCATCTTTTGGAATAGAATTGTTGGAAGTGGTAGTAACATCCGTCGATGCCGTAGCGCTAGTAGGTGAGGTAGATGGCGAAGTCTCCTTTTCTTCAATATCATGAGGCTCCTCTGTAGCCTTTTCCTTGTCATTTTCAGCGGTAGTATCTTCTCCATCATGAGCATGGGTAAATGGATTTCGGCTCAAATTGCTATAAACCGGCACCATGATAGTGTCGGTAGTCTTTCATCCTCTCGTGGTAACTGCGACCACTGCATTTGCTTGGGCCCTAGAATTGGGCTCCGGCTGAGAAGGCAATCTCCCTTCACCATAATAAATTGAGACATTTGGCCCTTAAGCTCATCGATGGAATCATTGATAGACTTGAAACGAGTGGAATTCTCTGCATTTATCTTGGATTGCCCACTCATGAAGGTGTCCAATGTCGCCTCGAGATTGGGCTTCGGATCCGCCAGTGCATATTGTTGTTGTTGACGATAATTGTACCCCGGTGGTCTGTAAGGCCCAGATGGCCTTAACCTATATTGTTGCAGAGGCGGCCCTTGTTGCTAAGGAGGTGGTGGAGGTCTCTAATGCTGAGGAGGTTGCAATCCTCCATTGGGGTTGCCATAAGAAAATCTAGGATGATTTCTTGCCACCGGATGTTGACATTGATTCCTTCCCTCTCCAGCTACAAAGTGTACCTGCTCAGCTTGCATATCTGCTCCATCATAAGGTCCTTCATTTGGAGCATAGCCTTGCTCCGCATAGCCTTCATACGTGGGATAAGCTAGAGCTCTAGAGGTGGTTGGAATGGTGTCCAACCTCTGTTCAATCCTCGCTACCTGTTTACAAAGAGTTTCAATGTTACTATCAAGATGGCTAGCGATTTTTACCTCGAGGGCTTTAGTTGATGAGTGTTCGTCGCCCCACTACTGAGTCTTCGCGGCCATTTGTTGCAGCAGAGATAAAGCTTCATCGGATGGCTTATACAAGATAGCGCCTTGAGCAGAGGCGTCAATAATCATTCTCGTGCTTGGTTGAAGCCCATTGTAGAAGCTCTGAACAAGATCCCACTCTACGACTCCATGGTGCGAACATTGATGATGTAAGTCTTTAAATCTCTCCCAAGCCTTGTACAATGACTCCTAAGGAAGATATTTAAAATTTGAGATCACTCCTTGAATCCTTGCCGTTTTGGACGGTGGATAGAACTTGTTCACAAAGGCGGTAGCCAGCTGCTCCCAAGTCGTGAATGTATTAGAATAATGCACTTGCAACCAATATGAGGCCTTGTCCCTCAGAGTGAATGGGAATAGCCTAAGCTTGATAGCATTTTTGTTCACGTCCTTAGCATGGAACGTGTCGCACTTCGTCAAAAACGTGTCAATATGGTGGGTTGGGTTTTCGTGAGGATGCCCGTGAAAGGGGTCCTGCTACATGAGCTTTATTAACCTAGTTTTCAGCTTAAAACTACCTGCCGCCAGCTACGGTCTCAAGATGGAGGAAGCTCCAGTAAAGTTCGTCTTAATATGGTCCAGGATGGACCCTTTGAGTGGAGGAGAAGCATTTCCCTCTGCCATTGTATCTATAGGAGTCTGACTCCTTTTCTCTGCTCTGAGCTTTCTTATAGTCCTTTTGTTCTCGGGGTCAAATAATAATTCTCTGTCAAGACTCCCAAGGCGAGTTTTCATGCACAACAAGAACTCAGAAAAATACCGTCAGTAGTAAAGTAATAAAAGAATAAAAAGTATGGAAAGATAAGAGATGATAAGATTTGCTAACAAATTCTTCAATAGAAAAATAATCCAAGTAACACTGTCACCTTCCCCGGCAATGGTGCCAAAAACTTATTCGACCCAAAACTAATACCAAGAACTCACCTAGCAATGGCACGAACACCAAGTGCTAAATGTATCCCAAATGCGAATCCCTGGAACTTTAGGCAAGTGTACGGTGTCAAGTAATAGTATAAAAGATATCGATTACATAGGGAAGGTAGGAATGTTATTGTCTTGGGTTATTGTCTTGGGTTATTTTCAAAAGATTGTTTGTTTAGTATTGTGAACAATTAATAAAGACTAGGGATTTAGGACTCACCACTAGGATCGTCGGACGTCGATGCTTGGTTAAGACTCTTATGTTACATTGGTTTTATATGGATTGTCGCATCCAAGATGTGGAATTCATGGTTCTAAGCACCATAAATCTAACGTATCGCATTAACCCGTAAGCACACATGACACGTGCATTAAGAATCGACAATATTCATGCCACTCTCGTGGGTTAGAGCTTCGATGTATTTTGGTTGCTCTCATTGACGCAATGGCGGCAGCCGTCAATTAGTAATATAGTTCATCGGTGGATCCCATCAAGACACGAGTCGGTCATGGTCACGAGTCCCAATTAAATCCACTAACTCCCTAATAAAGCCTATAGGATACTCCTTAAGCCAATCGATTCCACCGACCGTGGGCACGATCTCAGTACGAGTTCTCTTACAAACTTTGCAAGATCAACAAAATACTTCCCTTTTATCCAACGCAACCTAAAAATCCTAATTTTTCATCTCAATCCTAAAATACATGGGCTAATCCATTAGCCCTAGATAGAACTACTCACGCATCTTAGGAATAACGAAAAAATATTCAATAGTTACAATAGAATTCATCATGGCACTGGAAAACATCAAAAACAATAGAAAGTGTAGAGAATTGTTACCTACGCGTCGAGAAGCAATAACAATCCAAAGAGAATTAAGAAGACAAGATTCCTTGCACAAAACAATAATAAAAATCCAAGCTTTGCTTCATACAAAATAGCGATGGCACAAATTCTCAAAACCCTAATTAAAACTAAAACTAAGAGTTTCTCTAAAGTTCCTTTCTGAAAATAAAGCTAAAAACATCCTTAAATACATATGGGAATATCCTAAAAAAATATCAGAAATCTGGGCACTTGGGCCCACAAATTAGGCTGGTCGCGTCGGCTACTCGGTCGAGTAGAGAAGCCTGCTCGGTTGAGTCAGCTACAGGCTCCCATTGCTGCTGCTTTTGCATCTGGCGGATACGGACTACTCGGTCGAGTATCCCCCTACTCGGTCGAGCTACAGTAGATCCTAAATTCCTCCAAAATGCCGCGCTGTTTATTTTCGACTCGGGTCGAGCAGTTGAGCTGCTCGGTCGAGTTTCTTTACTGCTCGGTCTAGCTGGGATACCTTGGAGAGGAGCTCGAAATCTTCATCTGTTTGGTGCGACTTGGGTAAAGTCGGTTGTCTACTCGGTCGAGTAGGTCTGAGCCGTTTCCTGTGAGTTTCAGCGTGTCAACTCGGCCGAGTAGCTGATGCTACTCGGTCAGTCACTAAGAAACTGATCTCAACTTTGCCTCTTTCTTGTCTCCTCCTCTCCTCCAATCTTCTTCCATTCCTCGGCAAACTCTCATGGAGCCTTGCCAATGACGTCTCTGACGTGCCGGATGTGTCCACGTCCCAAAATAGCTCCAATTCGCTCCAAAACTCCTGAAAATCTAAAAATATATACAAAACTCGAATATGGCATTAGAAGCATAATAATATATAAAAATATGGAGTTTCGAGGGGAATTTGACACGAAATGAGGTGATAAAAACATGTAAAATATGGACACATCATTTACACGTCAAAATGATTGCTTAAATCCCGATTTATTACGCTTTTACGCTAATAACTGGAACTATTTGACTTTAAGAGCCTTGGTTGCCTTTCAAGGAATATCAAGCAATTCGGAGTATATTGGAGATGAGGGCATGGACACCGACACTGGAGCACCAGCGGCGCCATATTTGACGACTCAAAGCTGTTGGAGAGTAAAGGAGGAGCAAGAAAGAAGAAGCAAAGGAGCCAAGAAAAGGAGGAAGGGGAGCAAGGAAAGGCGAAGAGAAGAGTGAGCTTCTAGGTCGCTCGGTCGAGCGCTTGGGTGCGCTCGACCGAGCTGTGACATCATGAAGGAGGAGCAAGGCTACGAGGGATCGCTCGGTCGAGCGACACAACTCGCTCGACCGAGCGACCCCCAACGCTCACTCGAGCCAGTAGTCAGAGAGCTCCATCTTTTGCCTTGCAACTCTCTGTTAAAATTGGAGTTAATTTGTTCGGTTGTCGCTCGACTGAGCGGCTTAATGTTCAACCGAGCGACATAGATTCCTCTAAGGGAGCACTCGGTTGAGTGGCTACCCTGCTCGACCAAGCGACTACCCTGCTCGACCAAGCGGCTACCCGGTACGACCAAACGGCCCCTTCTCCAAGCACTGATGCCAAGCACCAAAGGGAGCGCTCGGGCGCGCTCGACCAAGCGCTATGTCGGGAGACTGCTTTTAGTGCTTTTTCTAGGGTTTTTTGGGAGAAGGCTATAAATAGGAGTTGCAGCCGTCATTTGGAGAGGGCCATTTTTAGTTTAGTTTTTCTTCCCCTCAGCTGTTCTTGGAGGTTTGGACTCCATTTTCGGAGGTTTGGACTCCATTTTCGGAGGTTAGGCTATGGATTGGCCCCCTCTTTGCTAGTTTTGTTGAATCTTCTATTAATTGAGTACTTTCCTTTGTTAATTCTCTTTTGTTGTCTATCTTATCTGTTTTGTTGTTTGAATCTTTGAATGTTTTCCTTTTATTTGTTTCTAATGCTAATTTCCATTGTTCCTATCCCTCGTGCCATAATTGAGTAGATCTATTGCTAGGATTTGGGATGAATCCTAGGATTCTAGGAGTTAGATGATATGTTAACCTTAATTGGATGAATCTAGGGTTTCCCCACAGTAGTTTGAACAAAGTATTTTGGGGGATTATCCCTAGATTTGGAGGATCGCAAAAGCGCCTCTACGTTCTAGGGATGATCCCCACGAATCTGATTAGGGCTTAGTGGCCGTTTCTAGGGCTCGTGATCACGAGAGTGACTCGAGAGCTAAGGGTGATCACTAATCTCCGATCCGCTAGTCGGTGATTACCAGAGTAGCCCGATTTCTAGAACCAACCGCGGTGTAGTATTACATTCCATAGACCATGCGAGTGAATACAGATTGCGGTGCAGGATCAAGTGTCGAGCGTAATGCACGCGTCCCCGTGTGTAGCCGATAGCAAAAGCGTGGTTCCACATAGGGAGGCGTTATTTGGGCGTGACAACGGAAGTCAAACGCTCATTCTCATGATGTGACACTCCTACCCTTGTTCATCGCCCAACTAAAGGACCTTTAATCTGTTGTCTGAATCCAAAAAGTCCTAGCTGGGATTTCCGATACCCTAGTGATACTTCGCTCAATTGTTTCCCTTTGTTATTTTTGTTTCTTTTTGTGTCTGGATGTGCCTTGCGCATCGTTACACCCTCGCATTCCACATCCACCACCATCACGACACTCCATAATTGTCACGCCCTATTTTGAGCATACGTGTATTCTACTGGACACACACGGTATTTCTACCTACGGTGCATACGTAGGCATGAAATAAATGTGGATATCAATGTATATAACGTAGTTCTAGGGGGATTGGGCCGTAATGATTGGCTAAGAGACGAGAAAGCGAGATTGAGTGCGTGAGAAGTGTGAAAGACGTCGTGGGTGTAAAACAACAGAAATGTATTGGACGAGTGTGTGTGATGCATGTATGCATGCATGAATGTGCATAGATGTGTGTAGGGAGAGCCATGCTAGTGTAAAAGGGGTTAGGGGTCAATGGCAACCCCGTAAAATTTTAGAAAGGCGAGGGGCAAAATGGTCATTTTGACTAAAGCTGCTGTGTGTACATACTAAAGTTGTGTGTACATAAAGTAATGGCAAACTTGTGAATATCTAAAAGTTGAGGGGTATTTTTGGGAGGGTATTTTGGTCATTTTACATGTTGCATGCTTATCCAAAAGAGGTTTCTAGGTAAAGATATTTTTGGTGGAAACCCCTCTCTCTTTCTTGAACTTTCTTTTCCTTTCTTTTCTAATTTTCTTTGCATCCTTCCCCCTACCATGGCCGGCCACATCCCTCCCCTTTTTCCCTTCTTCTCCAAATGAAAATACTAATTCTTCCATCCAAAAATTAAGTATCTCAAGTAGGTTGCAAGAGAGAAGAAGATGGAGACGAAAGGAGGAGGAAGAGAGGAAGAAAATCAAGATTTGAGGTAGGATTCTAACTTGGATTTGGAATTCAATTAGGGTTTCATTTTATCATGTTTTTATACCATGTTTTATCAATATGAATTAGTTATAATCAAATTAATATGCCAAAATCCAATTTTCATGGATTTCCATTGAAAATTCTTAGCAAAGTTATCCCCTTTGAAATTATGAAATCTTGATGTCTGATTTTGCCTTAATTCTGGTTACTGTAACTTAAATTAAGGTTCAAAAAAAATATGAGCTTGTAGATATTTAAGTTGTAGCCCAAAATCATATAAATATGGATATATGTTCAATTCCGAAATTAGGAGCAAAAATTCCATCTTTACAACATGTCTGTTTGATTTTCAGTGTTGACACAGTTTAGCAAAATTGACCTAAACACCTGCACACACAATGGAGTTTGATAATCTTGGTTTAGTTGAAAACTTAACAAGTTTATCTATAATTTCATCAGAGTGCTTATATTTTGAAATTCTAGCTAAAACATGCTCAAAAACATCAATCTTTACATGCTCTGAAATCTGTCTGGAAAACAGACTTGACACACTTCACCAAATAATTCACCATAAATCACCTACTTAATATTTTTGCATGAAATTTTATCTGTGAATCCAGGACTAATATATCTATAACTTTCTTTTGGGACAATATGTTAAATGTTCAATGCAAACTGATGTTATATGGCCATGTATTGTCACTTTCTGCAAATTCCAACAAGCTGAAGCATTTGAGTGGTGATATTCATTGTGTATTGTTGCTAAACTTCCCTATATGATCCATGATTATTGTTATTGCATGAAATATAGACTCTTGGTATGTGTTCCTAATGGATTTGCTAATGTGCTTGTTAGTGTACGCGTCACGCTCACCACGTGTATGTGAAAATGCCTCTATGATATGAAAGTGAGAAACATTGGAAATGAATTTGTAAACATGTGAATCATGAAATATGTTGTGAAATAGTAATGACGGGGTCATGGAGAGCATGGTTTCATGTGTTATGAATAATGAATTGAAATGGCTATGATGGAGGGCATGTCACTTCGGTGCATGACCCATGTTGATATGAATATGGAATGCGATGCCATGCAACATGACTCCGTCATTACTAAAATGATAAAATGAAACTCCTGAATGTCTCAGTCCTCTCTAATGAGGGTGAGTTAGCAAAACCCAGGTTTAGGAGGGATTTGAGTAAATTGTGGATATGAGTCCTGGACTGTGAAGTTGGGAGATGATTATGTGATATGTAATTTTTATACCCACTCGCCTTTACCGGGAGTGGAGGGGATTTTTATACCCACTCGCCTTTACCGGGAGTGGAGGGGACATACGGAGGTGTATTATTATGTGGAGATCCTCACTCCTGCCAGGGCCAGGGGAGCTGAGAGGCCCGGTGTTATACAGTGCCCGTGTCCACTGCGCCGTGTGCTATATTCATCCCAAATTTGGGGTGATGTCCAGGTCCTGGTATCCCACAGTTTACCCAAGTTCCAATTACTCAATTGTAAAATAATAAAATAAGAATTTACGTGTTACTCCGCCTGCTGGCAGTACTTTCCCTTCCCTTTGCCTGTTTCTTTGTGACCATGTGTCATGCCCCATGCACTTACACTTATCTTATTAGATAATGGTTGCTTGAACACTTGTGTTATTAATATTATTATTTGTGCTAACCCTTTTCTTGCAATAACTTGATATTGGATCGCAGGTATATCCCCTACTTAGTTATTTACTTTTCATTATGCTACTTAGTTTACATGCTTTGTTCTCTTGCCTTGCTTGGTGGTTTGATAATCTTAGAACGGTGTTCCAAGTCCAAGTTGGTTCCTACTGGGGCATGCGTTGACGTGCTCCTCCCTATTTTTCAGGTAGCAGGGACAACGTGGTTGGAGGTGACTTGGAGTTGGATTTCAGGAGTAGAATTTGGTGTGAGCTGTAGCTATATAGTGTGACCTGATTGTCTTGGGAGGTGAAGAGTGGCGGTGTATGTGTAGTGGTGTACTTGGAGTATATATATTAATGGAAGATGTTATATGTATGATATGTTGTTGTTGATCTATGTTATTCATGAGGTTGTTTTGATGTTACTGTGAAGCTTCACTTGTACTATCCCAGCATGTGCACAGTGGCCTGCTTGTTCAGTTTTTACTTTCTCTTTCTTTTTCCTTCTCATAACCCTCACTCTTCAGGATACTTGAAAAAAAAATTATAAATGCCGGGTATTCTGGGGAGAGGGGCGTGACAATAATCCATCTCCACCTAATAAGACATCGAAGCCTAACCCAGCCTAGGATCGATAGGTAGTGTGGCAATCGCCTCCCTATGGATACGATACCCGCTCGCCACTGTTTACACCGTGCGCTTGCGGTAAGATGACATTCGACCACCGTCCCAAACTGCGAGAGCAAACGGATGGACCGAACAAGTTTTTGGCACCGCTGCCGGGGAGGAATTCCGCCATATTATCTATTTATCAAAATTAGGTTGCTAGACTTCGAATAAAAATAAAAATTTATAAAAAGAAACAAAAGGAGATATTGTCTTTCCCACCACCTGCTCTATTATTATCATCTCTTTTTCTTGTAACACTGATGCTTTTTCCAGGTTGTTCATTTTTGTGATTTTTCAGGCTTTATTTGTCCAAAGATGTGGGGGAAGTCAGCTCCAATAGACCAAGTATTTAGCGCGGTCCTAGCCTTTATCCAAGCTGAAGGAGATAGCCTCAACCAAGCTTGGGGGAAGTTCAACGACTTATTCAATGGGTATCCATGATGCGCTTATTTTCATGATGGAGAGCTATTTCATCGCTTTGCTGAAGGGCTAAAGGAACCCTCACGTGAGTATTTAAGGAGGATGCACATGGAAAAATATGGTGATCTGCAGTTAGCAGCAGGCCTGGAACAAATGATAGATGCGGCTCGATCTATCGGTTCACTAACCGTTATGGCAGCTGACCCATCCGATCAAGCATTTATCGATTTTGTTATGGCTAATATCTCTGATGCAGGTACTATCATAGACAGAGTGTATGTTTCACTTGAAAGTGATCGTGTTCACTTTTCCATCACCAACACTCCATAAATAGAGACACCTAAGCTGCCAGAGGAGGACACATTCACGTACATATTGAGTACCATTATGGACGTAGTTTGGTCCACCGGTCCAATGAAAATAACGATAAGTGATCCTTCTAAACTAGCATTTCACGATTTTATTATTCGTCACATCTCTTCTACAGATACCATTGATGATGGAGTCCACGCTTGAGTAGAGGGGGACAAAATCTAGTTTTATACCTCGGAATATATACCCGAGCCCACAAAGCAGCCTGCAGCACCAGAGTACATAGTCGAGGAAGCCGTGCTAGCAGAGCCGGAGGAGACTGTTGAGGAGGACTCTATTCAGGATGAGGATACGGATATTCACATGGAGCCCGAGTATTGCCCACCTTCAGTTAAGCTTCCGCAGCCACCTCCACCATTCACAACTGCTGAGGACCATCCACCAGAGTTTATTGCTCCCATTGAGGGAGAATCTTTTACCCACTCTTTTCCTTTATTCGAATCAACCACTGTTTATGATAAATATTATGATTCAGATATTGATGACATGTCCCATCTTTTACAGGATATGTTCGTACACGAGAATGAAGTAATATGGAACTATACCCTAACGAGCAGGATGTAGCATGGGATGTGTCTGGTGAGGAGGGTGAGGAGCCACCTATCATAGACCCTATTGAATATGATCAGGAGGTGCGCTGGGATGAGTCTGATGACAATGAGGAGTCGCCTGATGAGACCCACACCTATACGCAGGAGTTGTCTGGAGAAACCAAGACAAACGACAAGGAGCTTCCTGTCGTGGTACATGATAACCGAGATATATTTTCAGGGAAGTATCGTTTACCTATGTTTATGTTACATATCTCTTTTAACGATCTTCTTTGGAAAATTTTTATTTTAGGAAAAAATATTCCACATCAGATTGATGCGGCTTATCTCTTACAGGGTACAGGTGGAGTCCTTGAAGAGATACTGGAAGCCGCATTACTGGAATCTGATGGACTCCGTGGAGACATGCATCTGACAGAGCCACGAAAGGTACAGATAGAGCAGCTGCCAGTATCGTCAAAGATATTGGATCCGCCTTTTCTACAGGTGGTATCAATCCAGCAGTGTATATATAGTGTAGATTTTAATGCTTTAAATAATCAGAAATCATCTTGGCAGCGAGAGGACCGTATAGGATTTTTACGCTTTTATAGTTTAATAAATTCACCCCATATGTTGGTTGCTCAATTATCTTTTGCACCCCACCCAATTCCATGATTTAACTACCCGCCCTTATATTATGGTGCTTTCTTTGCATCTCTCCCCAATTTTTATGCCCATCTGTCCACACCGGGCACCATATGAAATAACTTGGAGAAGAGATACTATTTTGTTGTGTAACTCCCTATTTTGTCGTTGTCCTCTATCCATGTCATTCACACATTGAGGACAATGTGACGTTTAAGCTTGAGGGAGTGCACAGTGCACGCACTTTTCTTCGTCGTGAAACACACTTTGAAATTTTCAGTTGAACCATGTTCACCTCTCTATTTATGTCTCATATACTTCATTTTCTATGGAATATTGTGAATTTATTTTTTTATGAACTCTGATATCTGTTAGATTAGAGTTTAATTCCTTGATTAGAGTATCATTGTTAATATGTTTTTTCATAGTAGAATCCATAGTTTCACAACCATATTCTTGAAACAGTTGAGCTAAAAATGAATGAATCAAAAATCTGAAAATTATTTGACTTTTGCGAGATTTGATTGACAATTCTATTGCTTCATGGATGTTTAGTAATTCAAAAGAGATTGGATAACCCCACAACAACCAAAGTAGTGATGAGTAGAATTCTTGAAACCAAGCCATGTCTAGATTCTCTACCTTTTCTCTTTCCTTTTTGTATAGCCAAGTAAATGATCTTTAATCATGCTTTGCATTCCATCGCATTTACGTGAGTTTCCAAAAATACCAATAATACAAAAAATCAAACAAATATCCTGAATAAAAGGCCCAAGGGGTTCTTCGTAACCCGATGCCCTAAGACCGTCTAGTCTGGGTTACATAGGCCGTCTCTTGTATATATTGAGTTATCTCGTGTATATAAGGAACGAAAAATATGTATATAAAAATTGTATAGCCAAACACAATATAACAACACAAAAAATCCCACCTCCTTACCCCAATTTCTATATAGAATAGAGGCATGGTGAGATTGATGGGTTCTAGGAATTATGAAACGAGCATAGTGTGGTGACGCAGTACCTTAATTGAATTTACTAACTCATTCCGTGAAGCTTAACAAAACATCATGCATGCTTGAAACTTTTTGATCATCACATATTTATACAGCTTAGAGAATGAGTTATGGACATTGGATTCATCTCTGTGAACTTAGCATATTTCATGATAAACTATGATAGGATGTAGCTCTACTCTCATTTTATTGTTTATCAAGTTCATTACATTTATTAAAATCCACAATATCTTCATTTGAACGAGACTTAAGTATTTTGCGTGAAGTTGTGTTCTAATCGTTCTTATGTGTGTTCACGCATTCTTGTATCCTTGGGTTCATATAATTGCTGTGTTTTAAGAATGAGCCCATTGTCGCCATCACACACCATCACCTTACCTCTCCATTTTATTCCTCTCCCAGGTTCGCTTCTTACTAGTCTTCCTCGAGGACGCGTAATAGGTAAGCTTGGGGGATTTAGATGTGTTAAATATTTCACATTTTATCTATATGTTTACACATCAAAATGATTGCTTAAATCCCGATTTATTATGATTTTACGCTAATAACTGGAATTATTTGACTGTAAGTGCAGTTGGTTGCATTTCAGGGAATATCGAGCAATTCAGAGTATAATGGAGATGATGGCATGGACACCGACACTGGAGCACCAGCGGCACTGCATTTGACAACTTAAAGCTGCTGTGGAGAAAAGGAGGAGCAAGAAAGAAGAAGCAAAGAAGCCAAGAAAAGGAGGAAGGAAGGAGAGCAAGGAAAGGAGAAGAGAAGAGTGAGCTTCCAGGTCGCTCGGTTGAGCGCTAGGGCACGCTCGACCGAGCTGTGACATCATGAAGGAGGAGCAAGGCTGCGAAGGGTTACTCAGCCGAGCGACAAACCTTGCTCGACTGAGCGACCCCCAATGCTCACCCGAGCCAGTAGTCAGAGAGCTCCATCTTTTGCCTTGCAACTCTTTGTGGAGTTAATTCGCTCGGTCGAGCGAGTTGCCACTCGACCGAGCGGCTTAATGTTCAACCGAGCAACATGGATTCCTCTAAGGGAGTGCTCAGTCGAGAGGCTACCCCGCTCAACCGAGCAGTCCCTTCTCCAAGCACCGATGCCAAGCGCCAAAGGGAGCACTCGGTCGGGCACTAGGGCATGCTCGACCGAGCGCTATGTTGGGAGATTGCTTTTAGGGCTTTTTCTAGGTTTTTTGGGGGAAGGTTATAAATAGGATTTGCATCCATCATTTGGAGAGGGCCATTTTTAGTTTAGTTTTTCTTCCCCTTAGCTGTTCTTGGAGGTTTGGACTCCATTTTCGGAGGTTAGGCTATGCATCGGCCCCCTCCTTGCTAGTTTTGTATTGAATCTTCTATTAGTTGAGTATTTTCCTTTGTTAATTCTCTTTTGTTATCTTTCTTATATGTTTTGTTGTTTGAATCTTTGAATGGTTTCCTTTTATTTGTTTCTAATGCTGATTACCATTGAAATCCTATCCCTCGTGCCATGATTGAGTAGATCTATTGCCAGGATTTGGGATTAACCCTAGGAAGAGTTAGATGATAGGTTAACCTTAGTTGGATGAATCTAGGGTTGCCCCGCGGTAGTTTGAACAAAAGATTTTGGGGGATTAGCCCTAGATTTGGAGGATCGCGAAAGCACCTCCACGTTCTAGGGATGATCCCCACGAATCTGATTAGGACTTAGTGGCTGTTTCTAGGGCTCGTGATCATGAGAGTGACTCGAGAGCTAGGTGTGTAGGGATGATCCCCACGAATCTGATTAGGACTTAGTGGCTGTTTCTAGGGCTCGTGATCATGAGAGTGACTCGAGAGCTAGGTGTGATCACTAATCTCCGATCCTCTAGTCGGTGATTACGAGAGTAGCCCGATTGCTAGAACCAAACACAGTGTAGTATCGCATTCCATAAACCACGCAAGTGAATACGGATTGCGGTGCAGGATCAGGTGTCGTGCATAATGCACACATCCTTGTGCGTAGCGGATATCGAAAGCGCGGATCCGCATAAGGAGGCGTTAGACGGGCATGACGACGGATGTCAAACGCTCGTTCCCATCTACGGATGTGACACTCCTACCCTTATCCATCGCCCAACGAAAGGACCTTTTAATCTGTTGTCGGAATCCGAAAAGTCCTAGCGGGGATTTTCGATACCCTAGCGATACTTTGTTCAATTGTTTCCCTTTGTTCTTTTTGTTTCCTTTTGTGTCTGGATGTGCCTTGCCCATCGTGACACCCTCGCATTCCACATCCACCACCATCACGACACTCCATAATCCATCTCCACCTAATAAGACATCGAAGCCTAACCAAGCCTAGGATCGATATGTAGTGTGGCAATCGTCTCCCTGTGGATACGATACCTGCTCTCCACTGTTTACACCGTGCACTTACGGTAAGACAACATTCAACCACCGTCCCAAACTGCTAGAGCAAATGGACGAACCGAACAAGTTTTTGGCCAGCAGTAGCTAAGAAGGGGTGCCCAAGTATAAGAGATGTATCTTCCTCTTCTTTTACATCCATGATGACAAAATCACATGGAACGTAAAGTCCTCTCGGTATTTGAAGCGGCACATTTTCAGCGATTCCCACTGGCCTAGTGATACACCCATCGGCGAGTTGAATCTCCATGTCGGTGGCCTTAAGGTCGGTCCCCGTGTTGAGCTTCTTGAACACGGTGAGAGGCATAAGGCTCACGCTCGCACCCAAATCTACCAAAGCCTTTTGTAGGGGGACTCCGCCAAGTGTGCACGAAATTCTAAAGCTTCTGGGATCCTTTAATTTCTTCGGTAACTTGTCTTCGTTAACGAGCCAAGTACCTTGTTTGGCAAGCATGATCTTCTCCGTTCGTTTCTTTCCGTAATCAAATCTTTGAGAAACTTCGTATACGTCAGGATTTCAATAATTGCATCTAAGAACATGATGTTCAAGCTTATACTTTCAAGTACTCCAGAAATCAAGCAAACTTTTTCTCAAATTTGGCCTTTGCCAACCGTTGTGGGAATGGTACCGGTGGCACATATATCCTCTCCTTCTGGGGCTCATCAACTTCAAAATTTTCCTCATTGTTTGACACCACCGTGGGGTTCTCCTCTTCATTTCTTTCATCTTTCTCAATCGGAATGTCTTCCCTTAGGCTTCTAGTTTGAATCATGGCAGTAGTAGTATCCTTCCCGCCTCTAGTAGTCACTGCCACTACCGCATTGATGTGGCCGATGTTACTTCTTGGGTTTGGCTCCGGTTGAGCCGGCAATTGATTTTGGGCCTTATTGAGCAATTTGATTTGCTCTGTCAATTGCACCACGATGGTGTTGAGGCTATCTTGGCCTGCCGATAGTTTAGCATTGATCTTCTTCTGCTCGGCCATAAACACCTCAACTCTAGTCTCATACTTAGATCTTTGCGACGCCGGCGGTGGGTTTTGTTGCCTCCATCCTTGATTAAATCCCGGGGTCTACAAGGCCCCGCTTGTTGCCTTCGCTAGAATTGTTGTTGTTGTGGTAGCCTATGTTGGTATGATTATTGTTGAGGTGGCGGGCGAGTTTGTTGTTGTTGTGGTGGTTGCTGAGGAGGAGTTAAGGCTCCACTATTGTTTGCATATGAAAATCTGGGGTGAGACTTCCAAGCCGGATTCACCCAAGACCCATTATTTGCTCCACCTGGCTTGTAATCAGAAATATACTGAACCTGCTCGACTGGTTCCTCATGTGCCTCGTCGCCAACGTACATGACTTGTCCTTGCCAATCATTTGTGTGCTCATTTGATGTCGATGTGTGATCGGTCCCCAGATACACACCCGGGAGGCACGACTGTAGTCTTACCGCAAGCGCACGGTGTAGTGGCGAGCGGGTATCGAACATAGGGAGGACAAATGACGGTACTCTGTTTTAATCACATAGCTATTGGTGGGAGAATGGAATGGTTTCGAGAATATTGTCACAGTCGTTCAATTAACGATTTGAATTCTATATAATAAAAGCGTCTAGGGCCAGGGAATTCCCACTACGTATCATTATTTATCTTTGTGAATCGTGAATCTCAATGTTGCAAGGCTGAATTGAGGTGAACTAGTCATAACTGAATATAGAACCAAGCTCACGCTCTCACGCTATTGTCGGTCTATACCAACCTAGATTAGGGCCCACTCTCGTGCAAACCCTAACCTAAGCCGCTAGCATGAAGATCGACATCATCGTCCAATCGCACCTCGAGCCCACTCTCGTGCAAACTCGAGTTACGATCTAGGTTATAATTGTTCGTATTCGTCCAATCTCTTGCAAATGAATATGAGTATAGATTTATAATAAAAATCCTAGCTTTGGTCCAATCTCTTACAAACCAAGTCTAGAGAATCTCGATTATAAATCTAAATCGAATATCTATGCCTTCCCATCGATTGGAATCCAATTGTAACGCCACGCTTCCCAAAAGACACCGAAAGCGAGAGCGTTACGCGGTCCGCTTGAACTGGAGAGGTGAAGCTCGAGTTCAATAAGCGTCTGTGATAAAAACACAGGGCAGGTCCTTGCGTTCTTTTCAGAGCAATAAGAATACATTCAAAAAGATAAAAGCCACATCCAGAAATATTAAGTCCATACACGAAACTAAACGACAAGCCACAGCAGGGCTAAAGTAGCAACATAAAAACGTACACTAAACAATAACAACTGAAAGTAACTAAAGAAGGACGACGACGGTGAAGGTCTCTAGTCCTCCGCAAGGAGAGATTCGGCGTCTACGGCGAACTCCGGCTCTCTATGTCCGGAGTCTCGAAAGGATCTTCCTAGCACTCAAACTCGGGATCTGACATACATCCAAAAAGACATGAATGTATGTCTGCAAGGTCTGCAAGTAAAGGTCAGAAACCAAGGCAAAGTGTGCATATAATATGAATTAAGAAGTGACAATTATTAGCATACAAGGTGTCCACAACAACATTTTACGAGATAACAATTTAAAACGAAGTAAAATTAAGCATTCCTAGCATGGTAGTTCTAAGCAGGTTGAAGTAAAATAATAACATTTATTTTATTATCATGGCAAGATGTAATTTCATGTCCATGTCTTCTATTCACTCCTAGGGTTCCCGCCTTTAAGACGTGATGAGTAAGTCATTCTTCTCACGGGGGTATAATCGTGATTGATACTAACCCACCGTATAGGTGGTGTTCTTGAAGACATGACCCCTACATACGCTTAGTGGTCGTTCAACCCTAACCCCACCCAAAAGTTTGCCGGAACACGAGTCGGCCTAGTCGACTCACACGACATCACGAAAGTCATGATTTCGCCTTTAAGACGCACGAATTCACGATGTCACTCTCTTTATTGTCCAAACAAGATGTGCATAACTTTAAGTTGTCCATATAGCTCAATTCGTAACATTTACACTATTTTAAAAGAATGTCATACAGGTGGTTTTATTAAACATGTTACAGAAAGTAATTTTCTTTATATGTGTCTGAGGTTAAAGCATAGCAAATTATATGTCCACGCGTCACATTTTTAGTCTAGAACATTATAATGATAACTTCATGCGTCATTTCACGTGCCATTTTCAAGTTATACAGGTTTGAACAAAAACGACGTTTTAAACATTAAACTTCAGAAATTCACCATTATACACACACTTGCCTGATTTTCAAGTTCTTGGTGTCGTCGGAAACGTCTCGACGGGTACTATGCTACGGTGAAGACGGTTCGCTGTTTTGGTAAAATATTTAATCGGATTAAGCTGTTTTTAATTGTAACAAATGTTAAACTAGTTCCCACGACGTCTAGCGATTGGTTTTTATTAGGTTCTCTACGTTACGGTGTGGGTTAAAGGTTAGAGATAGGGTTACTAACCTTATACGCAACGGAAGATTAGGACGCAGCGAGGGGCAGCTACTCGCGGCAATGTCTCGGAACAGCGACACGCGGGAACTTGGTGGCCAAAGGTGGCTGCCGATGGATCAGCGGCTACTGGAGACCATCGGTGGTCCAGGGGGCCAGTAGGGGGTTTGACGGTGGTCTGCAGGCAGCAGCAAAGGCTAGGGCATTGTCGATGGCTGAAGGACGATGGCAAGGAGTTTTTCGGTGATCGGGATGGTGGCAGAGGGTGGTCTGGATGGCCAGGGCACTGTCGACGGCTGAAAGGGAGGTTGTGTTGATGTTTGCATGGGTTGAACTAGCGGTGGGAGGCGCCTGGAGTTTGTGTGGCTCTTGGGGGCTTTGAGATGGTGTTTACCGGGGGTTTGCATGTGGGGCGACCAGAGGAGGGCGCGGGGAATGGCTTTCGACGGTGATGTGGGTCGCACGTCGTCTGCGAAGCCTGGAGATGCGAGTTGGAAGACGAAGACCATTGCCTGGGGTCGAAACTCCGATGTGGGGAATGGAGGCTGGGGCGCTTGGGCGGAGTGGAAGTCGGTGGTAGGTGTTTCTGCCTGGAGGAGGGCGGAGGCGCGAGATGCTGGAGTACGGAAGGGTTGCAGTTGCGGGTAAGATGAGGGCGGTGCTAGTTTGTGTAGGGAGAAAACAAAAGAGAAGCTAGGGTTGTGTAGGCATGCTGTGTGATAGGCTAGACTTAGGGTTTTTATAAAAGAATAGGGTAGGGGCTCTCAGAGTTGTTTGGTTTATTTTTTTTGTGGAAGAGATCAGCACATGAACATGAAATAGACTGGGGCTTCACGTGGGATGAGAGAGAGGGGGAAGTGGAGAGATAGGGTACGGTTTTAGGGGGTGGTTAGGGGAGAACGGGTCAGAGGGTAGGGAGTTGGGATATAGAGATAGGTTAGGATTTTTTTTCTAAAAGATTTGATTTCATTCCTTAAAAACGTTTGAATAAAAAGGGTTCAGTTTTAAAATTTGATTTAGTTGTTTTTTTATACGAGGTTGCCTTCAGCACATTTTAAAAAAATGAAATGAATTGAGTCTGTTTAATGTACATATATATAA
This sequence comes from Scilla litardierei, assembly GCA_030789695.1. Lineage (NCBI taxonomy): Eukaryota > Viridiplantae > Streptophyta > Magnoliopsida > Asparagales > Asparagaceae > Scilla > Scilla litardierei. The sequence goes on along the minus strand of CM061142.1, from coordinate 11,163,871 downwards.
TATATATATATATATATATATATATATATATATATATATATATATAGTAGCCTAATAATAATATCGAGTTATTACGAATTGTGCCCCGACATCCAAAAATCATAAAGAACATCCCGGGGCGGTCGCGCCTTCGCGAGAGTCGTGAAAACGAGGTTCGGTCGCGCGTCCGGGTTATGGATAATAATAATGGATCGCAAACACGAATATATGCATACGAAACAACACACACCCAAATATACGTACGACTGGAAAGTGGTGTTACACCCTACCCACCTTAAGAAAAAATTCCGTCCTCGGAATTTTCTAGAAATTTGAGTACCTTAGACAGATACTGATAAAACTTATACATCTCGTCGTATTTCTACGAGGTAAACTCTGATTTGAAAAAAAACTACGAGACGGAGAAATGAAATTTAGTCAGGAATCGGTACAGGTGAGGTGGTCAAGATTTAATTCAAAATGGGTTCGGATGTCGATGCACTATGATGATCTAACTATTAGTGGACGAGTAACATAACTACGAACGACTACTAATGAATTTGCACCAAAGTGTTTATGATACGGGTGAATGGAAAAGTATATACCTATAATTGCAACCCCAAAGTTCCGACTTAAAGAACGCTAACAGGTAACTTCAATCAAGCGTTTCTCAAATAAGGCATCACTACTCGTCTCATCACTGAATAACGCTACAATTATAATCACATCCTAACACTTAACTATAGATCAATCAATACCGCCCAAATTCTAACTCAAAGTTCTCGCTTTAAAATAATCAATATTTTACACCAACAACCTTACTAAATATCACTAAACAATATCCTTTTGTAAATTCCATCACTTCTTCACTTATCTCAGTTGTTATCAGAGCAGTAACATTTCCTGGGAAATTTCTAATGTATAATTCCTCCGTAGCCAAATTCTTCAAACCTGTTTATTCCTATCCATCGTCTTATCCATTAACGTTTCATCATCTTGTTCATCGTCTAACCTAACCTGTAGCACTATAATTGATGATATCCTCCAAGTTTAATCTTATCCTTATATCAATCAATCGCTGTAATGATGCCCTACTAATTACTATTCTATGACAACAAGTACAAATACGGCTAGCATACTTCGCCATTTACAATCAACAATTTTCATGTTCCCAATACCTTCTTCATCGTGATGACTCATAAATTTATTCACCATAATTACTGAACTATTAAATCACATCTTATCATTTCCCATATATCTTACCCTAAGCAATTTTAGATCCATCCACACAACTATCCGTTCGTATCAACACATCGTATCATTTCTAAAACCTTCATCATTCTACCCGTATAATCAAGTTTTGTTACTTTAAAATACTTTACTCCTTATCATCGTCACCATAAATAGTATTATATTTTCATAGTTACTCTTAGCTGTTACTCATGTTCCTGTGTACAATTCTTTCACCAAGAATACTTTATTGGATCCGTTACGCACATGTATTATCAAAAATAAGTCTTGAACACCTCATTCTCTTTATCACCTCATAAATTGGAGTAATCTAAGTTATTCGTGTTCATAATCAACTAATCCTAACTATACCTTTTATAATCTCAAACTACGCATATCTGTAAATAAATTCCCATAATAGTATTGATCATATCCAATATTCTAACAATATAACGAATAACAAAATTAACCCACTGATGATGGATTAAAATGGAAGGTAACATCTAAAAGGATTATAACGAAATTTTAAACTGGACTTGCTAAATTCGAAATAAGCAATGCTAAAAACTAACGTGATGACTAGACAATAGTAAAGAATCCGAAGTCGAATTGCGGTTATGTGCTATAAGGTAAAACGTTAAATACGATTAGTCAAATAATTGACGACAATAATAATATGAGTATAGTGATGTAGTGATTTGTTTTGTGAATGCAAGCGGAGATAGATTTGGACAAAAATTTTGATATATAAATACGATGAATACCCAACTGACACTTTGAAAATTGGAGTTCTATTTATTGTAGAAAAGTACTTTAAACTATGTATGATAAGTTGTTTTGAATTTCAATAGTATTGCAAGAAAAGAAATGATATATTGAATTAGCAAAATGGAAATAAGGTTTAAAAAAGAAGTTCATTATATGAAGAAAGTAGAGTAAACATAGAAGTACGGATGATATAGGTTAGAAAAATCGTTACGAGATAGTGATTAAAGATTTTGTCAAGAGAACTTCATAATCAAGATTGAGTTTAAATCAACTGAAGGTAGGAAATCTAAGTATATACTAAAGATTTTCAAAGGAAATAAACTGGCGAGGAATCCAATAAAAGGGCTATTGAAAGTACTTTTAAAATATTCGGGATATGCAATGGGGAAGATTCAAGAGATTAATGATGGCTGTTATGGAGGGATCACGCGAATCGAGGGTAGGGAATAGAATTGAATGATCAAAGCATAAATACTATTAGGAAATAACTTTGCGAATTTACTACGATGGAATCCTACGATCATTATGATGAAAGTGTAATGATTAGGAAAAAATCCGGGAGAAAATAATCATTGGGTCGACTAAGGTTTAGCACTAAGGTCCTTCAACGAACTAGACTGCGATAGGGAAGCCGAGGTAAGGGTTCGTTGAGGATCGAGATCGAGATCTTATAGATCTGGAATATCCCACGCTTTGAAGTCTACTCATTGCAGGTGTCTCGGGTTCGACTTGCACGGACGCGACGATCGCTATGTTCGGTTGGGCCCTAGAATCGATAAATCTAAACGAATGACTAACGAAACTATTATGGTCAGAGCTCAATGATCAATCGCTAGGGTGACTCCCAAGATGATAATACTAAGTCGTGGCAAGGATATCTAACTAACTAGTACGAGCGTCTAACTAACTCATCCTATTATCCTGGTATTGGGTTTCCTATCGTGCTGAGACAAGGTATTCGAGTAATTTTGTGTACGAACTAATTCTGGATGTTTTAGTATGTCTACTGTTCTGAGTTTGCAAATGCATGGACCTGCATGGGCCATCACTAAAACCTGTAACGCCCTGCTTCCCAAAAGACACCGAAAGTGAGAGCGTTACGCGGTCCGCTTGAACTGGAGCGGTGAAACTCGAGTTCAATGAGCGTCTATGATAAAAACACGAGGCAGGTCCTTGCGTGCTTTTCAGAACAATAAGAATACATTCAAAAAGATTAAAGCCACATCCAGAATATTAAGTCTATACACGAAACTAAACGACAAGCCACAACAAGGCTAAAGTAGCAAAAAAAGAAACATACACTAAACAACAACAACTAAAAGTAACTAAAGAAGGACGACGACAGTGAAGGTCTCTAGTCCTCCACAAGGAGAGATTCGGCGTCTACGGCAAACTCCGGCTCTCTAAGTCAGGCGTCTCGAAAAGATCTTCCTAGCACTCAAACTCGGGATCTGACATACATCCAAAAAGACATGAATGTATGTCAGCAAGGTCTGCAAGTAAAGGTCAGAAACCAAGGCAAAGTGTGCATATAATATGAATTAAGAAGTGACAATTATTAGCATACAAGGTGTCCACAACAACATTTTACGAGATAACAATTTAAAACGAAGTAAAATTAAGCATTCCTAGCATGGTAGTTCTAAGCAGGTTGAAGTAAAATAATAACATTTATTTTATTATCATGGCAAGATGTAATTTCATGTCCGTGTCTTCTATTCACTCCTAGGGTTCCCGCCTTTAAGACATGATGAGTAAGTCATTCTTCTCACAGGGGTATAATCGTGATTGATACTAACCCACCGTATAGGTGGTGTTCTTGAAGACATGACCCCTACATACGCTTAGTGGCCGTTCAACCCTAACCCCACCCAAAAGTTTGTCGGAACATGAGCCGGCCTAGTCGACTCACACGACATCACGAAAGTCATGATTTCGCCTTTAAGACGCACGAATTCACGATGTCACTCTCTTTATTGTCCAAACAAGATGTGCATAACTTTAAGTTGTCCATATAGCTCAATTCATAACATTTACACTATTTAAAAAGAATGTCGTACATGTGGTTTTATTAAACATGTTACAGAAAGTAATTTTTTTTATAGGTGTCTGAGGTTAAAGCATAGCAAATTATATGTCCACGCGTCACATTTTTAGTCTAGAACATTATAATGATAACTTCATGCGTCATTTCACGCGCCATTTTCAAGTTATACAGGTTTGACCAAAAACGATGTTTTAAACATTAAACTTCAGATATTCACCATTATACACACACTTGCCTGATTTTCACGATCTTGGTGTCGTCGGAAACGTCTCGACAGGTACTACACTACGGTGAAGACGGTTCGCTGTTTTGGCAAAATATATAATCAGATTAAGCTGTTTTTTGATTGTAACAAATGTTAAACTAGTACCTACGACGTCTAGCGATTGGTTTTTATTAGGTTCTCTACGCTACGGTGTGGGTTAAAGGTTAGAGATAGGGTTATTAACCGTATACGCAGCGGAAGATTGGGACGCAGTGAGGGGCAGCGACTCGCGGCAATGTCTCGGAATAGCGACACGTGGGAACTTGGTGGCCAAAGGTGGCTGCCGATGGATCAGCGGCTACTGGAGACCATCGGTGGTCCAGGGGGCCAGTAGGGGGTTTGACGGCGGTCTGCAAGCAGCGGCAGAGGCTAGGGTGTTGTTGACGGCTAAAGGACGACGGTAAGGAGTTTTTCGGCGATCGGGATGGTGGCAGAGGGTGGTCTGGATGGCCAGGGCACTGTCGGCGGCTGAAAGGGAGGTTGTGTTGATGTTTGCACGGGTTGAATGAGCGGTGGGAGGCGCCTGGAGTTTGTGTGGCTCTTGGGGGCTTCGGGGTGGTGTTTACTGGCGGTTTGCGCATGGGGCGACCGGAGGAATGCGCGGGGAATGGCTTTCGACGGTGATGGGGGTTGCACGGCGTCTGCGAAGCTTGGAGACGCGAGTTAGAAGACGGAGACCGTCGCCTGGGGTCGAAACGCCGGCGTGGGGAATGGAGGCTGGGGCACTTGGGCGGAGTGAAAGCCGACGGTAGGTGTTTCCGCCTGGAGGAGGGCAGAGGCGCTAGATGCTGGAATAGGGAAGGGTTGCGGTTGCGGGGAAGATGAGGGCGGTGCTAGTTTGCGTAGGGAGAAAACAAAAGAGAAGCTAGGGTTGTGTAGGCATGCTATGTGATAGGCTAGCCTTAGGGTTTTTATAAAAGAATAGGGTTGGGGCTCTCAGAGTTGTTAGCTTTATTTTTTTGTGAATGAGATCAGCATGTGAACATGAAATAGCCTGGGGCTTCACGTGGGAGGAGAGAGAGGGGGAAGTGGAGAGATAGGGTATGGTTTTAGGGGGTGGTTAGGGGAGAACGGGTCAGAGGGTATGGAATTGGGATATAGAGATAGGTTAGGATTTGTTTTCTGAAAGATTTGATTTCATTCCTTCAAAAAACGTTTGAATAAAAAGGGTGCAGTTTTAAAATTTGATTTAGTTGTTTTTTTATACGAGGTTGCCTTCAGCACATTTCAAAAAAATGAAATGAAATTGAGTCTGGTTAATGTACATATTATATATATATATATATATATATATATATATATATATATATATATATATATATATATATATATAGTAGCCTAATAATAATACCGGGTTATTACGAATTGTGCCCCGACATCCAAAAATCAAAAAGAACATCCCGGAGCGGTCGCGTCTTCGCGAGAGTCGTGAAAATGAGGTTCGGTCGTGCGTCCGGGTTATGGATAATAACAATGGATCCCAAACACGAATATATGCATGCGAAACAACACACACCCAAATATACGTACGACTGGAAAGTGGTCGTTACACCAATCTCTTGCAAACCCCCATCAATAAAAATTCCTAGCTACTCGTAGTAAATCAATCATAACCCAACCGTCTATCAACCCTAGCAACACATTAATTCGTTCATCACAAATCTAAAATCGGATCCATAGGGTTCATCCCCATGCCCTAGAACAGCGGAACTACCGCAATTAATCATGGCAATTACAGAATAAACGAATAAAAACATATAGCAATTCATGGTTGAGAGAAAACAATTCACAAAAACAAGAAATTTTGATAGAAAGAACAAAACCAGATCTTCAATCTTCAATATCCAGCTGAGAATTACAATTAGAATAATGCTAAAAACTAACTTCTGGTCTCTCCCAAAACTAGGAAGAAAACTAGCCTTAAATACAAGCCAAAGTCGGCCAGAAAATTCTGACAGATTTGCCCATGGCGCAGCCCAGAACCCTAATTCGCGATACAGGCAGACTGTGCCACTCGGCCGAGTAGAACATGTCACTCGGCCGAGTGACAGACCCAAAGAAAAACAGAGATATTGGGGTTTTTGGGGGTCTGTCGCTCTGCGCCACTCGGCCGAGTGGAGTTCTTTACTCGGTCGAGTGTGATTTCTCACTCGGCCAAGTGAGTCTTCTGCTGATCTTCTCCAAACTTTAGAGAGTTGGCTGAGATCCCCTTTGGAAAGCTCTGACGTATTCTTCAGCGAGTGGACTTCTTCACTCGGCCGAGTGAGATCCTTCACTCCCCCTAGTGGACTTTGATTCCAGGCGCTCTTGTATCCGTTGTACTCGGCCGAGTACATTCATTCACTCGACCAAGTAAGCTGTCTGCTCGGTCGAGTGGGCTATTTCTGAAGTCCTATCTTCTACTCCTCGCCTCCTCGTCGATTCTATCGATCTTCTTCTTCTTCCGTCCTTCATCTAGCGCTGCTAGCTCCTCGATATGGTCACAGGCGGTGCTCCAGCATGCGTGAAAGTTCCTTGATCTCATTTATGCTCCAGATCGCTCCATATTTCCTGAAATCCGACAAAAACAAGAAATAGTGAAAAGCAACGCGATATCATCGAATAATCGTGAAAAACGCAATATGGGCGATCAAAATGACTTGCAAACATGAAGAAAAAAGGTGTAAAATGAGGAGCAATCAATGTGTCATGCCCAATATAAGGCTCAGTCAACTTCTTCTCAAGTCTCTCCACCACTCTAGACAGAGAGTCAAATTTTGTCACTAATTCTGCCACTGCCTTGGCGTCATATATGCTCGTCGACTTCACGGATGATGATGTTTGGCCCCTCTCATCAGCCCACTACTGATTGTTAGAGGCCATCTCCTCTAGTAACGTCGTGTCATCCTCAGGTGTCTTTGATAATATCGCCCCATTCCATTAGCGGTGGCATCAATAATCATCTTCGTATCCGCTTTCAAACCATTGTAGATGTTGTGCACGAGCTCCCAATCATCTATGTTGTAGTGGGAGCATTGATGTTGTAGATCTGTGAAGTGCTCCCATGCCTCATATAACGATTCCTGGGGGCCCTGCCTGAAAGACATCAAAGCATTCCGTATCTTTATGGTCTTCAAAGGTAGATAGAGCTTGTTGATGAAGACACTTGCTAGCTCGTCACAAGTAGTAAATGTGACATGTGCTTGCATCCTCAACCAATATTGAGCTTTATCTCGAAGAGTGAAGGGAAAAAACTGCAATCGGATGGCATCCTCTGGTACATTAGGGATCTGAAAGGTGGCGCACTTTGCCAAGAACATCGGGATATGGTAATGTGGATTTTCATGTGCATTCCCATGGATGGGATCTTGTTGCATCAGCACAACAAGTCCCATTTTAAACTCAAAATTCTTCTCTGGTGGCAACTCTGGAATAAGTATGGACGAAGTAGCCGAGTTGTTTGGAGTAAGCCTATCCCGGATGGAAATAAGCCTAGCAGTCCGTCGTGGAATATTTTCTTCTGCCATTTGATTATCTTCTGAAGTTTACCTCTTTTCTACTCTTAGGTTCCTTGCGGTACGCTCGATCTCAGGATCAAATAATATATCTTCCTCGGTTGCCCCCAATCGTGTATTCATGCCAAGATAAAGAGAATCTACAAAGACGTGTTAGCACAATAGAAGAATAAAAGGAAAAATAAATAAAATAAAAAAAGAATAGCTAAGTAAAAATATAGAATACCGTCATCTCCCCGGCAGCGGCGCCAAAAACTTGGTCGTCCCGGATAGTAACCCTGAAAACAATATGGTTTTACCGTAAGCGCACGGTTAAGTGGTGAGCGGGTGTAACGGCCTGGTTTTCTATTCATGTTTGATTGTTGTGTGCGAGTGTTTTACTTGATTGATTCAGTTATTTTTGTCCGAGTATTCTTGTCCGCACGTCGACGCGAGCGCGTCGTCGTTTTCAGTTTACCGTAGCGTAATTTTCATCTACAAATCGTAATTATTACTAAATTATTAATTACTTTTTATTAAGAGTTAATCTTTGATTAATTAATTACTAGTGAATGTTGAGTCACTAATTACATTTAACTAAAAATTTATTTATAATTAACTTATTATTTTTTTACTAAGTTATTTTTACTAAACTACTTTTCCTATTTTACTTTTAACCATTTCTTTTACCCTACCTCCTAACCTACCTATTGAATTCTCACCCGTAGATAGGTGAGATCCAACATCAACCTTCAAGTCTCTCTACCTCTCAACCATCCCAATTCATACTGTCTCCCCCTCCTCTCATCGTCCTTAAAACAAGGATACAGGAACCTATATGTCATCAACCAATAATCAGCCAACCAAAAACATCCACAGCAAGCAACCAGCAACAACAACCAACAACCCATCCTCCACCGTCATCATCCCCTTCACCACCAACAACAACACCCCAACATCACCAACATCTCCTCCTCCACAAAACAGCCATCCAAATCCTTACAACCCAATCAAACAAAGCAGAAATCCAAAACAAAATCTGAAAACGAATCACAAACCCAACCCCAAATTGGATTGCAAACCAAACCCTCAGCATCACCCTCCTTCAGATTGCACGCGTTGACGCTCCGATCTCGTCGAAGCCGCACAGCCCCCGGGTCTGCGCCGCCGTGACCCTCCCGAAGCCGTCGCCCCTGTGCTTCGCCCGCCGCTCGGATCTCTCCATCGCCGCCACCTCGAGACCGCCGGATCGTGCCCCACCGTACGCCGCAGCACGCCGTCGCCGATCTGCACTGCTCCGACCCCGAAGCCGCCGTCGCCCCGCCGTGCCTCGATCGCTCCGCCGCATCAATCGCCGCCTCGCCGCCGTGAAACCCCGCCGCCGTACGCCGCTGCGCCGTCGCCCGGAGCCATCGCCGTCCCCGCACTCCGGATCGCCGACCGAAGCCACCCCAGGCCCGAAGCCGTGGCCGCCCTTACCGATCGCTCGAGCATCCCTGCGGAACAAAAAAAAGAGGAAAAACGAAGAAAAAGAAAGGAAGAGGCGGAGAAGGGAAACGGGCTGAGAGAGAGGGTAAGGGGAAATGGTTGAGGTGTCCTTTTTTATATATAAGTTTATATATATATAATATATTATTACTCCTATTAAGTTTAGGATTAAGTTAATAAGAGTGAGGTTATTATTTATAAGGTAAGTCATATGTTCTAAGGTATTATTTTTAGGAATCGACTTAAGTTTTAGTTAAGTTAAACCACAAGTTATAAATTAATTTATTACATTAACTCATGTTAAATTAATAGTAAAAGTTCAGTTATTAAGCTTAAGTTGTTCTAGCAAGTTTAATAAGTTAAGTTAGTATAAATTATCTTACTGGTTGATAACCATTATAAACTGATGTCACCATTTAATTTACGCAGATAATACGTGCCACACGTTACCACCGCCTCGACACCCACACCCGCGTCAAGGCAAGTATTTGGAGTAAATGAACTGCAAAACTAACCGTTGAAACTTATTTGTGGTGTTTGTCAAACTCTCGTAGCCAAATATCATATTTCACTTTGCTCAATGTTTTTACTTAACTGTACTGTTTCTACCACTCGCATGCTAACAAGATAAACAAATTGGAAAAGATGGGTGTGTTACAAACACATATGAGATGACCATCGAATACAGATGGGGCGAAACCTAGTCGATGACTAGATATACACTTTGGGTGGGGTTGGTTCTTGTAGTAGAGCCTGTAATTGTTGCTTGAACACCTTACGGCTACCTCCAAAACTACACTAACGGAGGCAAGCAGCTTGACCATATTCCAGGTTGGAATGGCAAGAAGCGTCACGGTAAGCCCCCGATGATAGGGTGTATCGAGAACATTACTTTCTCAGACATGGACTTATCACGAGCACAAATACTCAATTTACAACTACTTTACTTTTAAAACTGCAAAACTCATGCATGCTTGTACTTTACTTTCTGCACTTATTATTCATAATTGTGTACTAACGCTTTTTGTCCCTTATAGTTGTTCTTCATTCATTGCTTTAAAATATCTTGCCGAGCTTATCGCTGACATATATTTCAACGTGTTTTGAAATATATGTTAGGTTTAGAGACAGAGTACCCAGAGGACACTACTCTTGAGGATCCCACCTTTGAGGTGGACCCCGCTGACCAGAGTTACGAGGACACTGAGATCATCCCCGCGGAAGACTAGAGCGGGACTTTTATATTTAGTATTGTTGTATTTTATTTTCAGGTGTGTTTGCTTCAGCAGTTTGTACGGCCATGCTAGGCCTAAATTATCTGTGTGTTTGCTTTGGACGCTGGTGTTGTAATGTAATGAATAGTTGCGCTGCTTGTGAAGATTCGCGTGCAGGGACCTGCCTTCGCTAAAATCACGCTTAGTGTGCTTAAGTCAAAGAAGAAGGAAAAAAAAGTACATCTTCTTTGCTTTAAGCACATGCGGGCCCGCTCACGTCCTCGCCCCAAGTATAATGGGAAGCGGGGCGTGACAGGTTTTAGTGGTGGCCCATGCAGGTCTCTGCTCTCCTTTCTGCGAAGTACTTCAGAAGCAGTGTGAACATCATTACTGACCAGAGGGTTTGAATAACTTTGTACAAAAATGTTTAACTTGTTTATCTTGCAGCATGGCAGGAAGACCGAACACTCGCAACGGGAATGGGACTAGCGGGAATGATACTCCCGACCTCCTTGGACTCATGAATATCATGAGAGGAATGTTGGAGACTCAACAACAGCTGATTCGACAGGGTCAGCAACTTGCACCCCCTGCACCCCCTGCACCACCCCCACCTCGAGCTGAGCCCGGAGCGAAGCAATTTCGGGAGCTGTTTCCGAAGAGCTTCTCTGGGAGGGAAGGCCCCTTAGCCGCAGAAGAATGGGCCCGAACTACATCGGAAGACCTGAGTCTTGCCCGCATTGACCAGGCAGGCTGGGTAGAGATTGCCAAGAAACAGCTGACTGGAAATGCCCGAAACTGGTGGGACAATGAGGAAGCTCGTCTTATCAAGCCCATCAACTGGACCATGTTTCGAGAGCGTTTTGACGCTCAGTATTTTCCTCGATCAGCCAAGAGGGAACTGCAGCAACGTTTCGTCAACCTGGAACAAGGCAACATGACTGTTGACGAATACGAGGCAGAGTTTTCGATGCTTAGTCGATTTGCCCCAAATCTGGTGGAAGATCCCGAAGACTGTGCTTATCAGTTCTTCCAGGGGCTAGACCTGGACATTCAAGGATCAATGTCTTCGGTAAATCTGACTACACATCAGGAAGTGTTAGATGCTGCTAAGAAGCATGAAATTAATGTGAATCGCAAGAAGGCACTTCAGATTGGAGGAAGTAGGCGTCCATCGGAGCCACCCAGGGGAAACCTCCGACCTACTCAAACTGCACAGTTCAAGAGGCCCGCTGCCCCTACCAACAATCGACCCCAGCTGGTGTGCTTCCACTGCAAGCGCACGGGTCATGTCAAGAAAGACTGCAGAGAGCTGCTGAATCTATGCATGATATGTGGAGCATCTGCACATGCTACCAGAGACTGCCCTCGCCGCACCAACAAGCCGACGACTGCTGGACCTTCTGGGACCGTTCAGCGTGGAGCTCCTGGACCTACTCTGCACGGACCACCTCTGACCCCACAACAGAAGGCTTTTGCACAGGCGAGGCAGAACCAGCCGAGACGTCAGATCTTCACCATGACAGCCGCGGAGGCTGAGACGGATGAGCAAGTGATATCAGGTATTACTTGAACTCTTCTTTTAATGCTTATATTATATGCATGTGTTGCTTGTTTATCTTTTGCTAAGATATTTCCTATGCACTAGGTGTTATATTAATAGCCTCCCATCCGGCCCTATCCCTTTTTGATTCGGGAGCCACTCACTGCTTCATATCCCGAGGATTTGTAGAGAGACATTCTATTCATGTCGACCCTCTACCGAATCACTTGAGCATCACTACTGCGAGTGGAGTAGTGAGGACTTCTTCTGGCTGTCGATCTTGCTCTATTGTGATTTGTGGACACGAGTTGTTCGCAGATTTTATGATAGTCGACATGTCTAATTTCGATGCGATATTCGGCATGGATTGGTTAGGAAATTTCTACGCTACTATCGATTGTCACAACAAGAAAGTAGTGTTTGAAATCCCTGATCACCCTGTGTTTGAATTCATGAGCGGAGACCGTTCACTTGGGTCTATCAAGTTTCGGGCCAAGCCGAACGAACTAATCATTGCATCGATGCAGGTTGAGCCTGAAAGACCTAGAGTGGTTAGAGACTTTGCAGACGTATTTCCGGAAGATATTTCAGGATTACCGCCTGATCGAGCTCTGGAATTTACTATCGACCTTATACCGAACACACAACCTATTTCGAAGGCTCCTTATCGCATGGCTCCTGCTGAACTGGAGGAACTTCGGAAACAACTCGACGACCTGTTGCAGAAAGGATTGATTCATCCAAGCGTATCTCCTTGGGGTGCGCCAGTTCTTTTGGTCAAGAAGAAGGATGGTTCGAGAAGGATGTGCGTGGACTATAGAGAACTGAATAAGGTAACCATAAAGAACAGGTACCCACTGCCGCGAATTGACGACATCTTTGATCAACTTGGCGGATCGCGAGTATTCTCGAAGCTGGATCTCCGAAGTGGTTATCATCAAGTGAAGGTCAGAAGCGGAGACATCCCGAAGACGGCATTCAGGACCAAGTATGGGCACTATGAATTTGTAGTCATGCCATTCGGTGTGACTAACGCCCCAGCAGTATTCATGAACCTCATGAACTTGATCTTCTATGAGTTCTTGGATAAGTTCGTGGTGATCTTCATCGACGACATCTTGGTCTACTCGAAGGATGAAGAAGCGCATGCCGAGCATCTGCGGATTGTATTGGAGACATTGCGACATCATCGGTTGTACGCCAAGTTCAGCAAGTGTGATTTCTGGCTAGACCGAGTCGCCTTTCTTGGGCATGTGGTATCAGGAGACGGCATCTCTGTTGATCCGGAGAAGGTCATTTCAGTCAGGAACTGGCCGACTCCTCGATCAGCTACCGACATCAGGAGTTTCTTAGGATTGGCAGGTTATTACCGTCGATTCATCAAGGACTTCTCGAAGATTGCCGAGCCTATGACTCGCTTGACGAGGAAGGATGTCAAGTATGTATGGTCAGACTCTTGTGAGCAGGCATTTGGAATATTGAAGGCCAAACTGACGACTGCACCAGTGTTAGCTATACCAGACAGGACTGGAGGATTTGAGGTCTTTTGTGACGCATCTGGCAAAGGACTTGGATGTGTCCTGCATCAGCATGGTCATGTGGTCGCCTATGCTTCTCGACAATTGAAGATTCACGAGAAGAATTATCCGACTCACGACCTGAAGTTGGCTGCTGTCATCTTTGCTCTGAAGATTTGGGGGCATTTTCTTTTGAGCGAGCAAGTCAAGATCTACATCGACCACAAGAGCCTGAAGTATATTTTCTCTCAGAAGGAGCTCAATATGAGGCAACGCAGATGGTTAGAGCTTATGGCTGATTACGACATCGACCTCCAGTATCATCCAGGGAAGGTGAATGTCGTACCTGACGCATTGAGCAGATTACCAGCGATCATGACTCTTTCAGCTCAATGGAGACTTCAACAGGCTATCCGAGAGATGGAGGTTGAAGTTATTTTACCTGGGACTTCTGCATCATTGATGAATATGCAAGTTCAGTCTACTATTGTGGATCGAATCAAAGCTACTCAGACTGGAGATGCGAAGTTACGAAAGATCCGGGAGCAAGTCATTGCTGGGCTACGGACAGATTTTCTGATTCATGAGGATGGTTCCCTGAGATACGGCAGTAGGATCTGCGTACCTTCAGGTGATATCAGAGAGGAGTTGATGAAGGAAGCTCATAGCTCTTCCTATTCTATTCATCCTGGTGGCACCAAAATGTACAAAGATCTTCGTCTGAACTTTTGGTGGCATGGAATGAAGAGAAGTGTGGCTCGAAGTGTTGCTAAGTGCCTTGTGTGTCAGCAAGTGAAGGCTGAACATCATCGCATAGCTGGACTACTTCAACCCCTGCCGATTCCAGAGTGGAAATGGCAGCACATCACTATGGATTTCGTGACTGGACTACCTCGGAGTACTAAGCAGAATGATGTGATTTGGGTGATCGTTGACCGATTAACCAAATCAGCGCATTTCATACCCTTCCGAGTGGGACAATCTACGGAAATACTTGCTAAGAAGTATATGGAGGTAATGATCTATCCTTTACTTTTAACACTTCTTCTGGTATACGTTGTGATGTGATCAATAATCATGCATGAGATTGTTCGATTGCATGGAGTTCCGGTGAGCATCGTCTCTGACCGGGACACTAGATTCACTTCCCAGTTTTGGAAGAGTCTGCAATCCAATTTGGGTACCAGTCTGAGTTTCAGCACTGCATATCACCCGCAGACGGATGGTCAATCAGAGCGTACCATACAGATATTAGAGGACATGCTGCGAGCTTGTATGCTGGATTTCAAAGGTTCGTGGGAAGACCATCTACACCTGGTGGAGTTTTCCTACAACAATAGCTACCAAGCCAGCATTGGCATGGCCCCATTCACAGCACTCTATGGAAGGAAGTGTCGATCCCCGCTGAGTTAGGATGACATTGGTGATCGAGAATTATTGGGCCCGGAGATGATTGTTGAGACTGTGGATGTAGTGCGTGACATCAGAGATAAGTTACGCATTGCGCAAGACCGGTACAAGCATTGGGCTGATGCCAAGCGTCGTCACTTGGAGTTTCAACCAGGAGATCATGTTTTCCTGAAGATATCCCCAAACCGAGGAGTGATACGCTTTGGGAGACGAGGCAAGCTCAGTCCAAGGTTCGTTGGACCCTTTGATGTGTTAGAGCGAGTTGGAGAAGTGGCTTATTGTCTAGCTCTACCACCATCATTAGAGGGAGTACATAATGTTTTCCATGTCTCCCAGCTGCGTCGTTATATCAGTGATCCTACTCATGTAGTCGATCATTCCGAGATCACGGTGCGACCAGACCTTACCTATACGCAGCAGCCTGTTCAGATTCTTGATCGACGTCAGAAGGCGCTCAGGAATAAGGTTGTCGAACTCGTGCGAGTGATGTGGCGACATGACTCGCCAGGAGAATCCACCTGGGAGCGAGAGGATGAGATGCGAGAACGTTACCCCTACCTCTTCCCTGCTCTGTAGAGAATTCCGGGGACGGAATTATTCTAAGGAGGGTAGAATGTAACGGCCTGGTTTTCTATTCATGTTTGATTGTTGTGTGCGAGTGTTTTACTTGATTGATTCAGTTATTTTTGTCCGAGTATTCTTGTCCGCACGTCGACGCGAGCGCGTCGTCGTTTTCAGTTTACCGTAGCGTAATTTTCATCTACAAATCG
The DNA here is from genome assembly GCA_030789695.1 of Scilla litardierei. Taxonomy (NCBI): domain Eukaryota; kingdom Viridiplantae; phylum Streptophyta; class Magnoliopsida; order Asparagales; family Asparagaceae; genus Scilla; species Scilla litardierei. The sequence continues at coordinate 11,148,167 of CM061142.1, read as the reverse complement.
TAATTATTACTAAATTATTAATTACTTTTTATTAAGAGTTAATCTTTGATTAATTAATTACTAGTGAATGTTGAGTCACTAATTACATTTAACTAAAAATTTATTTATAATTAACTTATTATTTTTTTACTAAGTTATTTTTACTAAACTACTTTTCCTATTTTACTTTTAACCATTTCTTTTACCCTACCTCCTAACCTACCTATTGAATTCTCACCCGTAGATAGGTGAGATCCAACATCAACCTTCAAGTCTCTCTACCTCTCAACCATCCCAATTCATACTGTCTCCCCCTCCTCTCATCGTCCTTAAAACAAGGATACAGGAACCTATATGTCATCAACCAATAATCAGCCAACCAAAAACATCCACAGCAAGCAACCAGCAACAACAACCAACAACCCATCCTCCACCGTCATCATCCCCTTCACCACCACCACCAACACCCCAACATCACCAACATCTCCTCCTCCACAAAACAGCCATCCAAATCCTTACAACCCAATCGAACAAAGCAGAAATCCAAAACAAAATCTGAAAACGAATCACAAACCCAACCCCAAATTGGATTGCAAACCAAACCCTCAGCATCACCCTCCTTCAGATTGCACGCGTTGACGCTCCGATCTCGTCGAAGCCGCACAGCCCCCGGGTCTGCGCCGCCGTGACCCTCCCGAAGCCGTCGCCCCTGTGCTTCGCCTGCCGCTCGGATCTCGCCATCGCCGCCACCTCGAGACCGCCGGATCGCGCCCCGCCGTACGCCGCAGCACGCCGTCGCCGATCTGCACTGCTCCGACCCCGAAGCCGCCATCGCCCCGCCGTGCCTCGATCGCTCCGCCGCATCAATCGCCGCCTCACCGCCGTGAAACCCCGCCGCCGTACGCCGCTGCGCCGTCGCCCGGAGCCATCGCCGTCCCCGCACTCCGGATCGCCGACCGAAGCCACCCCAGGCCCGAAGCCGCGGCCGCCCTTACCGATCGCTCGAGCATCCCTGCGGAACAAAAAACAAAGAGGAAAAACGAAGAAAAAGAAAGGAAGAGGCGGAGAAGGGAAACGGGCTGAGAGAGAGGGTAAGGGGAAATGGTTGAGGTGTCCTTTTTTATATATAAGTTTATATATATATAATATATTATTACTCCTATTAAGTTTAGGATTAAGTTACTAAGAGTGAGGTTATTATTTATAAGGTAAGTCATATGTTCTAAGGTATTATTTTTAGGAATCGACTTAAGTTTTAGTTAAGTTAAACCACAAGTTATAAATTAATTTATTACATTAACTCATGTTAAATTAATAGTAAAAGTTCAGTTATTAAGCTTAAGTTGTTCTAGCAAGTTTAATAAGTTAAGTTAGTATAAATTATCTTACTGGTTGATAACCATTATAAACTGATGTCACCATTTAATTTACGCAGATAATACGTGCCACACGTTACCACCGCCTCGACACCCACACCCGCGTCAAGGCAAGTATTTGGAGTAAATGAACTGCAAAACTAACCGTTGAAACTTATTTGTGGTGTTTGTCAAACTCTCGTAGCCAAATATCATATTTCACTTTGCTCAATGTTTTTACTTAACTGTACTGTTTCTACCACTCGCATGCTAACAAGATAAACAAATTGGAAAAGATGGGTGTGTTACAAACACATATGAGATGACCATCGAATACAGATGGGGCGAAACCTAGTCGATGACTAGATATACACTTTGGGTGGGGTTGGTTCTTGTAGTAGAGCCTGTAATTGTTGCTTGAACACCTTACGGCTACCTCCAAAACTACACTAACGGAGGCAAGCAGCTTGACCATATTCCAGGTTGGAATGGCAAGAAACGTCACGGTAAGCCCCCGATGATAGGGTGTATCGAGAACATTACTTTCTCAGACATGGACTTATCACGAGCACAAATACTCAATTTACAACTACTGTACTTTTAAAACTGCAAAACTCATGCATGCTTGTACTTTACTTTCTGCACTTATTATTCATAATTGTGTACTAACGCTTTTTGTCCCTTATAGTTGTTCTTCATTCATTGCTTTAAAATATCTTGCCGAGCTTATCGCTGACATATATTTCAACGTGTTTTGAAATATATGTTAGGTTTAAAGACAGAGTACCCAGAGGACACTACTCTTGAGGATCCCACCTTTGAGGTGGACCCCGCTGACCAGAGTTACGAGGACACTGAGATCATCCCCGCGGAAGACTAGAGCGGGACTTTTATATTTAGTATTGTTGTATTTTATTTTCAGGTGTGTTTGCTTCAGCAGTTTGTACGGCCATGCTAGGCCTAAATTATCTGTGTGTTTGCTTTGAACGCTGGTGTTGTAATGTAATGAATAGTTGCGCTGCTTGTGAAGATTCGCGTGCAGGGACATGCCTTCGCTAAAATCACGCTTAGTGTGCTTAAGTCAAAGAAGAAGGAAAAAAAAGTACATCTTCTTTGCTTTAAGCACATGCGGGCCCGCTCACGTCCTCGCCCCAAGTATAATGGGAAGCGGGGCGTGACAACGGGTATCAAATCACGAGGAAGAACTATTGGTATCTATATGGATTGCTAAGCTATTGTGAAATGATGGCGAAGAAATATTGGTGTCACAATCGTGTAATGCCCTACCAGCTACTGCACAAGTACTAGAGGGGGGGTGAATAGTACTTTAAAATAATAAGGAGTATAATTCCAAATTAAATTGCAATCAACTACCAAATCAATTTGCGGAAGCTTAAATTGAACGACGACAACGAAATTGACAATGCTAACAAACGATGTTAATGGGTTCGGATCCACCCAAGTCTCCCCGACTTGTTCCCGGTAATCCTACGTCCCAACCACCCGGATCCCCTCCGGATACTTGAGTTAGAAACCCTAACTCAAGATTTCCACTATGAATATCTTGTGAAAAACCTTCACAAGATCAAATCATACATGCAATGGCAAAGTGAATCCCACAACCCGGGATCACAAACTTCTCTCACAACCGAGAGAACCAATAAGTAATATAAAAGAGTTTATATGAAATAAACAAGCTTACCACAAAATCCTATACCTTGAGTTTTTCTTACCCAATAGGTGGAATGAAGGATTTGAGGAAGATGAAGTTACCAAACCCTAGCACCAAGGAAATGAGCAGCAATGGGTGCCTAGGGATGATCTGGAAACTTGAATCAAGCAATAGCTTGAAGAGCTCACCAAGAACAAGCTTCTCTCTAGATCTAGAAATGAGAGAGAATGGGTTTCTTGTGAGGAAGAGAGCTTTAGATTTGAGGGAGAATAGCTATCTCTTTAGAACTCAATGAATCTCTTAATGGCAGCTCTATTTTAGATAGAAATGACCTAGGTTCGTATTTATAGGGTCCCATAAAAACAAGTTAGGTCATTCACCAACGGATAGAAATCTGTGAGACTTAGTCGGTCAAAGAACAGTCACTGACCGACTAGATCATCAACTAGTCGGTCAGTCACAAAGCATGGACCGACTAAGAGCAGATCTGAGAAGAGATAGAATTTCAGACCTAGAAAACTAGTCGGTCCAAGAAGACTATCTGACCGACTAGTTTCACAACTAGTCGGTCATCCAATGAACGTAGACCGACTAAGAGGCAAAACAACTTAGTCTGAAGGCAAGTTGACTTAGTCGGTCTAAGAACAAAAGTTGACCGACTAGATTGTCAACTAGTCGGTCACCAAACGTTCTTAGACCGACTAACGGTAAACAGTAGCTTAGGAGAAATTTAGAGTGAACAGTAAGTCACAACTAGTCGGTCAAAGAAGCATCACTGACCGACTAGTTCACAAACTAGTCGGTCGGTGAGTCAACGTAGACCGACTAACTGTAAACAGTAAAGTCCAAGAAATTAAGGAATCAAACTAGTCGGTCCAAGAGCAGTTGCCGACCGACTAGATCACCATCTAGTCGGTCAGTACTTGTTCTTGTACCAACTAACATGCACAACAAAGTCCGAATCGAAGCGCGACGCTTCGAGGAAGATAGAATGAACTTGTGCAAGAGTCCTAGAGCTACGAAATGAGCGTAATGAAGATAGAAACGTAAGATATACTCAAGGCTTAACATTCTATCAATCGAAACTAAAAGACTATAAATAAAACCTTAATAAACGGTCTTTGAGAGCTTCGATTGAATCTTCATAACTTCCAAAGCGCTGCAGGAGCTTCAACGAAGCTTTAGGCTTGAATACGAGCTTTTGGAAGTGTTGAGATGTCGCTTTGAATATTCTCGTGAAATTGGCGACGATCTCCAATACTGCGCTCACAAATTGTTAGTTCATGAATTATTTATGTTTGCTCATCATCAAAACCAAATCCGGGGAGTCCAATATTCAACATTCTCCCCCTTTTTGGTGATGACAAACCAACATAAATAATAATCAAAGATAATAATTCAAATGTAAAATACTTACTCCCCCTGCATTGATGACACGTTAATTCCCAAATGAATATATATGAATTGCATCAATCAGACGAGTAAGATATATAATGAGAATTGATTTTTGAAATATCGGATTTTGAAAATCCTTATATGTATCTTAACTCCCCCTGAATCTAACATATCAAACTAGATTCTTGGAAATTGAGTTAAATTTTTCATTTGCGCTATTTATTATCATTATCTCTCCCCCTTTGGCATTATCCCAAAAATGGGGGGCGTACAACGACAACAATTAGGAAATGTAAAATCCAACATCGGGAGTCGTAGACAAAGACGATGGAGCTAATTGACACCAAAGGAAAAACGATTAAATCAAATCAAAGTGTGCCAATTGTCCATTATCACAAAGTGAAAATCAAAATCATCAAAAATACCAAATAATTATTCATTTCTTGAATAAAGAAACATACTCTTCAATATTCAATATTCTTGGTTAAATTTGTGCATGGAAAACAATTCTATACAATTATAGAATTTAAATCTATTTAACCAAGTTTTCATGCGTCGAGCGACGAAATCTCATTTCAAATACATTCAACGAATATTAAAATTTTGCACGACGAATAAAAGACAAAGTGAATGACGATGAACATATATATATGCAGAGACAACATGAGTATATCCAAAAAAAAATATCACATCGAATATATGAGATACATCATATCAAGCGCTACATATCATCAAAAAGAAATACATCAACATCATCGATACAATATACCCATCAAAATGAAATACACCATCATCATCATCATTCTCATCAAAATAAATACAGCAGCAGCGACGACATCCAAATTACATCAAAACATAATAACCCTCATACCCTATCCTAACCCATAATACTCTCGCTAAGATATATCATCCAAAGCGTATATGGAGAGTCCTCGGAACAACGATCATGAGGAGGCAGGATCTGCAGCGTCCGTGGGTCCAGTCGACGGAGTGGACTCAGGCTCTGCAGGGAGAAGAGGCGTCTCAACAGATGGAATCATCGGGGCAGGAGTCGAGATCTCAGGAACAGGCTCTACAGCAGCAAGGGTCTCGACAGCAGAAGTGTCAACTGGAATATCAGCAGGCTCAGCAACAGGGTCAACAGCAGGCTCTGAAGACTGAAGTGCTGAAGCAGAAGGCTCTGGAGCACCGGAATTGGTGCCAACTCCAGGAGCAGAAGTGGAAACACCAGCAGCAGCAGCAGTGGCCTCATCGCCACGGGCAAAAGAAGTGACAAGCTCGTCAAGCTCCTCATCGTCCATCTCCTCGGCCTCAGACACCGAAGGAGGAAGCTCAATCCCCATCATACGAGCCATACGACATACGACCTCCTCAGTACGAGCCAAACGGGAGTCGTGCTGACGAAGTAGACGTACGACATCGTCCAAAGTAGCAGGGGAAGAGGAGGCTGCAACGGCTGACGGAGTAGACTGAGAAGCAGATGCGGTAGACCTCTGCACGTGACGAAGTGCCGCTAAAGATTTCTTCACGGCCGTCGCGTTCAGAGGCGTACCCAAAGGACGCTCATCGTCAGGTGGGAGAGGAACGCGAAAATGACGGAATACGAGTGTCAATAAGCAGGGGTATGGAATGTGCGCAGACTTATTGGTCTTGCGTATACACTCGAAAGAATCCATCTTATCGAGTATCACGCGAGCCCAATTTATCTCGCACCCCAAGAAAAGAGCGTATATGAGCTTCAAAAACGGCTGAGAGGGAAGTGAAGAGGATCCATATTTCGGAAGAAGACATGATTTCAAAATCAGGTTAAGAACCCACGCATTCGGCTTAAAGGATTTCGAAGGAACACCAATGAATGCGGAGGGGATAACCTGGAAAATATCTGCAAGAATAGACTGATCCAAGGAAGAAATGTCGTCTACAGAAATGTCCGAGGGGAGGAGACCACACGATGCACAACCAAGGATCTCCCCCAAGATTTCTGCCGTGAGAACTATAGGAGTTCCCAAGACAGTCGTCTCAATGGAGTGGCTGGCGTCGTACTAGCCTCGAATACGGTTGGCATAGAACAATTTCACGAGGCGAGGGTAAGGTTTGGGATTGGCCTTGGGGTCGTATCGGAGATAATCTAGAAGGCCACTATAAGACAGAAGATCAGCAAGGCCGAGGAAATCAGAGAACTGAACGTAATGCTCTAACAACAGTGGACAGTGTTCTATACGGTTGTACGCGGCGAGACACTGAGGGTCATCGCGGCACAACGATATGTCTACACCGCCAACTGGCATAGGAGCTTTACCCTTGGCCTTACGGGTCTTCGGAGGTGGGGTAGGTTCCCTAGTAGGCTCATCCTCAGGGATAAAATCAGTATCAGAATCGGAATCGGGAGGAGTAGCCGGAGTATGAAGAATAGGCTTTTTGGTCTTGGATTTGCGGGGCTTGACGGTGGCAGTCCTAGGCTTCTTAAGAGGAGGCGACGAAGGAGAGGCTTGGGTAGACTTGGCACGACGCTTAGGCTTCGGGGGATTCCTAGGGTCGGAAGGCCCTACGGTCATAGGAGAGGCCCCGGAAGAGGTGATCGGAATACGAGTCTTAGCCATAGTTCTAAGAGCACAAGCAATCGAAGATTAGGTCACTAACAACCTAGAAATCACAAGCAAACAACCCTAGAGATCAAGAAAATTCGAAAATCACAAGCCCTAGGTTAGAAATTGAAACCCTAGGACCTATAGCTTGAAATCAAGGAGAGACAACCCTAGAAAAGGAAATCGACCTAGGAGAGGGAGGGAGATACCTAGGAGGTGGAGTCGACGGCGGCGGACGGCGGCGATCGACGGAGAAACGGCCGGAAGACGAAGGGTTTCGAGTTGAGTGTTTTGGGTTTTCGGGCTGGAGCAAGTGAGAAGACCGACTAAATGAGAATTTAGTCGGACGAGATCGAGTATAAGTCGGTCGGGATGCGAAAAGACACAGCTGCCCTAACACACTTAGTCGGTCATAGTTCAAGTACTGACCGACTAGATTACTATCTAGTCGGTCGGTCAATGAGCTTGAACCGACTAAGTCGAAACAGTAGCTCAGATGAATTTCTAGGGCAAGAATTAGTCGGTCGCAGTATATTCACTGACCGACTAGTTTTCAATCTAGTCGGTCGGAAAGTATACTATGACCGACTAACGATAGAAAAAGATAGGAGATGGATATTTGCATGATCTAGTCGGTCTGAGTTCATTTGCTGACCGACTAGATGAGCATCTAGTCGGTTGACAAGTGAACTGAAACCGACTAGAAGAGTCCAAAAGTAGAAATTTGATTTCTCTTCACAAACCACTTGGATGATACATCCAAACTCACTCATTAGTCATCTAAATTACCCCATAGAACGTCGAAATCTTAAATACGACATTGAAATACGAATTCGAGCAATAAATTCAAATAATTCACATAAAATTCCCAAAAATTCAATTAATCTAGCATGAATGAAATATCGCGAAATATATTAGCATGCAAGATGATTGAATTAAAATATGAATCCTATATCTCGGATTCACCCATAATCCCCAATTCTCGACGCAACCGCACAAAGGAGTCCTCCTTTAGGGGTTTCGTGAAAATATCGGCGATTTGCTTTTGGGTTTCAACGTACACTAAAATGATGTCCTTTTTAGCAACATGATCATCTAAGAAATGGTGTCGGACATCTATGTGTTTCGATCGGGAATGGTGCACCGGATTCTTTGAAAGACAGATAGCACTTTGGTTATCCACCATGATAGGGCTAGTATCACAATGAATACCAAAATCCTTCAATGTGTGTCTCATCCAAAGAACCTGGGCACAAGCGGCACCGGCAGCAATATATTCCGCCTCGGTGGTTGAAAGTGAAACCGAATTTTGCTTCTTGGAAAACCAAGAGACAAGAGAATTTCCTAGAAAATGGCAAGTGCCACTAGTACTTTTCCTGTCGGATTTGCATCCCGCATAATCAGCGTCACTGTATGAGACTAACTCATACGTGCTAGATCTCGGATAAAGTAATCCAAAATCTAAAGTGTAACTTAGATAGCGAAAAATACGTTTTACCGCTACTAAGTGAGAATCCTTAGGTTGAGACTGATAACAAGCACATATACATACGGCAAACATAATATCGGGCCTACTTGCGGTAAGATAAAGCAAACTACCTATCATACCTCGATATAGACGAATGTCTACATCCTTACCGCCCGTATCCTTGTCAAGATGCGTAGTCTTGCTCATCGGAGTCTTTTTCCCGGAGGCATTCTCCATTCCAAATCGCTTTAGCAACTCCACCGTGTACTTCGTTTGGTGGATGAAGATTGCATCGTTCATTTGGCGAATTTGGAGACCTAAGAAATATTTGAGTTCGCCCATGTGGCTCATCTCAAATTGTTCCTTCATAACATTAGAAAACTCTTCGCAAAGAGTGAAGTTAGTAGCACCGAAAATGATATCATCAACATAAATTTGAACTAATAAAATATCATTGTTCGCATGCTTAATAAAAAGTGTTGAATCGGCTTCGCCCATTTTAAAATTCAAATCCAAAAGAAAATTCTTTAGGCGATCATACCAAGCTCGAGGAGCTTGTCTCAAACCATAAAGAGCTTTCTTTAGTTTAAAAACGTGATTTGGAAATTTGTCATTTATGAAGCCCGGAGGTTGAGAAACGTAAACTTCCTCAACGACATCTCCGTTTAAAAATGCACTTTTAACATCCATTTGAAATAATTTAAAATTCTTATGGCATGCAAAAGACAAAAGTAATCTAATTGATTCTAATCTAGCTACCGGAGCGAAAGATTCTTCGAAATCGATACCTTCCTCTTGACGATAGCCTTGAGCTACTAACCGAGCTTTGTTCCGGACGACGACTTGGTTTTCGTCGGTCTTGTTCTTGAAGATCCACTTTGTCCCTATGACGGTGTGGTTCTTCGATGGCAATGGAACAAGCTCCCAAACTTCATTCCTCTCGAATTGAATGAGCTCCTCCTCCATGGCTAAGATCCAAGCGCTATCTTCACATGCTTCATTAATATTCTTTGGCTCTATCGATGAGGCAAAGGCACAATTTGCGAAGTGGTGAACTTGCGATCTCGTCTTGACACCATCATAGATATTGCCAATGACTTGCTCATGGGGATGGTCACGAACCGAATGAAGCCGTTTGGGAATACCTTGATCACTTGGAACATTCTCAACAACTTCATTAGTTGGGTTAGTCTCAATAGAATCAATAGAATCATTAGACTTAGAATTTTCAAACGAATCACATAAAACATCCATAGAATCATTATCATTTGAAATTCTAGTTGGAACAAATCCTTCATTAAATGAGACATGAAGCGACTCCTCGATCGTTGAGGTTCGTTTGTTGAATATCCGGTAGGCTTTGCTACGCGTAGAGTATCCAACAAAGATCCCCTCATCGGATCTTGGATCGAATTTGTCCAAACTACCATATGTTTTCTTAATAAAACATTTCGAACCGAAAACACGAAAATGTTTAACTTGAGGCAACCTACCAAACAACAATTCATAACAAGTTTGTTTAGTGCCGGGCCTCAAAAGTATTCTATTAAACACATAGCAAGCGGTGTGTACCGCTTCCGCCCAAAATTGATGGCCAAGTTGGCTATCATCAAGCATAGTGCGAGCACACTCCACTAGCGTCCTATTCTTTCTCTCAACTACACCATTTTGAGGCGGTGCACGAGGGAAAGAGAAGGTGTGAGTAATACCAACTTCATCACAAAATGTCTCAAAAGACTCATTCTCAAATTCACCTCCATGATCACTACGAATAGTGACAATGGTGGTTCCTAAGAGATTTTGTACTTTCTTAACAAAAATTGTGAAGTTTTCAAAAGCTTCATTTTTATTGCACAATGAAAATACCCAAGTGAATCTTGAATAGTCATCTACGATGACAAGTCCATACCTTGCATTTCCTAAGGAAGCTACTCTAGTTGGCCCAAATAAATCTAGATGTAATAGCTCTAGTGGCCTTTTAGTAGAGATGCTTTTCTTAGGTTTAAATGAAGATTTAGGAAGCTTGCCGCGTTGACAACAATCACAAAAACTTTTCTTTTCAAAAACTAGCTTCGGAAAACCTTTAATAGAATTTAATTTTGAAAGCTTATATAGTGTTCCAAAGTTCACATGTCCAAAGCGTCGATGCCATAAGTGTTGTTCACTTGTGTTGGCAACGAGACATTGTTCATATGACTTAGGAAGATCCAAAATATAAATGTCTTTACGACGAGTTCCGGAAAATAATAATTTTTCATTATCCTTTCTTAAAATATGACACAATCCTTTCGCAAAGCTAACTTTGTAACCTTTGTCACAAAGTTGGCTTATTGAAATAAGATTATGATTTAAACCACTAACAAGATAAACATCACTAATTAATGGTTTAGAGGGGTTACCGACTTTACCAACACCTATGATGGTTCCGCTCTCGTTGCCTCCAAATACGACGTGGTTTCCATTCGCAATGGGAACCACTCCGGAGAGCAATCGAGCGTCACCCGTCATGTGTTTTGAACACCCGCTATCGAGTATCCAATTCCCTTTGGAGCTAAATTTAAATTTGTTGCTCCTTTCCTTTTTCTTTTCCTTGAGTACCTAAAGATAGACACTTTCATATCATGGTACCCAAGGTCATTGGGTCCAAGGGATTAGACCTTTGGAAGCCAAGTCCAAGTGGACTTAGACTTCCCCACATAATTCTTACTATGTACAACATCCGAAAAATAAGCATTCATGTACATTTGTTTTTCGTCCATGCTTGTGTCCGTTGGGCTCCAAATAGTAAATATTTTGGGAGCCATCATCCTATTGGGTGCATGCATGCGACGTTGATTTCTACGTGATGCATGTTGTGGATAGGCATATGGGACATGATGGAATGGTGCACGACGAGAATTATTCATATGATGCGGTGGGTGAACATATGCATGTGTGGGAACACGTGCGTGAGGGTGTCTCACATGGTGTGCACGTGCCCGAGAATGTGTTGCATAAAAATCATCATATGTGTGAGATGGTGGAGTAGGACGTGTGTTCCTACGTGGCATGTTATTGGTGTACATGTAGGCATGCCCCTTCTTTGGAGGTCCACCCAAGGTGGGTTTCTTTCCAAAAGAGGGCGTGGACGAGGTGGAAGCACCATTGGTAGATGAACTACCAATAGAGTGTTTGCTACCACTCGTAGAGTCACCGGAAGTTGGCCTAACAAAAGTAGTGGCCGCTTTGGATGGACATCCCGTCGTATACCCCAAACCAATGTGGTGATTGGCCGGAAGTAAGTCACTTAGGATTTTATCCAAATGGTCCTTACCTTTGTTGAATTTGTTAATTCGGCCCAATGTGTTCTCATATTTCTCTTTGAGAGAACGCAAAGAAGTATCCAAAGTGGATATTTGCGAAGTGAGCACATAAACACGAGATTTAAGATTCTCGTTCTCAATACTCAAAGTCGAGTTTTGAGAAGTTAAATCCGCTATCTCATGTTCTTCCGCATCCTCGATGCTAACATGTTCAAGTTTAGATTTGAGATTAACAATCTCATTTCTTAACTCTTCAACAACGGTGTCGTTGTTGGTGATGATAGTCTTAGGCGATGTTTGAATGCTAGCTAGGTCATCTTTTACCTTAGTATATCTATTTACTAACTTAGTGTATTTTGACCAAAGTTGAGAGTTAGCATTTCTAAGATCATCCATCGTTACCTCATCGCTTTCGTCATTACTATCATCGGAAGAGGAGGATCCTTGATCGTTCTCCTCTCTTGCCATGAAGCACATATGTGCTTGCTCCACTTTCTCATCATCCGACTCTCCGCTTGAGGAATCCTCGGAGTCGGTGAATGTTGCTCCGACAAGTCCTTTCTTGTACCCCTTTTTGTATTTCTTGGACTTATCGAATTTTGGCGCCTTCCACTTCTCCTTGTGCTTATTGAGGGGACACTCCGCTTTCATGTGTCCCGGCTTATTACACTTGAAACACAAAGGAGAGGAAGAGGCGTTAGTAGAACCAAATTTAGCTTTGTTCTTGAAGTTACCTTTTCGGAAGAAACGGTTGAACTTCTTGGCCATGAGTGCCATGGACTCCAAGTCCAACTCGTTTTCCGAGTCTTCATCATCGGAAGATGTGGATGAAGCCACCTTGAATGCAATCGCCTTTTTCTTAGGCGCATCTAGGTTCAAATATGACTTCATCTTTTCTTGTAGCTTCACCTTGCTATCTTTGCGTACCTCGTATGACATCAAAGTACCCATTAGTTGAACTACGGTATATTTGTTCATGTCATTACCTTCCTCGATGGCGAAGATACGTTTTTCCCAAGAAGAGGGAAGTCCTTCAATAAGCTTTAAGCACTTCTCCTTTTGAGTGTAGATCTTGCCGAGGGCCTCTAACTCGTTTATTATGTCAACGAAGCGAGCGTAATATTCTTTCATCTTCTCGCCCTGTTGCATATGAAACATTTCGTAATCTTTGGTTACGACTACGAGTTTAGAGTCTCTTACCCGACTCGTCCCTTCATGTAGTATGAGGAGAGAGTTCCAAATTTGATATGCACTCTTACATGTGCATATCTTATTGAAGTCCTCGGGCTCCAATGCGCATTGCAAGGCGTTCATTGCCTTGGCATTGCTTACCTCCGCGGCGACCTCCGCGGTAGTCCATTTCTCAAAATCTTCTTCTTCGGGCTCGATGTACTCCTTCATTGTAGTCCTCCATAAAGATGCACTCCGGAGGAAAGTCTCCATCCGGCACTTCCAGTACCCGTAGTTGGTACCGTTGAAGAATGGAGGCCTCGTAGAGGAATGTCCTTCCATCACCGATGACGCTCCTTCACGGTTCCTGAAGGTGTCATAGTTGGAGGGTGGAGGCACGGTCTTGTTGTCGTTGGCAGACATAGCTGTGTATCTGGCTCTGATACCAAATGTAATGCCCTACCAGCTACTGCACAAGTACTAGAGGGGGGGTGAATAGTACTTTAAAATAATAAGGAGTATAATTCCAAATTAAATTGCAATCAACTACCAAATCAATTTGCGGAAGCTTAAATTGAACGACGACAACGAAATTGACAATGCTAACAAACGATGTTAATGGGTTCGGATCCACCCAAGTCTCCCCGACTTGTTCCCGGTAATCCTACGTCCCAACCACCCGGATCCCCTCCAGATACTTGAGTTAGAAACCCTAACTCAAGATTTCCACTATGAATATCTTGTGAAAAACCTTCACAAGATCAAATCATACATGCAATGGCAAAGTGAATCCCACAACCCGGGATCACAAACTTCTCTCACAACCGAGAGAACCAATAAGCAATATAAAAGAGTTTATATGAAATAAACAAGCTTACCACAAAATCCTATACCTTGAGTTTTTCTTACCCAATAGGTGGAATGAAGGATTTGAGGAAGATGAAGTTACCAAACCCTAGCACCAAGGAAATGAGCAGCAATGGGTGCCTAGGGATGATTTGGAAACTTGAATCAAGCAATAGCTTGAAGAGCTCACCAAGAACAAGCTTCTCTCTAGATCTAGAAATGAGAGAGAATGGGTTTCTTGTGAGGAAGAGAGCTTTAGATTTGAGGGAGAATAGCTATCTCTTTAGAACTCAATGAATCTCTTAATGGCAGCTCTATTTTAGATAGAAATGACCTAGGTTCGTATTTATAGGGTCCCATAAAAACAAGTTAGGTCATTCACCAACGGATAGAAATCTGTGAGACTTAGTCGGTCAAAGAACAGTCACTGACCGACTAGATCATCAACTAGTCGGTCAGTCACAAAGCATGGACCGACTAAGAGCAGATCTGAGAAGAGATAGAATTTCAGACCTAGAAAACTAGTCGGTCCAAGAAGACTATCTGACCGACTAGTTTCACAACTAGTCGGTCATCCAATGAACGTAGACCGACTAAGAGGCAAAACAACTTAGTCTGAAGGCAAGTTGACTTAGTCGGTCTAAGAACAAAAGTTGACCGACTAGATTGTCAACTAGTCGGTCACCAAACGTTCTTAGACCGACTAACGGTAAACAGTAGCTTAGGAGAAATTTAGAGTGAACAGTAAGTCACAACTAGTCGGTCAAAGAAGCATCACTGACCGACTAGTTCACAAACTAGTCGGTCGGTGAGTCAACGTAGACCGACTAACTGTAAACAGTAAAGTCCAAGAAATTAAGGAATCAAACTAGTCGGTCCAAGAGCAGTTGCCGACCGACTAGATCACCATCTAGTCGGTCAGTACTTGTTCTTGTACCAACTAACATGCACAACAAAGTCCGAATCGAAGCGCGACGCTTCGAGGAAGATAGAATGAACTTGTGCAAGAGTCCTAGAGCTACGAAATGAGCGTAATGAAGATAGAAACGTAAGATATACTCAAGGCTTAACATTCTATCAATCGAAACTAAAAGACTATAAATAAAACCTTAATAAACGGTCTTTGAGAGCTTCGATTGAATCTTCATAACTTCCAAAGCGCTGCAGGAGCTTCAACGAAGCTTTAGGCTTGAATACGAGCTTTTGGAAGTGTTGAGATGTCGCTTTGAATATTCTCGTGAAATTGGCGACGATCTCCAATACTGCGCTCACAAATTGTTAGTTCATGAATTATTTATGTTTGCTCATCATAAAAACCAAATCCGGGGAGTCCAATATTCAACAAATCGTTCGAAGTGTTGGTTGTAAATTGAATTTATAAGAGTGCCTAGGACTTGGGAATCCCCAGTATAGATTTCAAGCAATCAATGTGAACCACGAATTTCTATATTACTACTCTTGTTTTAGGGTGAACTTGTCGCAACTAAATTGGGAACCAACGCACGCTCTCGTGCTATGCAAGTTTATAGGAATCTAAACCAGAGGCTCGCTCTCGCACAAGCCTAGTTCTAACTACTAGCATTAAGATCGACAATAATATTCAATTCCAACCCAAGCTCGCTCTAGCGCAACTTAAGTTCGAATCTAGGTCGTGATAGTTCGTATCAATTTTACTGTCGTACTAACAAATATAATTATAGAAGTATAATAAAGATGCTAGCTTTGGTCGCTCTCTCGCACCAATTCTAGGGAATCTCGATTATAGATCTAAATCGAATATCTAGGGCTTCCCTTAGATCAAGATCCTCTCTCAAGCTCTCAAGATCCAATAGAAATACCTAGCTATCTGTAGTAAATCAATCACAATCTAACCCTTAACAAGGTTAGCAACATAGAAATTCAATAGATCTCACAAATCATACTTTAAATTCACAGGGTTCATCCCTTTGGCCTAGAGCAAAGAGACTACTAACAATTCATCATAGAAATCACAATAGAAACAAGATGTGCAATAGAATTCATTAGAAACTCAGATTTAGAGAGAAATATAGCATAAAAATATCAATGTGCAAGAGTTTAGGCAAACCAATTTTGGAATACAAGCTTCAATAATAAGAAATTTAGATCCTTCTCTCCAATCTTTTCTCCAAAAGAAAACTAGAACTAAAATTAAAACTAAGAAACTTATTCTAAAGAGTATCCCCTTGGGCTGCCCGCAAAACTGGGTATTTATAGCCACCCAAAAAATACAGAAAATCCTAACAGATTTGCCCCTAAACAGCTGCAAACCCTAGAATTGGGAAACTGGCCGACGGTGCACTCGGCCGAGTGAACTGCTCACTCGGTCGAGTGAGAAATCTGCAGGAAATTGGGATATTCAGCATTCTGGAAGTTTAAACCACTCGACCGAGTAGTCTTCTCACTCGGTCGAGTGGGATGCATACTCAGTCGAGTAGGACCTACTACAAATCCTCTCTAAAAACAGAGAAGTGTTGAGGGATTTCTACACATTTTTCATCTCCACTCGGTCGAGTGGAAATCTCACTCGATCGAGTGGAAATTTCCACTCGACCGAGTACATTCTGGCTCTTCTTCAGGCTGGATTGGGTGTGTCAGCTTCATTCGGTCGAGTGGGCTGTGTCACTCGGCCGAGTAGCCTATTTCAGTACTCTTCTCTCATTCTTCTCGCTTCCTCGTCATTTCTTTTGCCTTCCTTCTTCTTCTACTCATCCTCTAGTGTCATTAGCTCTCTGATATCATTGTCAATGATGCTCTGGCATGCGTGTAAGCGCTCGTGGCTCCAAATTGCTTCCGATTGCTCCATATTTCCTGAAATCGAACGAAACAAAGAGATAATGAAATTTATCATAAAAGCATCGTATAATCATTAAAATCGCGATATGAGCAAATGTTATGGGATGAAAAAATACAGAAATAAAGTGTAAAATACGAGCCTATCAAAAGGTCGAACGATCGACCCATTCAACCATGAGATTGGTTGAGCTCCAGCCCGAAGCTCGAAGCTCAGCCTTCCTCGACCCTGGTTCTACCAACCAAGAGTCACACATAAACAGCTAACTAGACTCCACCTTACCGAATGAGTCCACAGTAGCCCCGACTACTGTTGACCAGAACCCAATTATCAACAGTTGGTGCCGTCTGTGGGAAACAACGGTCAACATCCCAATCAACTGTTAAGCAATATCGACTTGACCCGACAACCCAGGAGAAATCTTTGGCCTAAATGATAACGTATGAAACGACGCAGAAGATTCTGTATCTTCTTCAAAGGTACCAAGCATATGCTTGGTTACTCAAGAGCAATTCGACAAGTTAGATCTGTCGGTCAATGACAGCCTTGCAGTATTGGTCGTCGTCGTTCAGCGAAACACCCAACATCCACTACAAGTGGCCAAGAAGCAACCGCCCCCGATCCAATACAAGCGCCAGTAGGGGCAAGGTACTCCTAGAATCTAGAGGGTTGGTGAGCAAGGGCCTAATCGACAGGTCAACCTACAGCTCAATACAAATCCAACATCTCAACGGAAAGGAGAGCTGGGTAACAACAATTGCTCATCCGGACGTCCAATGGGCCCAAGGCCCTCCAACAATGGGTGAATAACTCACAGCGCAAAGTGCAAGCAAGAGAATGCCTCATCCAAGACCGCAGTTGTAGTCCCACCAGGCCTACAACTGGCCAAAAAAGAAAGGAGCGAGTGCAAACCCACATCCAGTATTCCAACGTTTCTCCTCAATGTCACGAGGGGGAACAGGTTCCCCTAGTTCTCCCTCCTAGTAGGCGTACACTTTTGAAGGAGAACATCACATTCGCCCCATGGATCTCCAAGTTCAAAATTCTTTCTTTGCAACTGTATGATGGTACAGGTGACCTGTGGGAGCATGTCTGCAGATACTAAAGTGTGATGGTGATGCACGGAGACGACGAGTCTTATCTTTGTCGTGCTTTCCACACCAACCTGACAAAGGCAGATGAATGGTATAATGGATTATCTGATGATAGCATCGGGTCATTTGAAAACCTGTCTCAAATCTTTTACAGGCAATTTATAGCAGGTCAACGTCAAAAACGAAAAGCAGGCCACCTCTTTTCTCCGTAGTAAAGGGAGAGGGAATCCCTTCGGGATTTTGTCAAACGCTTCAATAAAGAAAGCCTGCACATTGAGGGTGCCACAGATGATATCATCATTGCAGCCCTCACTCAAGGAGTTTGATGCATGAGTTTCCACCAAGTAATCTCGAGCAACTATTCAGTACGACAGATTTGTTCATAACTTCGGAGGGAGCACTCGCCACCAAAAAGAAGGGCACCCTTAAGCATCAGGGAGAAACAATGCAAGAAACTCAACTGTGTGAAAGCCCCCGTCGAGAAACTCAAGACCGACGGTGAAGGGAGAAGAGCCTCAGAAACAAGGAGCACCTAACCAACGAGGCTTATACCTGGCTAAATGCCCTCAAGGCAGAAGTCCTGGCATACGCTAAATGAAAGGGGCTCCTCAGTGTACCTGCTTCCAAACAAAAGTATATGTATGAAAAAAGGGATGACTTGAAATTCTGCAAGTATCACAACGACAATGGCCATGACACGGATGACTGTTGGACCTTGAAGAAGGAAATTGAAGCCCTTGTCAAGCGTGGCCATCAGAAGAAGTTTGTCGACGATGCTTATGCGAAATAGGGAACCCCCAAGCAAAAGAGATGACAAGGGGCCCATGGTGGGATCACCAATCACCAAGGTCATCGACTAAGCTTCAAAAGAAATAGTAATAGAAGTTCAAGTAGCTTTAGGCATGACCAACTCCCTGAGAAATAAAACCGACTGTACGAACTTTCTTTTATTAGCTGTTTAAAATTTTCAACAAATAAAATTTGTCTTTTTCCTAAAGAAAACCTCGCTTTTAATTGGCGTATACACCCATTGAACCGTAACATGATTATTCTATTTGCATTGAATTCTTCTTCGACAGTGTTTGGGTTCACACAGATCCCTATAGAAAATGAGGATGGAAAAAGTTCCCTCCAAACTCGTTGAAAGAATCGAATGACCCTTGTCATCTACTGTAAGTCGAGGGACCGTTTCCTCGCTACCGAACGACCCTTGTCATCGGTCGTAAGTCGAGGAGGCACCCCCAAGCCACTGAACAACCCATGTCATTGGCCGTAAGATGAAGGGGTTGAGCCCCTCGCAATCGAATGAATCTTGTCGTCAGATGTAAGTCAATGGTCCATCCACTCGCGACCGAACGATCCTTATCGTTGGCCGTAAATCATGGGGCCATCCCCTCACCACCGAACGATCTATGTCGTCGGTCGTAAGACAAAAGATCCACCCCCTTGCCATCGAACGACCCATATTGTCGGTCATAAGACAAAGGGGCCATGCCCCTCGCAACCGAACGACCGTTGTCGTCGACCGTAAGTCAAGGAGCCACCGAACAACCCACGTTGTCGGCCGTAAGACGAAGGGGCCATGCCCCTCGCAACCAAATGACCTTATCCGTCATAAGTCGAGGGGCCACTCCCTCGCCTATGACGACCCACATCGTTGGCCGTAAGTCGAGGGGCCATCCCCTCCATACCGAACAACCCACATCGTTGGCCATATGATGAAGGGACCATGCCCCTCGCAACCAAATGATCATTGTCGTCGAACATAAATGGAGGGGCCACTCCCTTGCCATCAAATGACCCATGTCTTCAGCCATACATCGAGGGGCTACCCCTCCCCCCCAAACGACCCACGTCATCGGTCGTAAGACGAAGGGACTATGCCCCTCACAACCGAACGACCATTGTCATCAGACATAAGTCGAGGGGCCACCCCTCACCATCGAACGACCCTTGTCGTCGGCTGTAAATCTAGGGATCATCCCCTCGCCACCGAACGATCCGTGTCATCGGCCGTAAGACGATGGCGTAAGGCTGCTCGCAACCGAACGACTTTTGTCGTAAGGCATAAGTCGAGGGGCCACCCTCTCGCCATCAAACGAACCTTGTCCTCGGCCATAAGTCAAGGGGCCACCCCTCTCCACTGAACGACCAACGTCGTCAACCGTAAGACGAAGGAGCCATACCCCTCACAATCGAACGATCTTTGTCGTCAGCCTTAAGTCAAAGGGCCATCCCCTCCCCATTGAACGGCCCATGTAGTTGGCAATAAGATGAAAGTGGCATGCCACTCGCAACCGAATGACCTTTGTCATCGGTCATAAGTTGATGGGCCACCCTCTCGCCACCAAAGGAACCTTGGCGATGGTCATAAGTCGAGAGGCCACCCCCATGTCACTGAACGACACGAGTCATCAGCCATAAGTCGATGGATCAACTACTATGCTATCGAACAACCCATGTCATCAAACGCAAGCCGAGGGGCCACGCCACTCAGAAGCCCATGCTTTACTCTATCAATTGAAAGAAATGTAATTCAACAGCCAATCGCTACTCCCATTATAGGCAGACGTTTGACCTGTTGAAAGGGTCCAACCATAGACACAATCGCTCATGCTCCTTAAATGATGGAATATGAGACAAGCTTGTCAATTTACATTTCTCTCATATCTTTACAAAAAGTTACACTGGGATTAGAAAATTTTAAGCATTCACTCCTTAAGACAATACATCGTATCCCTGATCCCTTGAAGAAGTTGCTTCCGCGACTTTATCCATCGTGAGGGCTGAAAAACACCCTAGAGGGGGGGGGGTGAATAGGGTGTATGTCACAAAATAAAATTTAATCACAATCACTGGGATAATCAGGCACATATATTTTTAGCGGAGTGGCTCCCTGCCAAAACTTCGACCCCAAAACCTATGAGAATTTCACTCAATTAAACTGATCACACTTACGGGTAGTGATCTCACTGTACAAATATAGTTCAAGGGTTAAAGCGCAGAGATAGCTTCAGAGTAAAGCTATTCACAATACAATCTCACAATAAAAACAAATTCAAATAGCTTTAATACTGCAGTGAAAAATCAGAGAGATATCACCGTGAGAAATTTTGTGAGATTGTGATCGTGTGGGCGTAAACGATTCGCTGATCCGATGTCTCGATTGGAAGATATAGTCTTCGGAAGATGACTGCGTGAATCTGAATTCTGCAGTGGCAGTTTGGTGGAAAATGTCCAGGCTGGATCAATATTTGACAACTGAGTAGAGGATGGATACCACCGTTGCGAAGGGTATGAAGATGTGGTCACGTAGGCATGAACGGCGAGTCGATCCGACGTCTGGAAAAGGAGATATGGACGTATTAATTTGACTGCGCGAATCTGGAATCTGCAGTGACTAATCTGTAGAAAAACGCCCGAATTGTGTATGATCCTATAAACTGAGCAAATGAGACTATCACCGTTACGAAGAGCATGAAGATGTGGTCACATAGGCACAAACAGGGAGTCGATTCGACTTCTGGATCAGGAGATATGAGCGTACAAAGTCGAATGCAGGAATCTGAAATCTGCCCTTGAAAACTGCCCTCGCACAATCCAAATTTTGGAGAATGAAATCTGGACTTAAAAATCTATGGATCTCTTGCAAATTTGATGGGAAGAGAGATAGTATTAATCTGAACTTAGAGTATTAGAATTAATCAAAAACAACTAACCACTTGCAAAAAAACATGCGTTCTGTCATTCTTTTTTGATCATGCGTCAGTAGCTTTTATTTTTGGAGAACATGCAGCAGTATTAAGACTTTTTGATTTTGATCAAAAACACATTTTTAAAAATTCAGATAGGTTTCGTTTCCGCACGTACTTGAAAAATACGGCTACCTCAAATCCCAGAGGATCATGATTTACCTCTTTGTTAAGTATCTGGTGAGCACTTAAAACTGAATGTTTCAAAAAGAAAAACTCAGGGGATTTAATCTTAGCCTTGCAAACTTCGTTTAGAGCCTATCGAAGTTTTTGTTTTTTTGTTTTGTTGAGTATCTGTTAATCTTAGTTGTGCCCACTTTGATGTTTCACATTTGTTGGGATTTTAATACGAGATATCCTTCTTTAAAATCCCATCAAATCTCCTTCTTTGACCAATTCAAGCTTCATCTTCATTGTTGATAAATGTTGATAATATAAGGCTATTTCGAATTTCCTTTTTGCACCATTGTCCTCATATAATCTTCCCCTTGCAGATAACATTTATTTTGCGTGTTTATCACTGTAATCACTTAATTAAAAACATTAGTCACACATGTCTTGTTTGTCATCATCAAAATTAAGTCGTATGACCTAGTTAGTAGACTAACTAGGCCAACAATCTCCCCCTTTTTGATGATGGCAAATAAGTCTGGAAAAATTGAGAAATGATATTAAAGAGCAAGTCATATAGTGCACATGATTATAAACATCATACAAAGCTCCCCATATCGATGTGCTCTCATGAAAAGTTGTGACAAGCTCCCACTCAAAATGTGCATCTCTCCCCCTTGTGCATTATTTTTCGCATTATTTTTTTACTCTCCCCCTTTTGCCATTTATCGAAAAGGTCACAAAAATAAATTGAAGAGGTTAAGAATGAGACATGAAACAAGTTTAGCATATCAAAGAAACAAGAAATTGATGACGATGCTCATATTAATGGGTTTTTCCACGAACTTAAATTATAACAAATGTCATGAGCATTGAAAGCATACGGTCGTTGTAAGAACCGTAACAAGAAGATGTTGTATTATGAAACAATTTGACAATATGAAGGATGCTTAGAAACTAAGAGATTAAAATATAAGATTATCAAATACAATTTGTGAGCCTTCGTTGCTATGTAATAATCAATAAGTAAGGTGTAGGGAGACACCAAACAAGGAATACCATGATGTTAAATTTCGGGTCCTTTAGAATTGAGATGCGCTAAGTCGTTACTTCATCTACCATATGTCATACACATTTCTCAACAAACCCCCGAAATCCGGTTACTAGCCACCGGTATCAAATGTAGCATATTTGAAAATGTTCAGCTAATTCCATTTTTTAAATGCTCATTGCATTTTTTAATATAGATTATAATTACAATGTTGGTGTCTCAGAATAGTGACGCATGAAGCCATCGACATATTTGGCTCCTACTAAATGATTTTCCATAGAGATTTAAGCGCACAAAATTATAAGGAGAAAATATAAATTCAAAAACTTTAGAATCTAAGCATATCCAATTGTCTCCATAGTTTATAAGACTCAATCAATCTATTTGATTCGTACAATTTGGCATGCTTACGAGTTTCACTTTTTCATTAATAATTCAAGCATGTGGATTTTACAATAATATGGTGCATCATCATCAAAAACATTTTAATGTTTTTAAGATGTCCAACAAGGTTCATATCAAATTCTCAACCAAAATCAATAATAGTGATGACGATCATGCATGCACATACAAAAAATGATCAAACCCATGTTGAGATGAAAAAGTGTGCAATGTGTGTAGCTTAGATACAATATTTAAGCATGTGTACGTGCATGGATATGCGTGCTAATTCTCAATTGGTGACATAATCCACAACTCCCTTCGAATGAAGCAAAATTGTTTTTGGTTTAAGGGTTTGGTGAATATGTCCGCTAATTGTTTTTCGGTATCAATATATCCTAAAGAGATATCTTTCTTATCGACATGATCTCTAAGGAAGTGTGGCGAATATCAATATATTTTGTCCTAGAGTGTATAATAGTATTTTAGATAGATTTATAGCACTCTTTTTGTCACACCAAATGGTTGTAGGTTGGAAAGTAAGATTGTAGTCTCTGAGGGTTTCTCTCATCCATAGAATTTGAGCACAACAACAACCTGCTGAAACATATTCCGCTTCGGTTGTACTCAGTGCTATGGAGTTTTGATTTTTGGAGAACCATTAAACAAGAGGCATACCTAGTAGTTGGCAAGTGCCCGTGGTACTTTTATGATCAGTCTTACTTCCCGCAAAATCCGCAACACAATATCCTACAAGCTCAAATGATGTGGAACAAGGATACCATAAACCAAAATCTAAGGTCCCTTTAACATATCGAATTATTCGTTTAACATAAGAAAGATGTGACTCTTTTGGACAAGATTGAAACCTAGCACATAAACATACACTAAACATTATATCAAGCCTACTAGCCGTCAAGTATAATAGGCTACCAATCATACCTCGGTACAAGCGTTCATCCACTTTCTTTCACTTTTCGTCTTTATCCATCATTGCCGTCGTTGACATAGGAGTAGAGCATTCCTTAGCATTTTCAAGTCCAAACTTTTTCACTAACTCCTTTGCATATTTTGCTTGATTGATGAAAATTCCGTCCTCACATTGTTTTATTTGCAAACCAATCATGAATGTAAGTTCACCCATCAGGCTCATCTCAAATTCCCTAGACATACATGTAGCAAATTCCTCAAACAGTAGATTGTTAGTAGCACCAAAAACGATATCATCAACATAAATTTTTACTACAAGTAGATCTTTCCTTTGATGTTTAACAAATAGAGTTTTATCCGCCTTTCCCTTGGAAAAATTATTTTCAAGCAAAAATTTGCTAAGTCGCTCATACCAAGCTATATGAGCTTGTTTGAGCCCATATAAAGCACGTTTAAGCTTGAAAACATAGTCCGGGTGGATGGAGTCTTCAAACCCAGGATGTTGTTTGACATAGACTTCCTCAAATAAAACTCCATTCGAGAAGGCACTCTTGACGTCCATTTGAAAGAGTTTGAATTTCATAAAACTAGCGAATGCTAAAAGCATCCTAATTGCTTCCAATCTTGCAACGGGAGCAAAGGTTTCATCGAAATCAATCCCTTTCTATTGGTTATAACAGTGTGCTACTAATCTAGCTTTATTACGCACAACATTTCCCATTTCGTCAAGTTTATTTCTAAATACCCATTTAGTGCCTATAATTGTTTGATTTTTTGGTTTAGGAACAAGTTCGCAAACTTGATTCCTATCAAATTGTGACAACTCCTCCTGCATTGCCATAATCTAATAAGAATCTTCTAAAGCACTATCAACATTTTTATGCTCCAAAATGGATATAAATGCAAAGTTAACCATCAAATTAAAGCTACTTCTAGTGCGTATACCTTCCGGCCTGTCTCCAGGTTCTTTGGATGATCCTTCTTGAAGCGCCAATCCTTAGGGAGATCTTGCGATGACGTAGTAGCTTCTGTTTCTTTTGGTACACCATCATTATTGTTCTCTTGCTTATTGGAATTGCTATTGTTTATCTCCAGTCCATCCAAGCCGCCTGCAATATCTGAAGATTCTGCAGCACTAGAAGATTCATTAATAGCACTTGTCTCGTTAATTTCACATGCACAGTTCCTTGAATAGTAAGAGTTCTTTTGTTAAATACTCGATAAGATTTGCTATGTGGTGAGCAGCCAACAAAAATACCCTCATCGGATTTTGCATCAAATTTATCCAAATTTTCGCCTACTTTCAGAATATAGCACTTGCATCCAAATGGTTTTAAATGTGATAAGTTGGGAGTCAACTCTTTATAAAGCTCATAAGGGGTTTTCTTCAAAATGGGTCCAATGGACACAATTTAAAATGTAGCAAGAAGTATGTATAGCTTCAGCCCAAAAATATAAAGGCAATTTGTAATCATGAATCATGGTCCTAGCCATTTCTTGCAAGTACGGGTTTTTCTCTCAACCACCTAATTTTGTTGTGGTGTCCTCAGGGCGGAAAAATTATGTGAATAACCTTTTGAAATGCAAAAATCATCGCAGCTAGTATTAACAAATCCTCCTCTATGATCACTTCTAACTTTGACAATTGAAAAACCTTTTTCATTTTCAACCTTTTTACAAAACATTTTAAAAACATCAAAAGTTTCATGTTTGTGTGTCAAAAAATAAACCCAAGTGAAATGTGAAAAGTCATCGACAATGACAAAGCAATAATGCATGCCACCTAAACTAGCAACCTTTGTGGGTCCAAATAAATCCAAATGTATTAGTTGCAATGGCTTAGAAATAGTTACAACGTTTTTAGGATTGAAACTACTTTTATGTTGCTTACCTAGTTGACATGCATCGCAAAGCTTATCTCGATCAAAGCTAATTTGAGGTAAACCTCTCACCAGTTTCTTTCGAGCAAGCTCTGAGATTAGGTCCATGCCGGCATGACCTAATCTTCGATGCCAAAGCCAACTAGTCTTATGTGAGGCAACTAAACATTTTAGATTATTTGAATCACTTAGTTTGATAGTGTAGATGTTATTATAAGATGTACCCTTGAAAAGAATATCATCACCGTTCAAAATATATACTTTGTCATTTTCAAAATGCACCTTAAGGCCTATAGAGCATAGCTGACTCACACTTAATAAATTATGTGCCAAACCATCAACAAGATTAACATTCTCAATAACCACAAGAGGATGCTTACCAATGTTACCTTTATCCAAGATTTTGCACTTCTTTCCATCTCCAAGAATAACCGTCCCTCCATCTTTCCTTGATAGCGTTGTGAAGAGGGATTCGTTGCCAGTCATGTGGTTCGAGCAACCGCTATCAAGGTACCAAATGCTGTCATTTTTCACTTGAAGATGCATCTATAAAAGAAGATGCACCCTTTGGTAACCAAATTTTAGATCCACAATTGTTAGTTCGATGCTTTGGAACCCATATAAAATATTCAGGATAATATTTGACCAAGCAATCATACATATCATGCCCATTTTTGTTGCAATAAAAACATGTAACATTGAAATGCTTATTAGTAGATGACATATGATTTTTGAGCATGCAATGTTGAAAGCTCATGTCTCTTGCAAAATTCTTTTCAATGATCTTCCTAGTTCTTTTCTTAGGTTGTTTTTTCTGAAAGCCAAGACCATATTTACTAGATTGTTCATTTAGCCCATTTATCATCTTATTAAAACTTTCTTGGCTATTTGTGAATTTCTTTAATGTCAAGCTAAGACTTTGATTTTCATTCTCAAGTTCACTAATCTTAGTCTCATATCTTTTTTCTTTTTCTCTAGTTTCTAAATCAATGGCTATGTGTTTCCCTTTTATTAAATTAGATTTTCCTTTTTCAAGCTCTTCTAATTTTTCTTCAAAGCTAGGCACTTTTAAGTTCAATAATTTTATTTCAGAATCTTTAGAGCCAAGAATGCTAATTTTCTCTTTTAATTCTTTAGCTAAATTAACGTGGTCAAGCTCTAACGTAGCCAATTTTTTATTAGTATTTTCTAGCTCAAAGGTTTTTGTTTCTAATTGGGTTTCATCAAAATTGTATATTATTTCCTTTTGTTCTTTCCACTTAACAAAAAGCTCATCTCTCTCTCTTGTCATGCTCCCTAGTTCCTCTTTTAATGAATCACGAACTTTTTTTAGTTTAAGGAATTTAGGACCCATTTCTTGAAGGAGTTCTACAAGAAATTCATAAGCTTCCTCAATGCTAGAAAACATATCATCACTAATATTCATTACATCATCAAAGCTTTGAACAAGAGAGCTAATTTTTACCTTTTCGTTTCTAGCCATAAAGCAAGTTCCAGTGTTGGTGTTCCAGTCATCATCTGAGGAGAGCTCCTCTGCGTCACTTTCTCCCCAAGTATCCACCATTCCTCGCTTTGATGTCCTCTTTTCTCCATCACCAGTCTTTTCCTTTCCTTTTCCTTTCAGAAGTGGACATTCTGCTTTCATGTGCCCTCTCTTGTTGCATCTGAAACACTGAGGTGCCGAAATTTCTCCATCATTTTCTTCATTTTTCTTGGTTCCCCAAATGCTTCCCGTCCTTCTTTTGTTGTTTTTCATGAATTTCACAAATTTCCTTGTAACAAGAGCCATGCTTTCATCGTCTGATTCATTTTTCTCCTCCTTGAGCATTTTGAAAACTTGAAAAGCTAAGTTCTTTTCCTTTGTTTCCTCCTTCTTAGATTTTTCATCCTTCTTTGGTGTGCTATCATTGGCCATCTTCAATTGAACCTCGTAAGCCATTAATTTCCCATTAACTGCTCAAAACGGTTATCTGCCAAGTCATGTGCTTCTTCAATCGTCATCCTCTTTTGAATCCAATCGCCAGATAAAGAGTATAAGATCTTTCCAACCAAATCTTCCTCTGGTATGTCCTTCTCTAAGGCTTTCAATGGATTGACGATATTTGCAAAACGAGAAAACATAGCATCAATAGACTCATTAGGCATCATAGAAAAATTTTCATATTTATGTAATAACATTCTGATACGAGTTTTCTTAACTTTGCTAGTTCCCTCATGAGTTTTTTCAAGTCTCGTCCAAATATCCTTAGCAGTAGAACAAGAACTAATGCGGTTAAATTCAGTTTTACTAAGACCACAATACAAATGCTCATGGCCTTAAATTTTAGATTTTGTAACCGTTCATTTTCTTTTTGCTGCTCAGGAGTGGGTTTATCAAATAGTGTAAAGCCTTCACTGATTATTTTCTATAATGCCATATCAATACCTTTGATGTGTATGGACATACGTTGTTTCGAGTAATTATAGTCCGTACCATCAAATAGAGGAGATCTGAGATACGACTGACCTTCTCTTTGACTGTGTATGCCATATGAGTATGTGTGCGGAATGTGTGCCATAGGAACGAAATTCCACTAGACTTTGAGTCTAAAAGGAATCCTGCTCTGATACCAATTGAAAAACACCCTAGAGGGGGTGTGAATATGGTGTATGGCACAAATTAAAAATTAATCACAATCACTGAGATATTCAGGCACAGATATTTTTAACGGAGTGGCTCCCTGCCAAAACTCCGACCCCAGAACCTATAAGGATTTCACTCAATAAAACTGATCACACTTACGGGTAGTGATCTCACCGTACAAATATAGTTCAAGGGTTAAAGCGCAGAGATAGCTTCAGAGTAAAGCTATTCACAATACAATCTCACAATAAAAACAGATTCAAATAGCTTTAATACTATGGTGAAAAATAAGAGAGATATCACCGTGAGAAAGTTTGTGAGATTGTGATCGCGTGGGTGCAAATAATTTGTTGATCCGATGTCTGGATTGGAAGATATAGTCTTCGGAAGATGACTGCACGAATCTGAATTCTGCAGTGGCAGTTTGGTGGAAAACGCCCAGGTTGGATCAATATTTGACAACTGAGTAGAGGATGGATACCATCGTTGCGAAGGATATGAAGATTTGGTCATGTAGGCGCAAACGGCGAGTCGATCCGACGTCTAGATCAGGAGATATGGACATTTTAAGTTGACTGCGCAAATCTGGAATCTGCAATGACTAATCTATAGAAAAACGCCTGAACTGTGTATGATCCTGTAAACTGAGCAAAGGAGACTATCACCATTGCGAAGAGCATGAAGATGTGGTTGCATAGGCATAAACAAGGAGTCGATCCGACGTCTGGATCAGGAGATATGAGCGTACGAAGTCGAATGCACGAATCTGGAATCTGCCCTTGAAAACTGCCCTTGCACAATCCGAATTTTGGAGAATGAAATCTGGACTTTAAAATCTGTGGAGCTCTTGCAGATTTTATGGGAAGAGAGATAATATTAATATGATCTTAGAGTATTAGAATTAATCAAAAACAACTAACCACTTGCAAAAAAACATGCGTTCTGTCATTCTTTTTTGATCATGCGGCAGTAGCTTTAATTTTTAGAGAACATGCGGCAGTATTAAGACTTTTTGATTTTGATCAAAAAAACACGTTTTCAAAAATTCAAAAGAAGACGCGCTCAGTTATTTTTTCAAGGGGATAGGTTTTGTTTACGCACGTACTTGAAAAATACAGCTACCTCAAATCCCAGAGGATCATGATTTACCTCTTTGTTAAGTATCTGGTGAGCACTAAAAACTGAATGTTTCAAAAAGAAAAACTCAGGGGATTTAATCTTAGCCTTGCAAACTTCGTTTAGAGCCTATCGAAGTTTTTGTTTTTTTTGTTTTGTTGAGTATCTGTTACTCTTAGTTGCACCCACTTTGATGTTTCGCATCTGTTGGGATTTTAATACGAGATATCCTTCTTTAAAATCCCATCAAATCTCCTTTTTTCACCAATTCAAGCTTCGTCTTCATTGTTGATAAATATTGATAATGTAAGACTATTTTGAATTTCCTTTTTGCACCCTTGTCCTCATATAATCTTCCTCTTGCAGATAACATTTATTTTGCGCATTTTTCACTGCAATCACTTAATAAAAAACATTAGTCACACATGACTTGTTTGTCATCATCAAAATTAAGTCGTATGACCTAGTTAATAGACAACCTAGGCCAACAAGGGCTGTCACATCAATCGGATCGGTAACTTCGTTAATCGGAACTTGACCAACTTCATTCAACGGACTATCAGGGTCGTCGTCATCCAAGGGCAAGCGTAGCCGATAGATTTCAGCTTCTAAGGCAGGAAACAGCTCATTTACTTCATGGTGGTATCGTTCGAAGCCCATTTTGTATAGCTCATCCAAATCACACAAGCTATTCTTATATTCTTGGACAGCTTTTTCTGCGATCTCATTCTCATTAAGCACTTGAGGGCTGATGGGCATTGGGTTTGAGGCTTGATTCCTTTGGCCCCGTGCCTCCTTTTTCCTCATATAGCTATTTCTCTGCCCGTTCCCGCATGGTCCTCTCTTCTTAAAGCCGGGTATCGGCTTCGATTTTAAAGGCAGCCTCCTTCGTATGAGATTCGCACAGCTCTTGTTCAAGATGTCTCACCTTGGATTTAAGCATACCCTTGCGAAGCTACCATCTTTGTAGCTTCGCATTCGCCTTCTCAAGGGCCCTCTCAGTAGATCCTGTCCTTTTCCTCACTGACCAATGTGGCTTCATAATTAGCCACCACCGGGTGAGCGACGACATAACTCAATAATAGCCAAAATTGCCTAAAGACAGGCAAGAACATTAAACTTTGACACATGGCCGAGGGCAAACCATGGATAAGGATGATTTTTACCTGGAGACATATTTGGACTGCAAAGGTAGTTAACCTCTCATGGTCGATCCTCTACAATATGACCATGTCTCGAGGAAGGGTCGAATCCTCAGCGAGTCGAGAAGTAGTCACACGGCTCAAAAGAGCCGACTCTCCATTTTCCCTGGGAAATGTAGGCTTAAAGAGCTCTTCCATTGAGCATCCGACCGGATCCTGAGGTGATCTATCTTCCAAGAAGATCGACCTAAACTCAGGAGGAATGTCCTTAACCAAAGGCTCTTGAGGAAATAAACCTCACATTGATCAGGAATCCTCACGAAGGATCGGTCCTTGAGGTGGGGACAGTTCCCCCGACTCAGATAAGTCTGAGTCTACAATAGCAAGTTGCCTCCTTGGTTTCTTTTTCTTGGTCTCGATTTTCTCAACCTCGACTAGGAGTTGCATCTTCTTCTTCCTCTTCAATGGTTGGGTCGAGCGAGGGATTTCGTGAACCACCGGAGATAGGTCATCGGTAGCTTCGATTGATTCACCCTCCACGTGACTCGTTGGGTGTGAGGCAAATTTTCTTCAGATTCCAGAAGGGAAACCTCGAGTGCCTCTCGCATACCAGGGTCAGCCTGATACTCTTATCCGATTATACCTACAAAGAAGGGAGAAGTTTCAAGAAAAATAATGACAGGACGAGGGCAGACAAAGGATTTGACCTTTCGCCCACACGGTCTTGAGCAGCATTTCGTCAGACAGAAGCCACTTAGTTGATCTATTTTCCTCAGGCAACCACAATAGAAGAGTAGCGACCTTCTCTTCCTCTTCAGAGAGGGATTTATCTTCATTCACGGGGTTTCCCCATTGAATGATGAAACTTTCCTTGCCAGGGAATACCACGAACACAAACTACTCTTTCCATTTCAGATTTGAGCTAGGAAGATCCTTAAATAATTTCATGTCTTGGTGAGCGGTGATCCTGAACCAACCCGAGAATAGGAGAGGGGGTACTCTGAAAAAGTAATTGAACAATCCCATGGATGGTTCAACACCATTTGACATACACAACGCGATGAAGCTGACCAAGATGCCGATAGCATTTGGCATCAATTGACAAAGGGAAAGGCACAATGTGCTAAGCACACACATCATAAAGGGGTGCATATGAAATCGAAACCCAAGATGAAAAGCTTTCACATAGACACCTACTTCACAATTGTTGAGTATTGGACTTATCCATACTTGGTGTTAATGATGAGCAAACATAAATACTTGTGACTAATCCCTTTGCAGTTAATCCATTGCCTACGCTTATTATGAAGATCTACTTGCAATGGATGACACTCAAAGATCATTGAAAGCAAATGAAGTGATTTGGATGATCGTAAATGGTGATTGAAGCTCCTAGAAGACTTCAAGCTCATGCGTTGGAAAGAAGAGAGAGTTCGTCAAATGTTACTTTCTTTTTTCTTTTCTAGTATGTAGCTTAGAAGCAGAACATTGTTGGAGCACACACACATCTTCATTTCAGTCTTAGGATATCATTAGAGCAACCTTCATTAGACTCCAATTCATTTCTATCTAGATTCTGCATGTCATGTTTATAACAGTCGACTGCTGAACAATTTCAGTCACATGTCTCAAAACAGTCGACTGTGTTTTGTTCTACAGTCGCCTGTTATACACAAGCTTCTTCAGTCTAGTTTTTGGGCTTCTTAGCTTTAACTCTCACAGGCGACTTATGAACGATTCACAGGCGCCTGTCCAAGAGACAGTCGACTGTGTTTTGTTACTCAGTCGCCTGTCTACTTTTAGCCCAAATTCTATTTCTATGTTTAATCTGGCCAGTCGACTATTGTTGGTTTTACAGTCGACTGTCCAATGGAACAGTCGACTGTCAATGCAACAACAGTCGTCTGTCTTTGAGCCTATTTGATGACTCAACTCTCTGGAAAATCTCAGGGTCTTGACAGTCGCCTGTAGAAAAAATTACAGTCGCCTGTTTAGATTAACAATCGACTGTCTTCTTGTCACGCACCGCTTCCCAAAATGGACGGAGGTGAAGCGTGACAAGGCCCACTTAGGCCAGAGCTGAGAATCTCGGACCCAATAAGCGTCTGTAGAGGTACCATAAAAAAAACTCCAGGTTCTTGCATTAATATAGTTCGAAACAACAGAAGGTACGGAAAGAAAGTTGCATTCATTAAATTAGAGATATAATATCCAACAAGTACAAAGTCTAAAAAGAAGACTAAGCGTGGCAACAACTATCTGAAAACAAACTGAAGGTAGTAACCTCTGAAAGTGACGACTAAAAGACCTCAAGGTCTGGTCCTTGACAAGCACGTACTCTGGGTCGACGTCCTCAGCTCCTCGTACTCCAGTGAGTCTGCCTCGTCCACGAACTCTGGCTGAGCACCTGACGTACAGCACCCAAGAGAAAGGAACTGTACGTCAGGTAAAGTCTACAAGAAGGGTTAGACTTTACTGCAAGTGCACCAAACTTTAAACAACGGTTTACTGGTTGATTAGCATGCTGAGGTTCTATTACACAACAGTTTACTGGTTGATTAGCATGCTGTGGTTATAACAGAGTAACACAACAGGAAGTAACGTAGCAGGAAAATAAAACGGGACAAGTAGTAGTCGTAGCGTGTGCTACCAACTACGGGACTAACCTACAGGTGTCAAGACAAGACGGGACGTGACGGGACAAGACAAGACAGGACAAGGGAGACACGAAAGGGTTCACGCCTTACGGTTCGAGGGGGATCAGACCCTCTTGCCGTGCACACGCTTAACCCAACCCCAAACCCAGGAACTCAGGACAAGATTTACAGGGAGCATTTCCGCTAGGGAAACATCCGAAACGCCCGAAGGCTTTTTGTGTAACAGGGATCACTTTCGCGGAGGAAAGCATCCGAAACGCCCGAAGGCTTTTGTGTAACAGGGATCACTTCTGCGGAGAAAAGCATCCGAAACTCCCATAGGCTTTTTGGATAACAGGGATCACTTTCGCTAGGAAAGCATCCGAAACTCCTGAATGCTTTTTGGGTAACAGGGATCACTTCCGCTAGGAAAGCATCCGAAACGCCCGTATGCTTTTTGTGTAACGGGAAACGACATGACAAGTGTAGGGAGTTGTTATTCTAGGGTGTCCACATGCACGCACACGCAAGATAGTCCTATGATGTCAGCAGTTTATTGTTGTCAGGCTCAGACTTCGTCTCAAGTCTGAGCCGTCACAGGTCGTCCCGGACGCTATCATTTCGCGTCCGGTTCTCAGCACTCACAGTCTAACAGTTCTACAATTTTAAGGCTAAGGCACGGTCAAAACGCAAGTGGGTACACTTGCCTGCGATGGCGAGTGTGTCGTCCTCCCGAAGCGTCTCGTCCAAGCGTCTCGTCCGCGGAAGTCCGTCTGAAATATCGCCACGGCGATGGTGTCAGGCCTCAAATTCATCACATCCTATTAGGGTTCATTTCTAGGTTATCGGGACTATCCTATTCGTCAAAAATCACATTTTGATGTTTCGTTCAACCTAGATCGACTACTATCCTATGTGCACAGAAAATAAGTCCGTTCGTCGATCTTTCCTATGGTGGGCAACGTTTTAAAGATGCAGAAAATAAATTTAGTTCAAGTTGACCAATTTTAGTTTAGGTTTTGGTTAGCTACGGTGTGGGTTCTTACTACTCGTTAGGAAAACCAACCTCGTGATGTCGTCCAACAAGCGGAAGTCGGGTCTGAACGGCGAAACGTCGGCATCGTCTGGAACTCCTTGGCCGCAGGTAGCGCCACGGATCTTCACGATGGCGGCGATATCGAGTAAAAACACGTGAGTACGACAACGCACGTGAACTCTGAGGATCCAAGGGGGCTGTCGATGATTGAAGTGGGCGGCGCGATATATCTGCGAGATGAGAGTCGCGATATAAGTTAATCGCTACAACTAATATGATCGTATGATCTATAACATCATTTGTTTAACCTATAATATTTGCATATACGTATTATTAAGCCAAAGCCGCATGCAACTCACTTACATGAGGTATAAATTGGTATATATTCACTTACTGTATAATATAATATGGTGTCCACTAATTGACATATAGATAATTTATAAAATTAAAGTTATAAAACCAATATATGTGAATGTTACTGCTAAAGTCTTAAATGGTCATTATTAAAGTATTAGCATAATATCAAAATTATCATGGCATTATTATATTACTGCTAACCCGTTAGCAGTTCATACCCAAGCACAATAATGGCATTATAAGCACTGACACATCAACGTACCATCCTATTGATAATCTTATATAAATTACTGTGCATATGCAAGAATCTTACACACAAACTCCTCGTCGTGATACAACCCTACACATTTGGCGTTGCAGGCGGGGACAGGCCGGAGGAAAGGCTGACGGGGGTCTACGCGACGTTGGGAGGCGCTGCGAGCTTGTGCGGGGAGCTGCACGCCATGGAGAGCGCCGGGCTGCGCGGTCGTTGCGTGGAGAAGACGCGCGCGCGGGGGCACGCTGTTGCCGGCGGCGTCAGGGCACGCTGGCGTCGGTGAGAACTACGGGGCACCGGAGGGAAGGGGGAAACGACGAGAGGGGACGGCGGAGACAGGCTGACGTCCGGGGGAAAAAGGAGAGGCGCACGATGAGCTGCAGATGCGAGGAAAAATTTGGGGCGGCGGCTGGCTTTTGTTAGGGTGAAAACAAAATAAATCCCTAGGGTTTAAAATATATATAAGTTGTTGTGTGTGTGTGTGTGCAGCACGTGGAGGCAAAAGCTTATAGGTTTATTTTAAAACTCCAGTACGCCCAGATTCAATATAGGCTTTATTAGCCCTTTTTAAAAAATGAATTGAAAATGTTATAGTTAAGAAAATGTTAACATTTAGATTATAAAATTAAATAGTTTGTTTTCAAAAATCCAAGTACAGAACTTCAAATCTTAAATATATATATATATATATGATTATAAGTTTGTAATGAGATAAAGTAAATTGATCACTCTACATCCAAAAATTACAAAGAAAATACCGAGGCGATCGCGCCTCCGAGAGGATCGTGAATACGGGGTCCGCTTAAACGTCTGAGCCACGGAAATACAAAACTAAAACCAGATACAAAAAAACGCACACGAATCAACATACGCACAAAGTACATACGACCGGGAAGTGGCCGTTACATTCTACCCACCTTAAAAATGATTCCGTCCTCGGAATCACCTATAATAAT
Organism: Scilla litardierei; assembly: GCA_030789695.1. Taxonomy (NCBI): domain Eukaryota; kingdom Viridiplantae; phylum Streptophyta; class Magnoliopsida; order Asparagales; family Asparagaceae; genus Scilla; species Scilla litardierei. The sequence goes on along the minus strand of CM061142.1, from coordinate 11,112,262 downwards.
AATAATAATAATAATATTACCTATAAACACTGAAGCCTATAACTCCCATCTTCCACACAATGATCTCTAATCCTATAACTTCAACATCGTTCCTCAAATAATTCATCGTAACCCGTCTTTTCACTGGATAATGCCACGAATAGACTCACATCCTAACACTTAACTATAGCCCCATCACTGCTGTTCAAATTTCCAACTCCAAGTTCTCATAAAGGAATAATAATCATCTTCTCATACCATACCATTCCACTAAACATCATCGCTCAATAACATCTACAATTTCTCAATCTCTTTTCAATATTAATCAATCGCTAAAATGATGTTCTAGTCAATCACCAATCCAAGACAAAAAATTTGTCGATCTTATAACACCTTTCACAAATCAACAATCACCGTGTCCTCAATACATCCCTTGTCATATCTTCCCATAAATTTATCCGCCGAATAATTGAACTATCAAAATCACATCTTATCCTACTCACTATAACTAATCCCAACCAATATTAAGTCTGACTACCTAACCATCCATTTATCTCAATATGTCGTGTTATTCCCAATGTCTTCTCACGTCAACTTAACAATCAAGTATTGATGCTTTAAATGCTCAACTCATTCTCATGATCACCCTAACTCACACTATACTCCGTAGCTACTCCTATCTACCACTCGTCTAAGTCTCAAGTCTGATAAGTTATCACCTCCCTGCATATAATTTCATCCGACCAGAATTCCACATTGAGTCCGTCACACCTCGGTATTATAAATAAGTCTTGGACAGCTCATTCTTTTCATCCAAAGAAATCTAATCCAATATCCTTGTGTTTCAAAATCAATTAATCATTGCTATAATAAATCTCATCTCACCCTGAGCCTACCCGTAAACAAAATCCTATAACGATAATAGGTAGTCCTAATAATATTACAACCATAAACATAAAATTTCTAAGGGAGAAAGAAGAGAAGAGAAAGGGAAATTTAAGGCCAATGACACATTTTAAAACATTTGGAAAAACGTGTGGAGTTGTGGTAATGGATGAGAGAGGATAAGTGATTCGTGATCTTGTGAGCTAGTTTCAAAAAAAAAACTTTAAAGATTTGGTTTAAAAGAAAACAAAAAGTTTTGATATAATCACATGCAGCCAAGATAAACTGTCCAATAGTACGAAAGACTAAGTCTAAGGAAATTGTCTGCTATGACGTTGTCCACGCAAATGTGAATACCATCATTTAGACTACTCCCTATGTATGTCATGGACCACATAAAGTATGCATACAGGACACCAGAGACGATCATCAAGGTCCTAAGGTGACACACGTATACAGGTCTACACACCATACTTATATATATATATATATATATATATATATATATATATATATATATATATATATATATATATATATATAGCAAAAAATGTACCTAAGAACGTGCGCATGTAGAATTACCTGCGCACGCCCCCTCTGTTCGGTGTTTGTAAGTATTTTTTTTTGAATTTTTTTTTGCATAGCTAGATATACTTGTTATGAAGCTCCCCACAAAATTTCAGGTCAATCCGACACCGCTTGAGCCTCCGTTCATCGATTTCAAAAACGTTGCGCAAAACTGTCCAGAATTTGGACAGTTTTGCCCAACGTTTTTGAAATCGATGAACGGAGGCTCAAACGGTGTCGGATTGACCTGAAATTTTGTGGGGAGCTTCATAACAAGTATATCTAGCTACTGCAAAAAAAAATTTCAAAAAAAAATATTTAGAAACCCCGAACAGAGGGGGCGTGCGCAGGTAATTCTACATGCGCACGTTCTCAGGCACATTTGCCCCATATATATATATATATATATATATATATATATATATATATATATATATATATATATATATATACATCACGACGACGTCACCAACCAAAGGGTCTAATCCTAAACTGGAGATAGCATGGACAACTTCAAGGGCTAATATCTACGTAAAATAAAGGAAACAGAAACCAAAAGTGTAACGAAATAAATCGGAAGGAACGAGTTCAAGTAAGGCGGGGCAAGGAGATAGTTGGTTGGATGGAACGAAAAATATTCTTCAAAATAATTAGATTGATGATGGGAGAATTACGTGAAAAAAATATGGTATCATATACTTTTATATAAAAAAATGTAGGAGGAAGTGAGCAGATGGTAGAATTTTAAAATTTTGGAAAAAGTAAGACGAAGGAAGGATAGGTAGGGTGGGAAACGATTGTTTTGCAAACGAAAATAAGTTTACACAAAGATTTTGAAATGTGGTCACGAGGAACATAGAACAGATATAATAATAATAATAAAATAATTGAAGTTCCCCCCTAGTTTAGAAAATATTTTAAAAAGTATGCACGGTAAGTGATTTAGAAATAGATCTTGTAGCCCAGAAAATATAAATTGAATTATCAAAATGTTAACACGGTTTTAAAAATGAAAATATGAAAGATACTGATTTGAAATAATTACCAGATAGTAACTTGAAAATTGACGACCAAGGAGATTCCAAAATCTACGAAGGAACTTTCAACCGAAAAGCAAGAATTTTAAATATATATATAATAAAGGGTTTTCAAGGGAGTTATACCGAGCGAAGAATTTAACTATGATTTTCGAAAACAAGAAATAAAAGAAATAAAAGTAGGATGAGATAGCGATTGTTTTGCAGATGAAAGTAAGTTTAAACAAGGATTCTTGAAGTATGAGCACGATGAACATAGGGCTGTTTATACATATACGAGAAGAATTTAAAGTTCTCTTTGGTTTAGAAAATATTCTAAAAGTACGTGAGGTAAATGATTAGCAATAAAATTTTGTAGTTTAGAAAAGTAATATTTATATATATAGGATTAAAGAATTGATAACGAGGTTTAAAACTAAAACACGAAAATGCCGATTTGAAAACAGGTACGAGATAGTAAAATAATTTTACGACCAGGGAGGTTTCAAGATTAGTGAAAGAATTTTAACTCAACCGAAAAAAACAAGAATTTTGAAACATATAGTATAGGGGTTTTTAAGAAATTAAGTTGAGCGAAGAAACTGAATAAGGAATTTCGAAAATACTTTTAGAGGAGACAAAATTGGCAAAGAGAAAGATTTGAAGGATCTACGATAATCGTCAGGAAACGATCACGTGAATCGGGAGGAAAGAAAGATGATCGCATGACGGTTACATACTTAGGATACGATTCACAAAGCTACGATGGGACTCTACGGTTGATAACACGAAAGGGTAAGGATCAGGTAGTCGTTAGAAGTCAGGGATTCTAATTATCGGGTCGTCTAAAGATTAGATTAACTCAGCTCTAAGACTTCCTAATGAGCTAGACTATATCAGGATCTAAAGAGAAGGTTCCAAAAAGGATCAAGGTTACATTCTGATGGGCCCGAAGTCGATGAAGCTGGGCGAGCGACAAAACTAAAAGGACTCTAGAAATCTAACACGGTCAGAGTCAAGTGGCCTACTAAGGTATTCTAGGACGAGGACGACTAATTCCTAACCAAGGCGTCCGACTATCAACCTGGGTGTCTATCTAAGTCTTCCTACCATCTAAGACTGGGAGACTAATTTAGACTTGTACGTGGATATTAAATGAATGCGGTACTTTTATTGTTCCGAACTTTTGCATGACCTGCATGGGCCACCACTAAAACCTGTCACGCCCCGCTTCCCAAAATGGACGGAGATGAATCGTAACAAGGCCCGCTTAGGCCAGAGCTGAGAAGCTCGGACCCAATAAGCGTCTGTAGAGGTACCATAAAAAAACTCCAGGTTCTTGCATTAATATAGTTCGAAACAACAGAAGGTACGGAAAGAAAGTTGCATTCATTAAATTAGAGATATAATATCCAACAAGTACAAAGTCTAAAAAGAAGACTAAGCGTGGCAACAACTATCTGAAAACAAACTGAAGGTAGTAACATCTGAAAGTGACGACTAAAAGACCTCAAGGTCTGGTCCTTGACAAGCACGTACTCTGGGTTGACGTCCTCGGCTCCTCGTACTCCAGTGAGTCTGCCTCGTCCATGAACTCTGGCTGAGCACCTGACGTACAGCACCCAAGAGAAAGGAACTGTACGTCAAGTAAAGTCTACAAGAAGGGTTAGACTTTACTGCAAGTGCACCAAACTTTAAACAACGGTTTACTGGTTGATTAGCATGCTGAGGTTCTATTACACAACAGTTTACTGGTTGATTAGCATGCTGTGGTTATAACAGAGTAACACAACAGGAAGTAACGTAGCAAGAAAATAAAACGGGACAAGTAGTAGTCGTAGCGTGTGCTACCAACTACGGGACTAACCTACAGGTGTCAAGACAAGACGGGACGTGACGGGACAAGACAAGACAGGACAAGTGAGACACGAAAGGGTTCACGCCGTACGGTTCGAGGGGGATCAGACCCTCTTGCCGTGCGCACGCTCAACCCAACCCCAAACCCAGGAACTCAGGACAAGATTTACAGGGATCATTTCCGCTAGGGAAACATCCGAAACGCCCGAAGGCTTTTTGTGTAACAGGGATCACTTTCGCGGAGGAAAGCATCCGAAACGCCCGAAGGATTTTGTGTAACAGGGATCACTTCCGCGGAGGAAAGCATCCGAAATGCCCGTATGATTTTTGGGTAACAGGGATCACTTCCGCTAGGAAAGCATCCGAAACGCCCGAAGGATTTTTGGGTAACAGGGATCACTTCCGCTAGGAAAGCATCCGAAACTCCCGTAGGCTTTTTGTGTAACGGGACACGACATGACAAGTGTAGGGAGTTGTTATTCTAGGGTGTCCACACGCACGCACACGCAAGATAGTCCTATGATGTCAGCAGTTTATTGTTGTCAGGCTCAGACTTCATCGTCAAGTCTGAGCCGTCACAGGTTGTCCCGGACGCTATCATTTCGCGTCCGGTTCTCAGCACTCACAGTCTAACAGTTCTACAATTTTAAGGCTAAGGCACGGTCAAAACGCAAGTGGGTACACTTGCCTGCGATGGCGAGTGTGTCGTCCTCCCGAAGCGTCTCGTCCAAGCATCTCGTCCGCAGAAGTCCGTCTGAAATATCGCCACGACGATGGTGTCAGGCCTCAAATTCATCACATCCTATTAGGGTTCATTTCTAGGTTATCGGGACTATCCTATTCGTCAAAAATCACATTTTGATGTTTCGTTCAACCTAGATCGACTACTATCCTATGTGCACAGAAAATAAGTCCGTTCGTCGATCTTTCCTATGGTGGGCAACGTTTTAAAGATGCAGAAAATAAATTTAGTTCAAGTTGACCAATTTTAGTTTAGGTTTTGGTTAGCTACGGTGTGGGTTCTTACTACTCATTAGGGAAACCAACCTCGTGATGTCGTCCAACAAGCGGAAGTCGGGTCTGAACGGCGAAACGTCGGCATCGTCTGGAACTCCTTGGCCGCTGGTAGCGCCACGGATCTTCACGACGGTGGCGATATTGAGTAAAAACACAAGAGTACGACAACGCACGTTGTTACGCCTATTTGACCGAGACCCATAAAGCACGAGCCCAGGAGCCCGACTACTGGTCAAAAGCCCATCTGCGTCCTCAAAGCCCATTCGACAAAGGCCCTACAAGGGACCTTCTCGAACGTCGATCCGACCCGTCCCCAATAACCCGTTGGTCGCTCGCCCACTCCTGCGAAAACCACTCCCCCGGACGCGCGACCACTAAATAGCGATAATGGGGAGGTGCTGGCATGGCGGAGAGAGCGGCGGCGAGGGGGGACTGATGGGGCACGATCAATGGGCGGGCGTGGGACGTGGGCCAGAGGCAATCAAGCGGGAGCTCTATAAAAGGGCCAGGAAGACGACGAAGAAAGGGACGGCATCTCAGGTAACAAAACCTAAGGTACTCCATCAACGACCTCGTTCCCCCAATTCATCTCCTTCCTCCCCCGCTCGCGCCGAGAGACGCCGTTACGATCTCCTCACGAGTCGGACCGTCTCCGTCGGGCCTCCTTTCTCAGATCTCTATCTGACTTAGGCATCGGAGGGGATTTGGCCGGAACCAAGGTCCGGCCCCCTGACGAGCGTTCTCGTCTGCGCAGGTGGACAACAGATCAACGGGCCGAGGCTACCCCTCGCCCCCCTCCGACCACTCGATCAACCGGACAGTGAGGCTTCCCCTCACCGTCAGCCTGCCGTGGCCGAGCACGTCCTACCGAGGCCGAGCGTCCTAATCGGGTCCGAGACTCTCCCTCGCCACCCGTCGGCCGTGCATCTACCCGGGCGACTGAGGCTACCCCTCGTCCCCCTTCCAGCTGAGGCCGAGCACACCTGTCCGAGGCCGAGCGTCTCAACCAGGGCCGAGGCTTCCCCTCGCCCCTTCTGCACCGATTCGAAGCCCCCGAGGGACCCAAAGCGGGCCCCTTGACCACGTTGACCGGGTTCTCCACGGTCAACGCTTTGTAGTGAGAAAACACTCTGAAACACACATGAACTCCGAGGATCCAAGGGGGCTGTCGGTGATTAAAGCGGGCGGCGCGATATATCTGCGAGATGAGAGTCGCGATATAAGTTAATCGCTACAACTAATATGATCGTATGATCTATAACATCATTTTTTTAACCTATAATATTTGCATATACGTATTATTAAGCCGCATGCAACTCACTTACATGAGGTATAAATTGGTATATATTCACTTACTGTATAATATAATATGGTGTCCACTAATTGACATATAGATAATTTATAAAATTAAAGTTATAAAACCAATATATGTGAATGTTACTGCTAAAGTCTTAAATGGTCATTATTAAAGTATTAGCATAATATCAAAATTATCATGGCATTATTATATTACTGCTAACCCGTTAGCAGTTCATACCAAGCACAATAATGGCATTATAAGCACTGACGCATCAACGTACCATCCTATTGATAATCTTATATAAATTACTGTGCATATGCAAGAAACTTACACACAAACTCCTCGTCGTGATACAACCCTACACATTTGGCGTTGCAGGCGGGGACAGGCCGGAGGGAAGGCTGACGGGGGTCTGCGCGACGTTGGGAGGCGTTGCGAGCGTGTGCGGGGAGCTGCACGCCGTGGAGAGCGTCGGGCTGCGCGGTCGTTGCGTGGAGAAGACGCGCGCGCGGGGGCACGCTGTTGCCGGCGGCGTCAGGGCGTACTGGCGTCGATGGGAACTGCGGGGTGTCGGAGGGAAGGGGGAAACGACAAGAGGGGACGGCGGAGACAGGCTGACGGCTAGGGGAAAAAGGAGAGGCGCACGATGAGCTGCAGATGCGAGGAAAAATTTGGGGCGGCGGCTGGCTTTTGTTAGGGTGAAAACAAAATAAATCCCTAGGGTTTAAAATATATCTAAGTTGTTCTGTGTGTGTGTGCAGCACGTGGAGGCAAAAGCTTATAGGTTTATTTTAAAACTCCAGTACGCCCAGATTCAATATAGGCTTTATTAGCCCTTTTTAAAAAATGAATTAAAAATGTTATAGTTAAGAAAATGTTAACATTTAGATTATAAAATTAAACTAGTCATAACCCGTGCCCGTAGGGCACGACGAAGGTCGTCTCTCGAGTACAAAACCGAGGAGGACAGTCAGTATTTGGTTGGTTGGAAATTTAGCTACCTGCGAATAGGAACCGGACCATGTTTTTTTTGTCTAAATAACGATTTATTTTTTGTCTGTCATTTTTGGTCATTTTTGGTCCAACAACAGCAAAGAATGTTTATTTTTGTCACTTTTGTGTCGTCAAGATTTTCGGGTTCAATAAGAGGACAAAGATTTTTGACACGAAATGAAACTTATCTCTGTTTATTTGATTTTAAAAGACAAACGAAATCAGTTGATGGATATCAAGTTTTTGGGAAAGTGAGAATTTGATACTAAATCTGCCAAAATTGAAATGTTACTGAAAAATGAAATGTAAATAGAAAACACTCAAATTTGTGCATGTGTTTATGAACCGTGTATGTGTAACAAAATTAGCAACAGGCTGCGGCACAAAGTAGGACAAATAATTCAATTACAAAATGCTAATGCTAAAAAGTTGCTAATTCAATTAAAGATTAGACCTTGGTTTGTCATAAACAAATAATGCTAAACCCGTACGCATAACCTGGGTTTATCTTAGATTAATCATAATGCTAATCCGTTCGCATCTGAAGCTCGATTCAATTAGAGCGTGTTCCCCAACAATTAGGACAAATAATTCTAAACCTAATGCAACCGATGATTAATCGTGAAAAGAATTCTCGCATAACCGTGAAAGAATGTGCAAATCATCGTGTACCCGTGTTCGTGAAAGAATTGGGCAATCAGAGGAAATAATTCTCGCATATGAGACTGACAAATAATTCTGGCATAACCGTTGCGCCGCTCGGTTGTGCGCATCAGAAAAGCGCCTCTATTTGTTGATGGGTTCTCGGTGCAATGACAAAGACAGATGCGAATCTGTGGCAGATCCGGGCTGCTAAGTGGCAGATCGGAGAAGATCGAAGCAGAAATCGACCGGATGTTGAGCGGCGGGGTGTTTGCTGCTCCTCAGACGGCAGCAATCTTTGACCGATGGGGCGATCTCGGGCGGCTTCAGAGCGGAGAGATGGAACACTTCGATCTCGAGGATGGAAGCTCCGATTGCCATCAGATCGGTGGATGGGTTTGCGGCTTCTTTGTGGGATCGAGTTGGGGTTTTTAAAAAAATCTTAAGGGGAAAAATAATCAAAAGCAAAAATGGATGAGATCCACGTGAATCTTGGGGAAAAATGAGAACTGATCTCCACTTTAATGAGAGGGCTTAGATTTTTTTAAATCAAAATAATTCAAAATGGAAGATGAAGAATTGCTGGCCTTTAAAAAACGAAGAGATGCTGAGAATTTGGATTTTTGAATTGAGTTTTGAAGAAGAGGCGTTGCAGGTTTATCATGACAGGCACAAATTTTTAAATGAAGACATGAATTGAAAATTTTCTCAGGTCATGGATATCAAGGTTATGGTAAATTGAAACTAAAGCTGCCAAAATTGAAATGCTAACGAAAATTGAAATGCTAATGATGAACCCAGGCACAAAGTGAAAGGCATAACATTATGATAATGATAAACTGGTGCTAACCGAAGCAACTAATTCCTGTAGAACTAACCGCACAAATTGAAAGGCATAAAATTAAAATGACTGTAGGGCACGGTTAATCTGGTGATGGACTGAAAATGGACTGAAAATATAAATAAATAACATCCAATAATGATTAGAGGAGATGAATCCAGTTCTCTAGATAACAACCATCATTTGTTCGTACTTCAACATGTTCACAGGGGATATGCTTAATGCTTAATGCTTAATGCTTAATGCTTAATGCTTAAGAAATTAAATGATTTAAGGCTATTCTGAGAACCATAAATGTTCAACATGTTCACAGAAGACAATAAATAACATCCAATAATGCTTAATGCTTAATGTCTAGCAAAACATTTGTTCTTACTTCAACATGTTCACAGGGGATCCAATAATGATTAGAGGATATGATCATTTGTTTGTTTGTTTGATTTAGTTTATTCATCATGATCATATTTAGTTTATTCTGAAAACTAAATAACATCCATCATTTGTTCTTACTTCTCCTCAAGAACTGGAGAAATTCTGATAACTGGATTCATTCTGAGAACATGGCAATTAAGGGAGACTAAATAACATCCCTGGCAATTAGGAAAGTACTGAATGTAAAGTCAGTAGAGAATTCACAACCAATCAAGTAAAGCAACTAATGAAGGGAGAACCCGGCAATTAAGGGAGACTACTTCTAAGCACATTATTATTTGCACTAATAATAATTTTGTGCATACAAACTTTTAAAATAATTTGTGCGTCTGACATTGCCTACATTAGTATTCGTTCCCTATCTGGAGTATTCTTGTACAGTCTGTTTGATAGTGAGCTTGTCAGTATATGTTTCTATTAGTGCAAATGCCTTCATGCAACTGCAGGGTAATGGTTCCAGATTACGGATTCATGCACATGGAGTTGATACCTACGGGCACAGATTGGTTGCTTCTCCTCAAACATCATTCCCTCAAGAAGAACGAAATAACATCCAATTACCAAAATTCTATAAATAAACAAACTGACAAATAAATAAAATAAACAATAGTAAGAACAATGAAATTAGAGGAGAAGTAAGGAATTAACATGTAGCTTTTTGACTGGAAATAATGGATCCGAAAGTAGTAAACCCATCGACTGATTCCAGCGAAGGATGAGAAAGAGGGGCATTCATCATCATTTTCATTGCTAAATATGCGTCTTCCTCAAAAAACTAATATTTTCCTGATCAAAATGTTAACACAGATCAAACCCAAGCATATCAAATACCTTACATTAAAACAGACTATCTTTACTTTAAAAGCCAACTACGAAAATGTGAAATGGTTTCAAACTGCAAATGGTTTGTTCAACTTACTAATTAACACAACTAATTAATCCATTTATGTATCTATCAAATGGGTTGTCAACTTACTTATTAATCTCAGGAGCCATAGCTATCAGCCATTTGCATTTTGAAGAATGTTAGTAAGTTGAACTAACAGTGGGAAAAGCAAAGATTTTTTTGAGCAATGCTTAATGTCTAGTTGGTCTTTTGAGCATTTATACAAACATTTAGTGTGCAGCAATCTAAGAGGCATTACCTTCCTTCGTGGGCAAATCTATAGACGAAGGGTTAGTGTAAGACATAAATACACTTCCTAGTTCTGGACAATAATGTCGATGGATTTAGCCAGAGCAAGTTGCAGTTCAGATCTTTTAGTGGATGCTTAGATACTGGAACTTAAGTAGTGTTGATTATATATCATATATCAATATAAAGTGGAAAAGAGAATTAATTATTGCAGAAGGCCATGGGAGCGGTGGGTCCAGAAATGAGGGCAATCAGAGATGCAACCTCAGCCCCCGCTGCTGCTGCTGGTGCTGCATGGATCGGGGATTTCGTCGAGAAAAGAGCGGTGCAACGCCTCCGGTTGATGCTGATGTAGGTAAGAGAAAGCGAAGCCGACGGGATGAGTCTGGTGAATTTGGGCCTGGCAAAGGGCGAGGCATAAGAGTGCTCATGCTGCGAATTTCTGGGTGGAATTCAGTGTGGAGATCGGCATCTCTTGCTTTGCTTGCTTGATTGCTGCCACTAATTGAATTCCAGGCCACCTTTGGGGAAGAGAGCAAGAACGAACAGGAGAAGACCAACGAAACAGTACCAGAGGGGGGAGAGAGTAGGTTCCTGATGGGGGAAAATAGACACTGAAGCAGTTACCTTTTGGCCAGTGTTGTCAAACTTTCAAATTTTCAGTTTTAATAACCGTTTATTTCCAAAACGCAGTTTAATTTCAGTCGATGGGTTTTCAAAATTTCAGTTTTTTGTGTAAAAGTAGTTAATTAGATTGTCCTGGTCATACTTTTGCTTGCCTCCACGTAGGAAAAAGATTTTGTCCTAATCATACTATTGCCGCCACGTAGGACAAAGGTCCTGAATTGTATAATATATATATATATATATATATATATATATATATATATATATATTTTTGCAAGATAAGTTAGTAGGTATATTAATGAAAAACAAAGATACAAGGTGGTTGATCACATCTTACAGGCTCTATGCCTAGGGGAGAGGACACAAGCGTCGTCACCCTAGAACATATTGCCTAGTAACCATGATCAGAACCACAGAACCAGTATGTTACAATACATGTACATCATTCCAACACCTCTCAAAATGTGATACAGACACAACAAAGAATTGCAGCAGCTCAGCACAAGGCATTACACACTCCGCCCAGCAGCATGTTGCCGCCCAAGTGCATTGCCGCAAGGTGCATTGCCGCAAGGTGCACTATGTTGTCCACAAAATATTCCATGTTGCATTGCAGGCTGATTTTGTCAACTAAGTATACCAGGTTGCATTGCCGCAAGGTGCACACCAAGGACAAAGGCTGCCAACCAGCGATAGTGTGGAGTGCAACAACACATGCAGAAGTCCCCGCCCAGGCAGAGATCACACCCAGCACAGCAAAGGATCTCGCAGTACAAAATGTTGCCCAGGCATTCACACAATGGTGGAATATATAGGAAGTCAACCATTGTCCCTAATATCCCAGTTAGCACAAGCAACTGCGGCCTCCTCCTCAATGTCATCAACATTACGCAAAGCAACACGAACATCAGCAACGATATCATCAAAAAGTGCAACCTTGGATTTCTTCTTATTATCAAACACCCTTCTATTTCGTTCCCGCCACAGGTGCCACACCACAGAAGCCAAAACAGTCTTAGCTAATAGTCCAAGCACTCCCTTTTTGCAGAAATTGGACATGTAGAAGCCCCCAATTTCTGATAGAGTCAGGATAGTAGGGCCTGAGACTCCCATCTTGAGGAATGCCCTCCTCATAATATAATTACCATAGGGGCAAGTGAAAAAAAGATGATCTGCCGATTTTGGTAAGTTATCCTCGCAGAGCTCGCAAGCATTAGAGTTGATTGTGCACCATTGCTCCAAGCGACACTTGGTTGCCAATTTATTTTTGAATGCTCTAAGAAGGGTGATGGAATACTTTGGGATATAGTTGCTGAACCAAATAAGATTGTGATATAGAAATGAGGTTGATTTATTCCGCACTGCCTCCCACGCCTCTCGCAGCCTGAATTCCGAGCCTGCATTCCAATCCCAAGTATCACTGCAATCCGTGAGGGTAATAGGCTGTAGCAAAGGTCTAAGCATAAGGATTTCAGGGTCATCCTTCCAAGTGACTCCATTCCAATATTCATAGACGCACCTTCTACTCGAATCAGTCGGAATGTTGTGTAGGGATTTTAGGGGGCCGCAGGGGAGCCAATTATCATGCCAGAATAGTGTATCCTTTCCATTACCAACTTTTCTCTTTATTATACTTTGAGACATGCTTCTGCAGTGGAGAAGGAATTTCCAAGTGCCAGATTGAGAAGGAACTCCAGTAGCGTCATAGAATTTAGATGAATCTTTATACTTGCTACGCATGTATTTGGCCCAGAGACTTCCTGAGTGAAGAAGTCTCTAAGTAAGTTTTATTCCTGCTGCAAGATTCAAGTCTGTCAGCAACCGTAAACCAACCCCTCCCTCCTCCTTTGGTCGGCAAGAGTCAATCCAAGACCATGATTTAGAAGAGCCCCAGATGAACTTTCTGCACATCGATGTTAAAGTACGAAGCACAGTAATTGGGAATCTGTATACCTGGATCCAAAAATTTATCATACCATAAATCACTGATCTAACTAGTTCAATACGACCAGCTAGGGAGAGAGAAGTGGATGACCAAGCAGTAAGGCGATTCCTGCATTTATCAATAAGCCTGCTATACATCCGAGCTTTTGGATATTTGGCTGACAATGGAAGACCCAAGTAAGTTGTAAGCGTGTGAGCATGTTTAACCCCCAGTAGATCTGCCAACTCACTCTTATTCTTAACTCCTTTACTAAACATTGATATGCTCTTAGCCCAGTTGATCTCAAGACCTGTGAAGTTGCCAAATTCTTCAAGTAACTTATTCAAACCCCTAAAGGATTTCTGGTTGGCCCTACAGAAGACCAATAAGTCATCTGCAAATAGGAGGTGAGATATGGCTCCTGCACGTCTCATAGGCTGAATACTCCCTATAGTGAGAGCCTTGGCAAGCAGAAGAGAGAAGCATTCCATAATAATAACAAAAAGGTAAGGTGAGAGGGGGTCACCTTGCCTAATGCCTCTGTTTCCTCCAAAGTAACCCACAGGAGAACCATTCACCATGACAGAGTATGAGGGAGTGGATATACATTCCTTGATCCAGCCAATGAACTTGGATCCAAAACCCATTTGATGCAAGATGAAGAACACAAACTCTCTGTTCACACTATCAAAGGCCTTTCTCAGATCAAGCTTCAGGCATGCCCTGGACCCCATAGGATTACTGAAGTCTCTAATTTGTTCATGTGCAAGAAGGGCACAATCGGAAATTAATCTCCCCTGAAGAAAAGCAGATTGATTCGGAGATACCAAATCATGGATGAAGTGCTGAAGTCTGTTGCAAATTATCTTGCTAATAATCTTATAAATAACATTGCAACATGCAATTGGCCTGTAATCTCCCAGAGTAGATGCATTTGTGCCCTTAGGAATCAGGGTAAGAAAGGTGTGGTTTACCTGGTGAAGCAAGGAACCAGATATGAAGAAAGATTGAACTGCCCTGACAACGTCGTTGCCAATAAGATTCCAGTTATGCTGAAAAAAGAAACCATTGAATCCATCTGGACTAGGTGCTTTGGAAGCCCCAATCTGGAATACCGCCTCTTTAATCTCAACTGCAGTCACACCTCTTTCAAGCCACATGGCAGTTTCCTGTTTAATCTTTTTCTTTGGTATGAGCTTAGGGAAGACATTCCAGAAATGGTTCTGGTTATATAAGGACTCATAGAAGGTGGCAGCTTCAGCTTTAATATCCTCATAGCTTTTACTCTGAGCACCCTGAGCATCAACCAGGTGCATTAAATTGTTGTGACCATGTCTCGATTTCATAGCATTATAGAAGAATCTAGTATTTCTATCCCCCAAGTCCAGCCAGTCTTGCCTACTCCGCTGACGGTACATCTCCTCTTCCATCTGTAATAAGGAGGCCAGCTCATTTGCTAGGCGACGCTCTTTTTCCTGAAGATCAGGGGAATGATGAAGATCAATTTGATTCCGGACTGCTTCTAGCTGAGATCGGCAATGATGTATAGGATTACGAGTTTGCTGCTCACGCGCCCATTTCCTAAGTTCATATTTTGTCTGCCGCATCTTAGAGATAAGGGAGGACATATGCCGCATCTTAGAGATGAAGATCAATCATCTTATATATATATGATTATAAGTTTGTAATGAGATAAAGTAAATTGATCACTCTACATCCAAAAATTACAAAGAAAATACCGAGGCGATCACGCCTCTGAGAGGATCGTGAATACGGGGTCCGCTCAAACGTCTGAGCCACAGAAATACAAAACTAAAACCAGATACGAAAAAACGCACACGAATCAACATACGCACAAAGTACATACGACCGGGAAGTGGCTGTTACACTTCTCTTCATTAGTCGTCTGTCTTGTTCTTCCAGACATTTCTCAGATTTCCTCAATTACAGTCGCCTGTTGGTTCAACAGTCGACTGTCTATACCTTATCAGTCGAGTTTCCACGTGGTAAGTTACCGTAATGAATTCTCACCTACCCTCTGTCACTGTGCAGCAGTCGACTGTGAGTTCTTCAACAGTCGACTGTCTCGGGCTCAGATTCTATCCGTTGAGTTTTTTCTCACGGATTTCAAAGGGGTTTTTGTTGATTCAGTTAGAAGGGTTTGAGAAACCTATAAAAGAAGCCTATACTGTTCCATTGAGAGGCTAATGATAATAGACACTTTGATTATCTCTTGCAAAAACATTCAAGCTTTCATTTTGAAGATCAAAGCTCTCAAAATCCAAAAGCCCTAGAATTCCTATCTTTCATCTCTTGCTTTCCAACCTAGAACCAAAGAGAAATCTTCTAGGCATTTGGTGCAACCAAGAGAAAGGGCTTTCCTCTCTTCCAAGAGAGTATTTCAACACACAACACATTTCTCCTTCAAGTTCTACTTCAAGGGATAGGTGATTGTAAGTGTTGCTCAATTTCATATTTCATAACTTTAGTTATTTGATTTACTCTCGATTTGTGAGAGTGGTTTGCTTGATCCCAAGTTGTGAGAATCAAGGTCAATCGATTGTATTTTGATTTCACTTGTAGGGTTGCTACAAGTGGGTTTTAAGGAAACCTCAAGTTAGGGTTCTAACTTGAGTATCCGATTGTTAACCGGGTGGAAGGGACGTAGAATTACCGGGAATAAGTCGGGAAGTGACTTGGGTAATCCGAACCCTTGAAACATCTTTACGTTTGCATTTGTTTCATTTTGGGTTTATTTCTATTCCGCACTATTTGTTGGCTAGGAATTTAATTTAGTGTAACTATCTGTTTAAATTACATAAACACTATTCAACCCACCCTTCTAGTGTTTTTCTCATAGCCGGGGACCTTACAATTGGTATCAGAGTACTGGTTTATAGCTATGGCATCCAACAACAACAACATTCCTCCACCGTCTTCGTACAATAATCACGATCGTGATGGAGCGTCCACAGTTTTTGAAGGACAATCAACGGTGCATCCTCCGCGTTTCAATGGCACGAACTTCGGCTATTGGAAATGCCGAATGGAGACGTTCCTAAGGAGTGCTTCCCTTTGGAGAACCCTCCACAAGGAATACGTCGAGCCCACCGAAGAGGATTTCGAAAAATGGACGGCTTCCTAGAAATCCACCAAAGTCAACAACGCAAAGGCAATGAACGCTCTTCATTGTGTGTTGGACCCAGATGAGTTCAACAAGATATGCACATGTAAGAGTGCATATCAAATTTGGAACCATCTCGTCGTTACCCATGAGGGAATGAACAAGGTAAAACTTTCTAAACTCTATGTTGCCGTGCAAAATTTCGATATATTTCATATGCAGGAAAATGAAAGCATAGCATCGATGTACGGACGTTTTACCGATATCACTAATGAACTGGAAGATCTCGGACAAGTCTATTCCCAACAAGATAAGGTAAGAAAGATCATAATGGGAATGACCTCCAAGTAGGAAAGAAGAGCGATCGCCATCGAGGAGATCAACGACTTAAAGACTTACACAGTTGTGAACCTTATCGGCACTCTCATGTCTTACGAAGTAAGATGGGAGAACCGATTAAAGATTCGAGCTATGATGAACCCTTCGGAGGCCAAGAAGAAAGCTTTGGCATTCAAAGCCAATTCCTCATCATCCGATAGTGAAGAATCATAAAATGAGATGGACTTGGATGAAATGGCCCAAATGGTGAAGAAGTTCCAATGCTTCTTTTGCAATGGTAAATTTCCCTTTAAGAATATATTTGATTCTACTAATAACTCTTTCTCTCTTTGCTTTAAGTGTAATAAGCAAGGGCACATCAAGAAGGATTGCCCAATGCTCCGAAACAAAGAGAAGTGGAAGGCTCCGAAGTACCACAAGTCCGACAAGAATAAGAAAGATAAGAAGAAAGGACTAGTCGGTACATTCGATGACTCAAGTGGAGACTCATCAAGCGAATCTGATGATGAGAAGGGTGAAAGTGCCCACATGTGTTTCATGGCCCGGGAAAATTCACTCTCCGATGAAAGTGATTTCGACATGGATGAAACCGAGGTAACTATGGATGAATTGCGTATTGCTAATGAAGAATTATTTGCTAAGTATCAATCTTTAATGCTTAGATATTCTAGTTTAAAGAAATTGAATGTTAGCAATCCATCCATTCCATGCATTATCAATAATGACACCATTGTTGATACATTAACCCTTGAGAAAGCGAATTTAGCTTCTCAAAATTTCACTTTGAGAAATGAGGTGAATACCCTCAAATCTCAACTAGATCAAACACATCTTAAGGATAATAGTGATCTAGTTTCATGACACACACAATTGGGTTTAGAGAATGACTCTCTTAAAACCCAAGTGCACGAGCTCAAAGCACGGGTGTCCACCTTGGATACCAATATTTCTTTTCTGAAGGAAAAATATGAGCTCATGTCCTCCCGTATTGTGAGATTTAATAAGGGAAAGGACAATTGGACTATTTGCTAGCAAACCAATTTCCGGCCACACATCGTGTTGGTCTTGGTTTTGTGGAAGCAAATGCATCCAATGCTCGCACCTCCTATAGTGGTGTCACTATAGACTTTGTGAGGCCATACTCCGGTGCATCCACAAGTGGTGTCAAAGACACTATAGGTAGAAAATCTACCAAGAAAGTGACCACTTCACTATCTCTTCTTTTTGGCAAGAAACCCACTAAGTGTGGAAACCAAAAGAGAAGCCATGCTTACATGTACACCAACCTTCATCCATGTAGGAAATCTCCTACTTCACAAGTGGATACTCATAACACTTTCTATGCTCCGCACCCACGGACACGTATAAATCCACACATAAGAAATACTCATGTACGTGCTCCTATACACCCATATGCTCATGCGCATCATTCTTACATGTATGCACACCCTCCACATGTCATGCATGACCCGTATGTTTCAAACAACATGCATGTTCCCAAGCATGCACACAACCCTCATATGTCCAATGCATATCCACCACCTCATTTTTATGCTAGAACCCATGTTCCTAAGAAGCATGCACCACATAGAAATCTAACAACTATGCATGCAATTAGGAAAAGGACTCCCAAAACATACATCATTTGGGGTCCTAAGAACACTAGCTTAAATGATAGGAATGCCTAGGTTGATTCCTATTTTTATGATGTTATTAATAATGGTAATTATGTTGGGAAGCAGAAGTCCACTTGGACTTGGCTTCCAAAGGGCTAATCCCCTTGAATCCAACAAAAATTGGGTACCATGAGCTTATGGTATACTATGTAGGTACCCAAGAGAAAGAACGAGAGCAATAAAGGTCAAATTAGCTCTAAAAGGAAAGGATGTATTCTCGACAGTGGTTGCTCCAAACACATGACATGAGATCCCTCATTGCTCTCCGAAGTGATTAGCATCAAGGATGGTGCAACGGTCACTTTTGGAGGTAACCAAAAGGGAACCATCATTGGAGTAGGTATAGTCGGAAACTCCTCCAACCCTTTAATTAGTAATGTATTTCTAGTTAGTGGTTTGTGTCACAACCTCATTTCCATTAGTCAACTTTGTGACAAAGGTTACAAGGTTAACTTCGGAGAAGGATTGTGTAAAATTGTTGATTCTAATTCACATGTTTTATTTACCGGTATTAGGCGTAAAAATATTTATTATTTGAGCTAGCCTAAAACCGTAGAACATTGCTTAGTTGCTAATACAAATGAAAAATTATTATGGCATCGTCGTTTTGGTCATGTTCATTTCAAGCACTTATATAAGTTAGCTAGGCATGATCTAGTCAAAGGTTTTCCAAAAATTGCTTTTAGTAAGAAAAACTTTTGTGATTCATGTCAAAGAGGTAAACTTAGTAAATCATCTTTTAAGCTTAAAGAAGGCATTACTTCTAAGAGGCCCCTAGAACTACTTCATCTAGATTTGTTTGAGCCAACTAGAACCGCTTCTTTAGGCAATGCTCATTATGGATTAGTTGTCGTTGACGACTTCTCTAGATTTACTTGGGTTTCATTCTTAACTAATAAGAATGAAGCTTTTGAAGAGTTTACCATATTTGCAAAGAAGATTCAGAATCTCTTAGGATCCACCATTATCACTATCCGTAGTGATCATGGTGGAGAATTTGAGAATGAGTCTTTTACAAAGTTTTGTGATGACACCGGGATAACTCACAATTTCTCTTTTCCTCGTGCACCACCACAAAATGGTGTTGTAGAGAGAAAGAATAGGACTCTTATTGAGTGTGCTCGTACCATGCTCCATGATAGTCATCTTGGACTACAATTTTGGGCAGAAGCGGTGCACACAGTATGTTATGTGCTCAATAGGATCCTAGTGAGACCCCGAATGAACAAAACTTGTTTTGAGTTATTTTATGACAAAAATCCTCAAGTTAAATATTTTCGAGTTTTTGGTTCAAAATGTTTTATCAAGAACACCTTTGGTAACTTAGATAAATTTGAGCTAAGATCCGATGAAGGAATTTTTGTTGGATATTCCACACGTAGCAAAGCCTACCGGATATGCAACAAAACCTCTTCAACGATCGAAGAATCACTACACGTATCATTTTATGAAGATTTTGATTCCCCTCATGTTATTGATGATAATGTAGATTCTATATGTGATTCTTGTAACGGCCGCTTTCCGACCGTTCGTATTTTCTACGTGCACGTACTTTTCGTGCACATATTTTATTTGGCTCTTTCTTAGTTTCGGTATATACGATGTGATATGCCGTTGTGACCGTATGAAAGTGTAGAATTTTATGGTAGTTTTACAGAACGTCATTTCACAGCTCGTTTTCTTGCAAAACAGCTTTGAATGGAACGTCGTTTTGGTCTTTTGGCACCAATACGCGGTTCCCGATATTACGATAATTTTTGGTAGGTGTAACACGCGATCAGACACCGTAGCCCCGTACTTCTCGTCTCCACGATCGTCCCAGAATTTTTGGAATATTTTTCCGATGACCGTAATGGAAGATATCCCCTAATCAATTCCAACCGTTGATTAGCCTCTAATCTTTTTGAATTTCAAACCTAAACCAAATCTAATCGCATCCCCCATATCTCTCCTACGTATCATGAATATGGATTCTATTTGTTACCCTCACCTAGCTTTTCTCATCCTTGAACACCCTCTCTCTCTCTCTCTCTCTCTCTCTCTCTCTCTCTCTCTAACTCACACATCCCTTAAAACACACACCCATATAGAACTTTTCCCTTATATCATGCAAACAAAGCCTTGCCCTAGTACGCAAAACCCCTGAATGGCCGCCGCCCTTGCGTGTTACCCTGCCCTTTTCGTCGTCGGTGGGTGGCCGCCGGCCGCCCCAAGCCTCCGGCCACCATCCCTCCTCCCTTTCCCTCTCTTCTCCTTCTTCCTCCTCCTCTCTTTCCCCCCTAAAGGCCGCACCAAGCCAGCAAGCTCGCCCCGTTTTCCAGCCGGCGGCCGGCCCTTTTCTGGTCGTCCCTGGCCACCACCGGCCACCCTTGGCCTCTCCTAACCATTGACAACATCCTCCCAACTCCTACACTCTTTCTCTCCCTCAAACACCACTCAAAACATCCACAAATTTTCGTTGCCACTGAAAATCTGTCGACAGCCCGTCTCGTCGAAAAACTCGCGCCCACCGCTCTCAGGAAACTTCTGGCGACCAATGCCACCACCACTCAACTCCCCTTTGACCCCCAGATCATCTCCAACTCCCCTTACCCTCTTTCCTCATCTCTACCTCCTCGAAATATCTCTCGAACTCGACATAATGACAGTTTTACAGATCTGTGCCACCACTGGGAAAACTCGCACCCACCAGCCATCCGGCCACCTACGACGACCACCCTACTGCTGTTAGACTCCTATTGAAACCCTCTACCAACTGCAACTTCCCTCACGCTCATAGCCCACCTGTAGCTCCCGAAATCCTCGTCGGAACACGCTGTATCGGCAGTTTTTCATAGATCTGGAAGCTGAACTTTGCCGCCCGCACACGGCCACCTTCGACCACCCTCGGCAACAACTCCACTGCCGTTGTTTTCTTCTTGAAGTCCTTTACCTTCTGCAACTTCCCGTTTTTGCTGTTCGTCGCTGGAATTTTTCTGAGACGCACGACAACGGACGTTGCGCGAATCTGTCCTCTCCGGCTTCTCACGGCCACTCACCGTCGTACGCTCACACCGTCGGCCACTCACCGGGACGAGCATCTTTCACTGACCCTACTTCATCTACCGACAGCCCCATTGGACTCTCGGAGTTCACATGCGTTGCCGCATGCACGTACTTTTAGCCGACGTCGCCGTTATCGTGAAGATCCGTTGTGCTACTCGCAACGGGAGGAGGATCGCTGTTAGCTCGCTGATTTCATGCCACCATCCCACTGTCCAGAGGTACCTCACTGCACTATCCACGGCCAAGGAGTTTCAGACGACGTCGTTGTTTCGCCGTTCAGACCCGACTTTCGCTTGTTAGACGATGTCACGAGGTTGGTTTCCCTAACGAGTAGTAAAACCCACACTGTATCTCATCAAACCCTAATCTAAAATTGATCAACTTGAACTAAATTTATTTTCAGCATCTGTAAAACGTTGCCCACCGTAGGAAAGATCGACGAACGGACAAATTTTCTGTGCACATAGGTTAGACGTCGATCTAGACTGAACAAATATCAAAACGTGACTTTTTGACTGTTAGGAAAGTCTCGCCAATTTTAGAAACAAATGCTAGCATTTGTTGAAAAACGCGACCTGACACCGTCGCCGTGACCCAGTTTCAGACGGACTACCGTAGACGCGACGCTTGGACGGGACGCTCTGGACGGACGACGCACTCGCCACCGCAAGCAAGTGTACTCACTTGTACCTTCGGCCATGATTAGGCCATAGACTCTTAGAACTGTTAAATTGTGAACAAAGAGAACCGGACGTGAAATGATAGCGTCCGGGACGCCCCTTGACAGCTTAGACTTGACGACGAAGTCTAAGTTCAACAACAACTTTTAACACCTTAGGGTTATCTTGGGTGTGCGTGCGTGTGGACCCCCCTAGAAGAACCATCCCTGTCTTGTCACGTTGTGTCTTGTCATACACAGCCTGCGGGTAATAGGGCACTCTCCGAGTGATCTCTTGTGCTGATACACAGCTTGCAAGCAATAGGGCACTCACCAAGCTAGAGTGAGTGATCCCTTGTATGGACTTGTCTTGTCTTGAGCACTGGGTTTGGGGTAGGGTTGAGCATGCGCATGGGAAGAGGGTCTTATCCCCCTCGAACCGTAAGGCGTGAACCCTTCGAGTCACACGTGTCTTGTCTTATTCCCGTGCACAAGGTTGAGCGTTCCCTAGGTTGAGAAGGTGTTGGCCGCCTTCTAACCGAAAGGCGTGAACCTTAGTGACACACTTCTTGTCTTGTCTTGTCCCGTGCACAAGGTTGAGCATTCCCTCAGTTGAGAAGGTGCTGGCCGCCTTCTAACCGAATGGCGTGAACCTTAGTGACATGTCTTGTCTTGTCTTGTCTTGTCACGTCTTGTCTGGACCCGTTTAGGTTATTCACGTAGTCCGTAGCACACGCTACGGCTACTACTTGGCGTGTTTTACTTTTCCTGCTCCGTTTACCTTCTTTTGTTACTATGTTATAACCCCGGCATGCTAATCAACCAGTAAATCATTGCTTAAAGTTTCAGTACACTTGCAGTAGATTCTAACCCTCTTTTGTAGACTTTACCTGACGTACAGTTCTTTTCTTTTGGGTGCTGTACGTCAGGTGTTGAGCCAGAGTACGTTGACGAGGCGGACCTGCCAGAGTACGTAGAGCCGGAGAACGTCGACCCAGAGTACGTGCCCGAGGAGGACCAGAGCTAGAGGTCTTCACGTTGCTGATCCAGAGGTCTCACTGCAGTTTAGTTGGGTGCGTAGCACCATTTATTTTCTGTCTAGGTTGGGTGCTTGCACCAGTAGTTTCCTTTCTGCAGTTGTTGCCATGTTTAGGCCCTTTTTTATTAGACTTGTCATATGCTGGATTTTATCTCTATCATAAAATGAATGCATCCTTTTTCTTCTGTACTTTTGGAGTTCCGGATTTTATAAATGCAAGAACCTGAAAATTTTAGTATGGTACCCCCTACAGACGCTTATTGGGTCCGAGCTTAACAGCTCCGGCCCAAGCGGGCCTTAGTCACACCTCGCCTCCGTCGTTTTGGGAAGCGGTATGTGACAGGTTTTAGTGGTGGCCCATGCAGGTCATGCAAAAAGTTCGGAACAATAAGAGTACCGCATTCATTTAATATCCATGTACAAGTCTAAATCAGGTTTTCCTCGCCCCAAATTGTAGGAAGACTTAGATAGACATCCAGGTTTGGTAGTCAGACGCTTTGGTTAAGATTTTAATCATCCTCGACTTAGGTTTCCCCAGTAGCCTCTCACCCGGCTCTAACCGTGTTAGATTCGTAGAGCCCGTCTTTTAGTCGTTCGGTCGGGTCCATCGACTTCGTGCCAGCAAAACGTAATCTTGACTTGCTTAGGACTCTACCCTGAGATCATTAATACTTTCTGGTTCATTTGGAAGTCTTAGTGTCGAGTTTCCCCTCATCTTTATACTGCCCGATACTTAGGACTCTTGGATTTCTAGCATCTTCCTGATCATTACACTTTGTGTTATCGGCCGTAGAGTTCCATCATAGCTTTCATGAATCATCTCCTAGGCGTAGTCATCATGCGATCATTTTCCTTTCCCCCCGATTCACGTGATCGCTTCCTGACGATTATCGTTGATCCTTCGAATCCTTCACATTGCAAATCCTGCTTCTTTTAAAAAGTATTTTTTTGAAATTCATTATTAAATTCTTCGCTGAGTTTAACTTCTTTGGAAACCCTTACTAAATATTTAAGTTTCTTACTTTAGGTTGAATTAAAATTCTTTCACTGATTTTTGAAAACTTATTGGTCGAATATTTTTTTTGGTTAATATCTTGTAAATATTTTCTAAATCGGAAGCTTTCGTATTTCAGTTTTAAAACCTTATTATCATTTTGAAATTCAATGTATTGTTTTTCTAAAACTACTTAATTTATTTTTAACTCCTTACCGTACCTACTTTTAGAATATTTTCTAAACTAAAGAGAACTTTAATATGTGTGTGTGTGTGTGTGTGTGTGTGTGTCAGTTCTATGTACGTTGTTCTCATATTTAAAAAAAACATCTTTGTATAAACTTATTTTTATTTGCAAACAATCACTATCTCATCCTACTCTCTGTTTCTTCGTCTAACCTTTTTCGAGGTGTACAATTTTACCACCTGCTTACCATTTTTACGCACACACACACACACAATACCGTATTTTACACGTAATCCTTCTTTCATCTATTTAATTATTTTGAGCAATATCTTCGTCCAATCCAATCAGTTATCTCCTTATCCTCACCTTATCCAAACTCGTTCTTTCCGATTTAGTTTCGGTTTCTTTTGTGTAGAAATCAGTTGCCTATGTCATCTCTAGTTAGTAGTGGGCCCTTTGGTTTGTGATGTCGTCGTGTTGCATGAGTATAGGTAGAGTGTGTAGACCTATATAAGTGTGTTACCTTTAGGATCTTGATGATTGTCACTTGTGTCTTGTATGCATACTCAGTGTGGTCCATGATATACATATGGAGTTGTCTGAATGATGGTATTCATATTTGTGTGGATAACGTCATAGCAGGCAAATTCCTTAGACCTAGTCTTCCGTGTTATAGCTTAGCTTATTTTTGGCTGCTTATGTATGTTTCAAAACTTTTTGTTTCCTTTCAAATAAAATCTTTAAAGTTTTGAAACTATCCCACGAGATCACAACCCACATATCTTCCCTCATCCATTACCACAACTCCACACGTTTTCTCACTTGTTATTTTTTTAAATATGTCGTTGGCCTTAAAATTTCTTTTCTTTTCCTTCCCTCTTCGGGAGTGTGTGTGTTTTATTATTGTTATGATATTGTTAATACTAGCTATTATTGATATAAGATTATGGTTGCGGGTAGGCATATGGTGAGGTGAGATATGTCGTAGCGGTGATAGATTGATCTTGAACACAAAGATATTAGATTAGATTTCCTTCGGATAAAAAGAACAAGGTGTCTAAGACTTATTTATTATACCAATGTGAAGAAAAAACTTAATAGAGAACTCTGATTGGATGAAATTATGTATAGGGAGATGAGTATTTAATCGATCTGAAACTTGGACGAGTGATAGATATGAGTAGCTAGGACGGAGTATAGTATGAGTTAGGGTGATCATGAGAATGAGTAGAGCATTTAAAGCATCAAGACTTGATTGTTAAGTTGACGTGAGAAGACATTGGGAATAACACGACGTGTTGAGATAAATGGATGGTTAGGTAGTCGGACTTAATATTGGTTGGGATTAGTTATAATGAGTAGGATAAGATGTGATTTTGATAGTTCAATTATTTGGTAGATAAATTTATGGGAAGATATGACAAGGACTGTATTGAGGACACGATGATTGTTGATTTGTGAATGGTGTTATAAGATAGACAAAGTTTTTTTCTTGGATTGGTGATTGACTAGAACATCATTTTAGCGATTGATTAATATTGGGAAGAGATTGAGAAATTTAAAGATGTTATTGAGCGATGATGTTTAGTGGAGTGGTATGGTATGAGAAGATGATTATTATTCTTTTATGAGAATTTGGAGTAGGAAATTTCAACAGCAGTGATGGGTCTATCGTTAAGTGTTAGGATGTGAGTTTAGTCGTGGCATTATCCAGTGAAAAGACGGGTTATGAAGGATTATTTGAGGAACGATGTTGAAGTTATAGGGTTAGAGATCATTGTGTGGAAGATGGAAGTTATAGGCTTAAGTGTTTATAGATATTATTATTAATATAAGTGATTCCGAGGACGAAATCATTTCTAAGGTGGGTAGAATGTAACGGCCGCTTTCTGACCGTTCGTATTTTCTACGTGCACGTATTTTTCGTGCACGTATTTTATTTGGATCGTTCTTAGTTTCGGTAAATACGATGTGATATGCCGTTGTGACCGTATGGAAGTGTAGAATTTTATGGTAGTTTTTGGGAACGTCATTTCACGGCTCGTTTTCTCGCAAAACAGCTTTGAATGGAAGGGCGTTTTGGTCTTTTGGCACCAATACGTGGTTCCCGATTTTACGATAATTTTTGGTAGGTGTAACACGCGATCGGATACCTTAGCCCCGTAATTCTCGTCTGCACGATCATCCCGGTATTTTCGGAATATTTTTTCGATGCCCGTAGTGGAAGATATCCCCTAATCAATTTCAACCGTTGATTAGCCTCTAATCTTTTTGAATGTCAAACCTAAACCAAATCTAATCACATCCCCCATATCTCTCCTACGTATCATGAATGGGGACTCTATTTGTTACCCTCACCTAGCTTTTCTCATCCTTGCACACCCTCTCTCTCTCACTAACTCACACATCACTTAAAACACACACCCATATAGCACTTTTCCCTTATATCATGCAAACAAAGCCTTGCCCTAGTAATTCACGCAAAACCCATGAATGGCCACCGCCCTTGCATGTTACCCTGCCCTTTTCATTGCCGGTGGGTGGCCGCCGGCCGCCCCAAGCCTCCGGCCACCATCCCTCCTCCCTTTCCATCTCTTCTCCTTCTTCCTCCTCCTCTCTTTCCCTCCCTAAAGGCCGCACCAAGCCAGCAAGCTCGCCCCGTTTTTTAGCCGGCAGCCGGCCCTTTATCGACCGTTCCCGGCCACCACCGGCCACCCTTGGCCCCTCCTAACCATTAACAACATCCTCCCCCTCTCCCACACTCTTTCACTCCCTCAAACACCTCTCAAAACATCCACAAATTGTCATTGCCGCTGAAAATCTGTCGACAGCCCAGCTCGTCAGAAAACTCGCGCCCACCGCTCTCCGGCGACTTCTGGCGACCAACGCTACCACAACTCGACCCGCCTTTGACCCCCTGATCATCTCCAACTCCACTTACCCTCTTTCCTCATCTCTACCTCCTCGAAACATCTCTCAAACTCGACGTAATGACAGTTTTATAGATCTGTGCCACCGCCAGGAAAACTCACGCCCACCGGCCATCCGGCCACCTACGATGACCAACCTACTTCCGTTAGACTCCTATTGAAACCCTCTACCAACTGCAACTTCCCTCATGCTCATATCCCACCTGTAGCTCCCGGAATCCTTGTCGGAACACGCCGTATCGGCTGTTTTTTTACAGATCTGGAAGCTGAACTTCGCCGCCCACGCACGGCCACCTCCGACCACCTCCGGCAACAACTCCACTGCCGTTGGCTTCGTCTTGAAGTCCTTTACCTTCTTCAACTTTCCGTTTTTACTGTTCATCGCTGGAATTTTGCTGAGACGCATGACAACGGACGTTGCGCGAATCTGTCCTCTCCGGCTTCTCACGGCCACTCACCGTCGTACGCTCACACCGTCGGCCACCCACCGGGCCAAGCATCTTCCACTGACCCTACTTCATCTACCGACAGCCCCCTTCGACTCTCGTAGTTAACGTGCGTTGCCCCACACACGTACTTTTAGCCGACGTCGCCGTTATCATGAAGAACCGTTGCGCTACTCGCAACGGGAGGAGGATCGCTATTAGCTCGCTGATTTCGCGCCGCCACTCCACTATCCAGAGGTACCTCGCTGCGCTACCTACGGCCGAGGAGTTCCAGACGACGCCGATGTTTCGCCGTTCAGACCCGACTTCCGCTTGTTGGACGACGTCACGAGGTTGGTTTCCCTAACGAGTAGTAAAACCCACACTGTAACTCATCAAACCCTAATCTAAAATTGATCAACTTGAGCTAAATTTATTTTCAGCATCTGTAAAACGTTTCCCACCGTAGGAAATATTGACGAACGGACAAATTTTCTGTACACATAGGGTAGGGGTGTAACTGAGTCGAGCTGACTCGCGAGCTACTCGAGATCGGCTCGAAAAATACTCGAAATCGACTCGACCATAGGCGAGTCGAGCTCGAGCTCGAGCTACTCGAGTAGTAGTCGAGCTCGAGCTCGAGTAGGATGATACTCGGCTCGGTGAGCTCGCGAGCTTAATCGAGCTTAATCGAGCTTGTAAATATATACCCAATTTTTTATTTACACAAATAACCAGCTTGCTGTTAATTTTAACAGATTTTGGAAGGCCCATCCCATTGTTTATCTGTGTATACAGCCCGACCCAGTCACCCAAGGACCAAGGCTAAGTTGGAAAAATATCCTGAGAAAACCCTAGCCCTAACAAGTCACGCCGCCGCAGCGCCGCTTCGTTCAGACTCTCAGTCTCTTCCCCAGTTCCCTTATCGATCTCGCTCTCTATCTGTCACCGTCCTCGGATCGGTGATCTCCGATCTCCGACTCCCGCAAAAAACCCAACCGGACTCTCCTTTTCTATTTCCGATCTCCGACCGCTCGATTCGACGATTCCGGCGCCGTCAAATTGATTCAGGTATTAATCTCAGTTTCTATTTCTACATTCGTGAATCTCTGTTGCTTCTTAACCGCAATACGAAAGGGGAAATTCATTGTTTTTGCATGCACGCGTTGCTTTCCATAGCGAATAGCGGTAATGAATAAACCTCAGCTTCATCGATCATGAGAGGAATAGAATGCCAAAGGACCAAGAGAGTAGTGAACTGCAAAAAAATGCAGAGAGCTGTGCTTAACGCTTTGACGGAATGTTGAAAAAATCATAGGAAAGTAAAGTTTTGCTGTTGGTGAAAAGTGACTCACAATTATGGCCACTGATCGGATCCACAATGTGCTTCTTCTGGTGGAAGCAGAATAGTAATCATAATCAGGGTCCATGAAACCAAAGAACTGTTTTGAAATTTTGGGTGTTATATTGTTTCGGCTTGTTTCTTGACCTGCAAAATATTGGCTGAAATTTTGGGTGTTAGATTGATCTGAACTGCAAAATATCATCGTTTGTTTTATTAATTTGATTATATGATTGAATTGATGAGTATAGGATTCTTTGATGAGATTTTAGATGAGATTTTAGATTTCCCTTTGTTGTGTGATTGTGAATCGATTGCTATTGATGATTAACCTGTTACGAAGACCAAAAAGTAAATTTTTAGCTTATGAGGTTTGTTGGTACCCGAAATTTTTTTGTTGTGTAAAAATACAGCAGTAATTGCTGATACTACACCTGAAGTTTCTTTTTCTTTGATTTTTACCTAATAGTTAATAGAATTTTGACTTTCATATTTTATTTTGTAGTAAAACAGATATGGATTCATCTACACCGGAAGTTTCTTCATCAATGTTAAATGCACATACACCTACGACACATAATGTATTGCATGATCAATCATCACCATGTGATACACAGAATTTAGTTGGTGATGTTAATGTAAATGCACAGTCAACAACAAGTACAAATAGTGAGTGCAACACAGCTGAAGATGATACTCAGTTTGCACCGAAGAAAAGGCAAAAAACATCTTCTATTTGGCAAGAGTTTAAAGAGATTGATCTTGTTGATGGTGGTAAGAAAGCTGAGTGCATCCATTGTAAGTCCAAGCTTTCCATACTTAAAAGCAAGAGTACCACCCACCTCTCAAGACACTTAAAAGGATGTGTGAGGCGAAGTTTATTTCTAAAGCAGCAGAAAAGGATTACATTACAAACAATAGATGACGAAACTGATTTGCAAGTTGTGGCTCCTGCTTATATAAATGGAAAGTTTGACATGGGAAAAATGAGAGAGTCAATTGCACATTGGATTTTGATGCATGAACATGCTTTTACAATTGTAGAGGAGGAAGGGTTCAATATGATGCAAAAGCGTGGAATGCCCGAGTGGGAAAAAATTTCACGGAACACAATTAAAAAAGATTGTGTGCAAGTGTATGAAATAGAGAAGAAAAAGTTGAAGTCACAACTGAACTTGGTTAGTAAAATTAGTGTGACTACAGATATGTGGAAGTCAACTAATCAAAAGATTGAGTACATGGTTCTCACAGGGCATTTTATTGACTCTAAATGGAAGCTGCAAAAGCGTATTCTTAGCTTCGTTCATCTACCTCCTCCTCACCGCGGTCTTGAGATAGCAGACAGCCTTTACAAGTGTATGAAGGAATGGGGCATTGAGAATAAAGTGTACACAATTTCAGTTGATAATGCTTCAAATAATGATGTTGCAATTAGAAGTTTAACGGACACCTTTTCAAGAAATAAGAAGCTACTTTGTGGAGGGAAGTTATTTCATGTACGATGTTGTGCACATATCTTGAACCTTATGGTGCAAGATGGTTTATCAAGAATCAAAGATATTATTGAAGATGTACATGAGAGTGTGACTTTCATCAATCATAATGAGGCAAGGCTTCAAATGTTTGCTGAAATTGTTCAACAATTACAATTGCCTCATCGAAAGCTTATTCTTGAATGTAAAACAAGGTGGAATTCGACCTACGAAATGCTATCAACTGCAATCCAGTTTAAGGAGGTGTTTCCAAGGTACAAAGAGCGGGAACCTCGCTATTATTGGTGTCCAAGCACTGAAGATTGGTTGAAAGTGGAGAAGGTGTGTTCTATTTTAGAAGTATTCAATTCAACCACTCATATCATTTCTGGGAGTGAGTATCCAACTGCTAATTTATTTCTTAGTGAAGTTTATCGAATCAAAGTCTTGTTAGATAAGATTTTTTATGATGTGGATCAGTGTGATTTCATTCATGAGATGGTAGAAGCTATGAAGCAGAAATTTGACAAGTATTGGGGAGAGTGCAACTTATTGATGGCTATTGCTGCAATTTTAGATCCTAGGTGCAAAATGCGTGTAATCGACTTTTGTTTTCCAAGAATGTATCCGGAACAAGAAGCTCTAGAGAATATTCACAAAGTTAAGAAAGCTTTATATGAGCTTTATGCTGAATATGTGGAAGAATTTCAGTCCAATAATGCTCATGAAAGTGGAGAAAGTACTGTTGGCACCAGCAGTAATACAAGTTCTCGAATTTCATCTTCCGGTTGGTCAGAGTTTGCTCAATTTGTAAAATCAGTTGAAACAGCTCCGCCACAGAAGTCTGAATTGGACAATTATTTAGAAGAAGGTTGCTATATTTGCGAAGGAGATTCAGTTCTATTTGATGCTATAGAATGGTGGAGAGCGAATAACTTAAAGTATCGCATCTTGTCCAAAATGGCTCGTGATATACTTGCTATTCCTATTACAACTGTGGCTTCGGAAGCTACTTTCAGTGCTGGCAGCAGAGTTATTGATACTTACCGTGCTTCATTGTCTCCCGACACGGTACAAGTTTTGATTTGTGGAGGAGATTGGTGTCGCAGTCTTCACGGCTTGAAGAGAAAAAACAAAGTGAGTCTCTTTTCCATTCTTTTTGTGATAATTTTGTTTTGATACTGCTCTTTTCTTTTCTTTTAATTAAATCTGATTTAGTTTTTTTTTCAAATCTATGTAGCTTATGAAGAAACCTTTGGAGATCACCTTAGATACCTTATAAACTGGACAGGTATTTACTGCATTCTATTTGCAAGAACTCTTCAGCATTTCTTTGTTTGCATGTCACTTTTTTCGCACCTATTTTGGTGACTGCATAATATCTTTGGTTGTGTTGCTTTGTTTATAATACCAATTTTAATAAAACAAAGGTAAATTCTTGATTTTAGCTAATTTTATCTAATGTGTTCTATAACTTTATAGTATGGAGTCTATACCTTTAAACTACACTGAATTATTGATAAACTTGAAGAGAGAATGTAATTAATGAGAACCAATACTGATTCTAATCATCTCACTAAAAGGTTCTCCACATCTGAGTTGGACATCACAAGCCTAACCAAAGATGGTATATCATGCCTTGCAAACAGAAATAATAGTTGCAAAGGATAATAGAGAGGAAAAGGAGCAAGGACATTTCTTCTATGAATTCAAGTTAATTCTTATAAATCTCATTACATTTAAGGCCAATGCATGCATTTCCAGGTATGTAGATATTGCCACCAACAAGTGTAGATGGTTTTTTGGAGTAACATGAACCCGATTTATCATCCGTGGGAACATTTCTATTCAGAAGGTGTGTTTTTACAAGTTAAACTCACATTGTTGCCTTAGCATTGTGGAACTCATATCAGATATACGATGGAGTTGCATGTACCGCTTTGAAAGTTGGTCTCAACCATAGAAGTAAAGTGCGGAATGACATCAATATCATATATAACATGCTGTATTTAACATGTGGGACAATGTTTTATAAATTTACTTGCTCGGTCGATAGATGACAGAAAGTTATGGGTATAGTTTTCATACCTGACATTCACGGATGGATCCTTTCTGGAAGGGAAAGGCCAAACAAGTACATGCGAACAGTAGAAAGAAGGCCTTGGTTCTTTATAGAGGGCTGAGAGTAGTTTGAATTGGTGTTCGAGCATAAACATATTTTTCCTTGCTTCCTTTTTCATTTTTCATATTGATTCAGAACTTGGAAATATTCGATAAGAAGAAATACATGCTTGGGAATTGCTCCTTGCTTCATTTTTCATATTTTTTTTTGCTTCATCTAATTCTGTGCTTGATCTTATTGATGCTAACATTGTCTTTTATACATCAAGGGCATCCTTAGTCTCATATCATCTTGTTTATTGTTGAAGAGGGACACCTTTGATGGTAGCTCGACCATGACATAGAAATTGTCTTGAGGGGGGTTTATTAACAACCAGAAGGTCGAATAAAGATTCTTCCGTCACCTTTTTTTTTCTCTGCCCATGATGAGCATCAATTGCTTGGTTGGTGCCATTTATTCTATATTGTTGCTTTTGAAGTCTATATGATATGATTTAATTTATGTTAAATTGTGATATATGTTAATTACTGTTGTGAATACTCTTATTTTGAAGTTTAAAATTGGGAGTGCAATTTATGTATCAATAATTCAGTGTAATTCTTCATTGCATAATATCTAATGTGTTGCTTTGTTTATAATAATCAGTATTCGACTCCATACTATAAATTCAATGTGTTCTATAACTTTATCGTTTTATCTAAAATCATCTAGTTAAACATCCATCTTAATTGTTTCCATATTCCCTGTCCCGGTTTTGTAAACAAAAAAATAGGAATACTTCATATATTTGCACATGACTTCTCTCTGATTTTACACTGATTTGGTTTTTGCAAGTAAATAAAGATTGTGTACTCTTATTTACTTGCTGAAGATCAGTTCCGAGTTGCCTGGAGTCTGAGCAGCACTCACATGACTTCTCCATCCCAGGGATTGGGGTTGTAGGAACTTAAACATGAAGTGCATATTTTTGTATCCAAATAGAGAAACTTGACATGTGCACATTAATTGTTTGAAAAAGGGACAAACCATCCGTATGCATGTTGCATCAGTTGGCACCAAAATGATTATTCTGGTTCCGTTGATCCAATACATGGTCAAACTTGCCTCCATATGTTACTAAGGTCTCTTCGATTAATCTGGATAATTGCAGCATATAATTCACACGTCCACTTTTTGCAGGGTAATCTAATACTTTCAGATATTGGGCTGCCTGAGAAGAGAATCTACCATGCTGCGCTGAATGGTAATAGTCTACCACCTCGTGTTTTACATCGGAAAGATGATTGAAACAAGAAAAACTTCCACTGAATGATTTGCATCATCAGTTATAGAGCTGTTTGATTCTATGCTTTCTAGTGATTACAAGATGGACGGCGGTTTCCCCTATTTGAATTGTGCGAAGACATGTGTACTATGTATCTGCAGTTGTTGTAAAATCCCCTGCCAATTGTGGGCTTACATTGCCATGGTTTTATTATCAACCCATGAACAATTTTCAGGAATTTATGGTTTAGTTTTTGTACAGTGCGGGGGAGGCAGCATTACCTTTAATATCGCAAATGCATGCTGTCAATTATGTTCATTGTATCATCCCCCATGTTAAGCTCGTCATATTTTTGAATACAGACTGGTAATATATATTTCTCAGTATCTAAATCAGCTTTTTGCTCTTGCAGGTTTGTTATGTCAAAGCTAGTTCGGATTTGGGACCTGTAAATTATTCATAGGTGATCCCCTAGTTTAAAACAAAATGAATAGGACCAAATGCAACTTGGTGAAATCATATTTTTTGAACTGCAATTAATCCTACTTCCATGCTTAACGAAATTCCCAGTGCATTGAACCGCAAATCTATTATTTTCATGATTTTCTTGAAACATGAACGCTATTATTTATTTGTGCACATGTCAAGTTAAACATTTAAGGAGACAGGAAGTAATGAATGTATTGTTGCAAAAACAACACAGTACTATTTACAGATAACACAAGTTAAACATTTTTCTCGACCAATTATAGACTACTTATCAGCTGCATATTGATATGTAATCATCTGTTACACATTAGCCTCATATCCAAACATTCAATGAATATGCCAGTTTCAAAATGTATTCTTTGTACAAGTGAATTAATATTCTTTTCCACCTTGCAGTTGTTGCTGGGAATCTGAGCTTTTGTATGAACTTTTGTATGCCCTTGCTGAAGTGCAATCTGCATTGGAGGACGCTTCAAAATCTCCTGCAGGCAAACAACAAAATTTTGGTAGAATTAAGACGAATGGTGGAAAGAAACTCTTTATCATTGTCGCATCTGAACTGATTTCAATACTTTAATCCAAATGGGAAAAGTGACTTCAAGGCTCAAGGCTCAAGGCTCAAGTTGTCTGATGTCTGAATTTTAGAATCGTTTATCTTGTAATTTAAACTTTAAGTGGACCAAGTTATTTGTAATATTTCAGATTTTAGGCTCAAGGCTCAAGCTGTCTGATGTCTGAATTTTAGACTCGTTTATCTTGTAATTTAAACTTTAAGTGGACCAAGTTATTTGTAATATTTCAGATTTTAGACTATATTAGTGGCATGTTTTTTTAATTTTATGAAATTTGTCATTGTATTGCATTTTTATTTGAATTTTATGAGATTTGTCACTGTTTTACATTTTTATTTTATACGAATTTTATGAAATTTGTCCATATATGTCAGAATCGAGCCGAGCCGAGTCGAGCTCGAGCATTTCGAGCTTTAATCGAGCCGAGTTCGAGTTTAGATAATTGAAGCTCGACCGAGTTCGAGTCGAGTATCGAGCTCGAGTTTTTAATGTCGAGTCGAGCTCGAGTATGGCAATACTCGAGCTCGGCTCGGCTCGGTTACACCCCTAACATAGGGTAGACGTTGATCTAGACTGAACAAATATCAAAACATGACTTTTTGACTGTTAGGATAATCCCGCCAATTTTAGAAATAAACCCTAATAGGATTTGTTAAAAAACACGACCTGACACCGTCGTCGTGACCCTGTTTCAGACGGACTACCGTAGACGCGACGCTTGGACGGGACACTCTGGACGGACGACACACTCGCCACCACAGGCAAGTGTACTCACTTGTACCTTCGGCCGTGTTTAGGCCATAGACTCTTAGAACTGTTAAATTGTGAACAAAGAGAATCGGATGTGAAATGATAGCATCCGGGACGCCCCTTGACAGCTTAGACTTGACGACGAAGTCTAAGTTCAACAACAACTTTTAACACCTTAGGGTTATCTTGGGTGTGCGTGCGTGTGGACCCCCCTAGAAGAACCATCCCTGTCTTGTCACGTCGTGTCTTGTCATACACAGCCTGCGGGCAATAGGGCACTCTCCGAGTGATCCCTTGTACTGATACACAGCTTGCGGGCAATAGGACACTCACCAAGCTAGAGTGAGTGATCCCTTGTACGGACTTGTCTTGTCTTGAGCACTGGGGTTGGGGTAGGGTTGAGCGTGCGCACCGGGAGAGGGTCTGATCCCCCTCGAACCGTAAGGCATGAACCCTTCGAGTCACACGTGTCTTGTCTTATTCTCGTGCACAAGGTTGAGCGTTCCCTCGGTTGAGAAGGTACTGGCCGCCTTCTAACTGAAAGGCGTGAACCTTAGTGACACACTTATTGTCTTGTCTTTTCCCATGCACAAGGTTGAGCGTTCCCTCAGTTGAGAAGGTGCTGGCCGCCTTCTAACCGAATAGCGTGAACCTTAGTGACACGTCTTGTCTTGTCTTGTCTTGTCACGTCTTGTCTGGACCCGTTTAGGTTATTCCCGTAGTCCGTAGCACACGCTACGGCTACTACTTGGCGTGTTTTACTTTTCCTGCTCCGTTTACCTTCTTTTGTTACTATGTTATAACCCCGGCATGCTAATCAACCAGTAAATCATTGCTTAAAGTTTCAGTACATTTACAGTAGAGTCTAACCCTCTTTTGTAGACTTTACATGACGTACAGTTCCTTTCTTTTGGGTGCTATACGTCAGGTGTTGAGCCAGAGTATGTTGACGAGGCGGACCTGCCAGAGTACGTAGAGCCAGAGAACGTCGACCCAGAGTACGTGACCGAGGAGGACCAGAGCTAGAGGTCTTCACGTTGCTGATCCAGAGGTCTCACTGCAGTTTAGTTGGGTGCGTAGCACCATTTATTTTCTGTCTAGGTTGGGTGCTTGCACCGGTAGTTTTCTTTCTGCAGTTGTTGCCATGTTTAGGCCCTTTTTTATTAGACTTGTCTTATGCTGGATTTTATCTCTATCATAAAATGAATGCATCCTTTTCCTTCTGTACTTTTATTGTTCCAGATTTTATAAATGTAAGAACCTGAAAATTTTAGTATGGTAACACCCTACAGACGCTTATTGGGTCCGAGCTTCACAGCTCCGGCCCAAGCGGGCCTTAGTCATGCCTCGCCTCCGTCGTTTTGGGAAGCTGGGCATGACAATTCTCTTAGTAACGTTAAAATTAATGATTCGTTTATTGAGACTAACACTACGAATGAGATTGTTGAAGATGTTCCAAGTGCTCAGGAATTCCCAAATCTTTCCCAACCGTTCGCAACCATCCACATGACCAAATTATTAGAGATATTGGTGTGGGTGTTCGAACGAGGTCTAGAATTGAAGAATTCTCTCATTGCATATTTGTCTCTACAATTGAGCCAAAGAACATCCAAGAAGCATGTGAGGATAGCTCTTGGATAGTGGCAATGGAAGAAGAGCTCATGCAATTTGAGAGAAATGAAGTTTGGGAGCTCGTTACTCGTCCAAATGGTCACCAAGTTATTGGGACCAAGTGGATCTTCAAGAACAAGACCGATGAGAACGAAGTCATCACAAGGAACAAAGCAAGGTTAGTAGCTCAAGGCTACCGTCAAGAAGAAGGTATCGATTTCAAATAATCCTTTGCCCCTGTAGCTAGATTAGAAGCTATTAGATTGCTTTTATCTTTTGCATCTCATAAGAATTTCAAATTATTTCAAATGGATGTTAAAAGTGCATTTTTAAATGGTATTATTAATGAAGAAGTGTATGTTTCTCAACCTCCCGGTTTCATACATGAAAAATTTCCAAACTATGTTTTCATACTCAAGAAAGTGTTGTATGGGTTGAGACAAGCTCCTAGATCTTGGTATGATCGACTCAAGACCCTTTTTTGAATTTAGGTTTTAAAATGGGTGAATTTGATTCAACACTTTTCATTAAGGATTATGAAAATGACATCCTATTGATTCAAGTTTATGTAGACGATATAATTTTTGGTTCTACTAACTTTAATCATTGCCAAGAATTTTCTAAGTCTATGAAGAATGAATTCTAGATGAGCCACATGGTTGAGCTCAAATACTTCCTTGGACTACAAATTCGACAAATGAAGGATGAGACTTTCATACATCAAACCAAGTACACAGGGGAGCAAATTAAGCGATTCGAGATGGAATCGTCTTTAATCAAAAGGACTCCCATGAGTACGACAACTCATCTACGCAAGGATGAGAACGGAAAAGATGTAGACGTTCGTTTGTATCGAGGTATGATTGGTAGCTTACTCTATGTAACTGCTAGTAGGCCTGATATCATGTTTTCTGTATGCTTGTATGTTAGATATCAAGCTAGACCTAAGGAGTCACACTTGATTGCGGTTAAACGAATCTTTCGTTATCTCAATCATTCACTAGATTATGGGTTACTTTACCCTAAATCTAGCACATATGAGTTAATCTCATATAGTGATGCCGACTTTGTCGGATGCAAATCCGATAGGAAGAGTACTAGTGGCACTTGCCATTTTCTAGGAAATTCCCTAGTTTCTTGGTTCTCCAAGAAACAGAACTCGGTATCATTGTCCACGACTGAAGCGGAATATATTGCCGCGGGTCTTGCATGTGCACAAGTTCTTTGGATGAGACACACTCTCAAGGACTATGGTGTCAATTATGATACTTGCCATATCATGGTTGATAACCAAAGTGCTATATGTCTTTCCAAGAATCTGGTACATCACTTCCGTACCAAACACATAGATGTGAGACACCATTTTATCAATGATCTTATAGCTAAGAAGGACATCATCTTAGAGTACATTGAAACCCAAAAACAAATTGCCGACATCTTCATAAAACCTCTTAAAGAAGATTCATTTGTAAGGTTGCGTGGAGAATTAGGGATTATGGGTGAATCCGAGATTTAAGAGTTCAATTTACTTGTTATATAATCTTTTGAACTCATATCATCATGTTGCCTCTCTTCAATTGATATACTATGTTTTAAGAAAGGCTATGGAGATTTCGTTGTTTTCATGAGTTTTCGGATTGTCTTAAGAGATTTATGTAATAAATGATTTATCTTTTGATATTGATTTTGTGATGATTTTGTGTTAGAGTATAGGGCCTAGGGTGAGTTGTGCATATCCGCTGGATTTTAAACTCATTGTTCATTTTTGGACCAGGACAGACGACTGTCTTTCCTTCGACAGTCGACTGCCCTACTTTATCTTCTCTTTCAGCAGACTGTATCTTTCGCCCAGGCGACTGATGACAACTTTACATTCGACTGTTGGATCAACAGGCGACTGCAGTTTTGTCATCAGGCACTGTCCATTTCGTCAGTAGTCTCTGTTTTTATCATCGATTTTATTGATTCTCAGTCAGTCGACTGATGAGTATAATACAGTCGACTGTCTCACGGACAGGCGACTATATGTTACCCAACAGTCGACTGTCTGTCAACCTAAGCTCATCTCTTATTATTTCAACCAGTCGACTGACT
The DNA here is from genome assembly GCA_030789695.1 of Scilla litardierei. Taxonomy (NCBI): domain Eukaryota; kingdom Viridiplantae; phylum Streptophyta; class Magnoliopsida; order Asparagales; family Asparagaceae; genus Scilla; species Scilla litardierei. The sequence goes on along the minus strand of CM061142.1, from coordinate 11,072,914 downwards.
ATTGTTTATCAGTCGACTGTCTCCTAATGTGGAGGTTCATTCTTTTGATCTGAGCCGTCGATTTCTTGATCCAACGGCCCAAATTCATTTGTCCCTTCGATATATGACCGAGATCCTTCGATTCGACCGATCAGTTTCTCTCTCATTCGATTGACAAATCGATTCGTCTTCCCCGATTCGAACTCTCAGTCGATCTCCCGCCGCCGGTTTTCCATCTTCTCCTCTAGTCGATCTGTCGATTGCGCCTCCCAGTGCTTCGTCGAGTGCCTCTTTTTTGTCTCTCGGAGTAGGTTTGCTTCCTATCGTGTTTCTTCCGTGTGTTTTCTTCAATTTCTTCGCTTGATTGTGCAATGGCTCCCAAAACCAAGAACAAGGGAAAGATTGTTGCTCTTAAGCATGCTAGGGTTTCCAAGCCAATAATTGCCAAAAATAAACAACCCTATAAGGCCCGCACCAAGAAAGCCGATTCTCCCTCTCACTCCTCTTCGCAGGGATATTCTCCTTCTTCTGTGTGTTCTTCATCTAATGCTGAGCCCCTCGTAAAGCGTCCGTGCAAGTCCGTTGGTGTTCACATCAATGAGCCTTGCGCTGAGGCTTCTCCTTCACACTCTGTGTCGAGCTCCACTGAAGAAACCCCTGCCGTACCACCCTCTGATCCTCTCATTCCTATTTGTCATGACAACCTTTGTTTGGCAAAATTCCATTCTCTCCTCGGGATCAAGCTTCTTCGAGAGCGTTTCATTGTTTATCCCGCTTTCACCGCTGAGAGATTATCAGAGATCCTCTCCGGTACTCGCTTGGCTGACCTTTTTTGCTTCTTTCACAACGAATCCCCTCGTGCTTACCTATTTTTGGTTAAGCTTCTCTATGCTAACCGCATTCGTTGTGAGTATGCAACCACTGGCGTTATTGACACTGTCATCCAGGGGACCCCCATTCGCATTGATCCTACTCTTTTTGGGACCATTCTTAGGATTCCCTCCTCTGGATCCCTTCCTGCTGATATTTCCATTTCAGATGTTGGTGAGCGTGATCAGTCTGTCCTCCGGGACATGTTTCGTGAAATACCCTCTGCTCTTTCTTCTGGTGTTCGGTCATCCATGTTCTCGGTGAGGGGTTGGGCTGTTCATCTTGTGGTGAAGTCCAACATCCTGCCGAAGTATGGATCTTCAGACCAGCCTTCCCATGAGATCCTTAGGTGTATGTACGCGACCTTTTCTGGCATGTCTGTAAACTGGGCCGGCGTCCTCCTTGATAGGATGGACAAGGTCGACCCACATTCCTTATGGTGGTCTTCTTACACTTGTTTTTCACCATTTTGGGATTGATTTGACTCCATACGAGCCTTTGCCTTTTGGTCCTCTTCTCGATGCTTCCGCAAAGTCGAAGTCCTCTTCGGCTCTACAGTCTGCATCTAAGAAGAGGCAATCCACTTCTGCTCCGTCTACTTCCAATGTTCCTCCAGCTGACCAGGCATCTACCTCTGCTCCTTCCTCGCATGACATTCTGTTTGAGATGGTTTCTGGTCTTTATGAGTTGGCCTTCTTATCAGTCCAGCATCAGGGTATGCCCTTCCCTGAGCACCTCAGACGATTTGTTCCACCCCAGCCTCCTCAGCCTCCACTTCCTATCATCACTGAGATTATTTTGCATCCTGGTGTATCTGCCACTCAAGGTGTTGCTGCTGCTCCTCCTCCTCCCGAGGATGTCCCCGTTGAACCAGAGATAGCTTCCTCCTCTGCTGCACCTCCAGACACTCTCTCTTAGATTTTTTTAGAGTTTTTGAGTGTTGTATGTATGATGATTATTTTGTGTAGTGATGGTGTATGGATCATGATGTATTTTGTTCGTTTTTATGCACATGGTGTAGTTCATGTATTTTGTACCCATGTGATCATATATATATATATATATATATATATATATATATATATATATATATATATATATATATGAACTTGCAGTTTCTTCGTTCAGTTTCCCACATTGTATAAATTATTGATCATATCTGTATGAATTTTGTGATATTGTCTCCATGTATGCTATATTACATATGTGATTTGATTTGATACGATATTTTTCCTTCGTTTATCTCAATGTTGATATTGGACTCTCATTCCTCTAACCACCTAAGTTTATAATGTGGTTTTATGTGTTTTTGATTTATATATCTTTAGACTCTTGTAATTGTTGCTAGTTTTTATTAGCACGATTGTTGTTGTTATTTTACTTCCGCCTTTTGGATAATGACATAGGGGGAGAGAAATAAACAGACAGATTCATAATGAATGTGCTAAGTATAGCCTAATAACACTTGAATTTAAGATTGAAGTTGCCTTAGATTCAGGGGGAGTAAGATATAATGAATATGGATTTTAAATCCTAGGTTTCATGGATTCATTTCATTCAGGCATATCTTACTCATTTACTTCATTTGATATATAAATGCTCTAATATTTATTGACTAATTTGATTGGCATCTATGCAGGGGGAGTAAGTTTTCTTTAAGCACAATTATTTATCTTTTTGTTTATGTTTGTTTGTCATCATCAAAAAGGGGGAGAATGTTTAGTATTGGACTTCTCCATACTTAGTGTTAATGATGAGCAAACATAAATACTTGTGACTAATCACATATTTGCAGTTAATCCATTGCCTACGCTTATTATGAAGATCTACTTGCAATGGATGACACTCAAAGATCATTGAAAGAAAATGAAGTGATTTGGATGATCGTAGATGGTGATTGAAGCTCTAGAAGACTTCAAGCTCATGCATTGGAAAGAAGAGAGAGTTCATCAAATGTAACTTTCTTGTTTCTCTTCTAGTATGTAGCTTAGAAGTAGAACATTGTTAGAGCACACACACATCTTCATTTCAGTCTTAGGATATCATTAGAGCAACCTTCCTTAGACTCCAATTCATTTCTATCTAGATTGTGCATGTCATGTTTATAACAGTCGACTGCTGAACGATTACAGTCGCCTGTCTCAAAACAGTCGACTGTGTTTTGTTCTACAGTCGCCTGTTATGCACAAGCTTCTTCAGTCTAGTTTTTGGGCTTATTAGCTGAACGATTCACAGGCGCCTGTCCAAGAGACAGTCGACTGTGTTTTGTTGCTCAGTCGCCTGTCTATTTTTAGCCCAAATTCTATTTCTCTGTTTAATCTGGCCAGTCGACTAATGTTGGTTTTACAGTCGACTGTCCAATGGAACAGTCGACTGTCAATGCAACAACAGTCGTCTGTCTTTGAGCCTATTTGATGACTCAACTCTCTGGAAAATCTCAGGGCATTGACAGTCGCCGGTATAAGGAATTACAGTCGCCTGTTTAGATTAACAGTCGACTGTCTTCTCTTCATCGGTCGTCTGTCATGTTCTCCCAGACATTTCTCAGATTTCCTCAACTTACCCAGCTTACGGCCAGTTGCCTGTAGTAGGATTTACAGTCGCATGTTAGTTCAACAGTCGACTGTCTATACCTCATCAGTCGACTGTCCACGTGGTAAGTTACCGTTATGAATTCTCACCTACCCTCTGTCCCTGTGAAGCAGTCGACTGTGAGTTCTTCAACAGTCGATTGTCTCGGGCGCAGATTCTATCCATTGAGTTTTTCGTCACGGATTTCAAAGGGGTTTTTGTTGATTCAGTTAGAAGGGTTTGAGAAACCTATAAAAGAAGCCTCTACTGTTTCATTGAGAGGCTAATGATAATAGACACTTTGATTATCTCTTACTAAAATATTCAAGCTTTCATTTTAAAGATCAAAGCTCTCAAAATCCAAAAGCCCGAGAATTCCTATCTTTCATCTCTTGCTCTCCAACCTAGAACCAAAGAGAAATCTTCTAGGCATTTGGTGCAATCAAGAGAAAGGGCTTTCCTCTCTTCCAAGAGAGTCTTTCAACACACAACACACTTCTCCTTCAAGTTCTACTTCAAGGCATAGGTGATTGTAAGTGTTGCTCAATTTCATATTTCATAACTTTAGTTATTTGATTTACTCTTGGTTTGTGAGAGTGGTTTGCTTGATCCCAAGTTGTGGGAGTCAAGGTCAATCGATTGTATTTCGATTTCACTTGTAGGGTTGCTACAAGTGAGGTTTTAAGGAAACCTCAAGTTAGGGGTTCTAACTTGAGTATTCGGTTGTTAACCGGGTGGAAGATACGTAGGATTACCGGAAACAAGTCGGGAAGTGACTTGGGTAATCCGAACCTTTGAAACATCCTTGCGATTGCATTTGTTTTATTTTGGGTTTATTTCTATTCCACACTATTTGTTGGTTAGGAATTTAATTTGACGTAACTATCTTTTTAAATTACATTAACACTATTCAACCCCCCTTCTAGTGTTTTCCTCATAGCCAGGGACCTTACAAACAATCACCAAGGGAGTTGACCATCTCCTCCACCCATGGCAGACGAATCTGGTAATCACGCCTTACATATTTCCGTTGAAAACTAGGAATCTGATCAGTCGCCACTCGAGAAGCTTAGCCGAAGACTATGTCAGGGACAATGACTTTCCCTTTATTTTTCTGAAGGGCGGAGGGCGAAGTTTCAACAAGGGCATGAGGGGAAGAAGAATAATACATGGCTAAAGGTCAGAGGATGAAGCTCAATCTCGAAAGCTTAAGACGATGAAGCTTCTCTTTCCCAGTTCCTTATCTAGTTAAAGGAACATCTAGTGATGATTTGAGCCGGCCTCATCATCAAGGGACACATGTGTAATACCCTGATAGCTACTGCACAAGTACTAGAGGGGGGGTGAATAGTACTTTAAAATAATGAAGTGTATAATTCCTAATTATTGCGCAAACACAAACAACAATGCGGAATAAATATTAACAACAAGAACTAAGCAACACAAACATGCAATTTAATGGGTTCGGATCCACCCAAGTCTCCCCGACTTGTTCACGGTGATCCTACGTCCCAGACCCGGATCCCCTCCGGCTACTCTAGTGTAACGACCGCTCTTTCGATATTATCTGTATTTCTCTACTGACTTATTTTTCGCCCGTGACCGTATCAGCGTATCTGCCTCGGTGCACGTGTCAACCTATCCATGTTGAATATTTCTATTATTGTTTTATGATACAAGTTAATTTCTTATTTATTATTATTATTATTGTTATCTGTTATTATTATCGTTATTATTATTACTACTACTAATGTTCTTATTATTTGAGTGCGACACTTAGTTATTTGTTTCTATGGTGCTATTATTATTATTATTATTATTATTATTATTACTATTTTCCTTATAGCATCTCCTTATTTAGCCTAAACCCTATACTTTCATCATCATCATCATTATTATTATTCTTATGGTACTTAGTTAGTTATTATTTTTGTTCTAATTGTTATTATTATTATTTTTTTCTGTGACCGAGCTTACAACCCCCCTACATCACATATGTTCTTATTTAATAATAACCTAAGCCTAGAACCTACAACCAATAAAACCTAGGCCTAAGTCTAAAACTTCACAGCTCACGCATCAGGTAAGGGTAGGGGTTATTCTTTTTATTATTTCCTTTTTATAAACCCTAACTATATAAATAAACCCTAGCTATTATAAAAAAAATTCAACCTAAGCCCATCACAGCACGCAAGCAAGGCTAAACCCTTTTAAAAAAAAGGAAAGAGAAACCAAAAAAACCCTAACCTAGCAGCCGCAGCCTCCTATAAGTAAACCCTAGACCTATAGTTCTATTCTTAGCCTGTTTCTTTTATTTTATTTTAAACCCTAAACATCTCACAGCCGCAACTCTCCCTTATTCAAACTAGGCCTACTATTTTTTTATATAAGCCTATCTAAACCAAAACAACCCACAGCCTACATCCTATAAGTAGTCACCTAGGTTTTTCTTTTAATAATAAAACCCTAGTATCTCACACTCCCAGCCGCCACCCCCTAGAGCATCCACATCCCACGCAACCAACGGCAACCCGTCTCCACGGCCTCTTCTCCTTCCTCCATCCTCATGGCACAACCCACGCCTGCTCCTCTTCATGCCCTGAACAAGGCCGGCCACCTGAAGCCCACGTCCCCTCTCCTCCTTCTCCAAACTGCAGCAACCCCAGGCCAGCCATCCTTCTTCTCCTCCGCGTCACTGAGATCGCAGCCGCCAGGTCCTCCTTCCCATCCCACGGCAACCACAACCCAGTTCACGCCGTTCTCCTCCTCCACGCGAAGAGCAGCACCCCAACTTCTCTTCCCGAGCACGCTACATCCCCACACCCTCGCAGGCTCTCACATGCAGAGGCGACACAATGTAAACACGTGAGTTGATATAACCCATGCTTCAATAACGATTTTATGGTATATAGGGAGTGTTAGTAATATGTAATACTGTTAGTATAGTATCCTATGTATTTTTATATAGTTAAGTTTCAGAACAGTTCTATAAATGTTAGTATATATATCAGTAAGTTAGAATAGATTTTACTGTTGGTGTTATGACCCAGTAATGATGTACGACCTAAACCTTTAACCTTATCTAAATGACGCAGATACGCCGAAGTTGCAGAACAGTACGCGTCGCCACTGCCCGTTGACTTCATCCGATCCCTCGCTTCACTCCAGGTTGGTAGATCTACCCCCATAACTCTTAACCCACACAGTAAGGTAGAAGACTTAATAAAATTGGATGATTAGACGTCGTAGGGGTGTTTTTGTAAATCTGTCCTGAACAAGAAACACCAATTCTGATTTTATTTTCTGCCAAAACAGCGAACCGAACCTTCCACATCATAGTATTCATCGAGACGATTCCAACAGCACCAAGAACATCAAAAACATGCAAGTATATGATTTGTTATGAATTTTAGAAGTTTCGGCCGGTTTGCGCCGCCTTCATGTTTTACTGTGTAACTCAAAAAGTAGACGTGAAAAGACGTGCAAAACTGACACCATAATGACTAGGACGAAAAATTGGGATCCAACGGTATATCATATGATATATCCCCAATTTAAACAACTAGAGAAAGAAATTGTCTCTGTAGCAAGTTGAACAAAAAGGACAAAATCGTCATTATTTGAAATTACGGAAACGGTCGTTCGACCCGTTTCCGCTTTGCAGAACTGTCACCATAAAACTTTAATAATGTCAACAATGAAATTCAGTGAGTCTTGACATGATTAACAATATGGACATCGTGAAATCGTGCGCCTCGAAGGCGAATTCGTGACTTTCGTGATGTCGTGTGAGTCGACTAGGCTGGCTCGTGTTCCGGCAAAACTTTTGGGTGGGGTTAGGGTTGAGCGGACACTGGGCGTATGAAAGGTACTCTCCTCAAGAGCACCACCCGACGCGGTGGGTTAGTGTCAATCACGGTAAGCCCCCGTGAGAGGAACGACCTTCTCATCATGACCTAAAGGCGAGAACCCTAGATTAGATGTGAATTCTTGACATGGTCATTGTAACGCTAACTTGGTCATCGTGAATATTGAAATGCTAACAAACTCTGAGAATCTAACTTTAAACTTGTCATTGACTAGAACTGCATGCTAGGATTGTTTCTTTCTGCTCTGTAATTGTTAAATGTTAATTGCTGCAGTCGTTTCTTTTAAATTTAATGATGCTTCTAAATTTCATATACTTGTTATATACTTCGCCTTGGGATGCTAACTCTTTCTTGCAGACCCCTAGCTGACATACATTCATGTTTGTGGATGTATGTCAGGTTCAGAGCTTGAGTACCACCTGACTTGGAGAGCCAGAGTTGTCGAAGACGTCGAGACATTTTCTGCAGAAGACTAGAGTCTCTTTTCCGTCATTGCTTGAGTTTTAGTTTAGGTCCTTGTAGTAGGATTAGTGTTTGGTTGTAGTTTCCTTTGGCCATGCTGAGGCCCTGTTGTTTTATTTTCTGTACGAACAATTCTGGAAGTGCCCATTTAATTTAATGAAATGTTTTCTGGTTGTTCTGATACGCAAATGCAAGGACCCTTTTCTGTGTTTTTATCACAGACGCTTATTGAACTCGAGCTTCACCGCTCCAGTTCAAGCGGACCGCGTAACGCTCTCGCTTCCGGTGTCTTTTGGGAAGCGAGGCGTTACAGGTTTTAGTGGTGGCCCATGCAGGTCATGCAACTGCGAAATTCAGAACAATGAGTACACTTTTCATTAGCCAAAACATCCAGAATTAGTTCGTAAGCGAGATTACTCGTATGCCTTGTCTCAGCAAGATAGGAACCCAATGTCAGGATGATAGGAAGAGTTAGTTAGACGCTTGTGCTCGTTAGTAGACACCCTTGCCACGACTTAGTATTATCATCTTAGGAGCCACCCTGTCGATTGATCATCCAACTCTGACCTTATTTGGCCTTTTGAGTTCATTAGTTAATCGCTTAGATTTATCGAACCTAAGGCCCACCCGAACGTAGCGATCGTCACCGTGCAAGTCGAACCTGAGACTCCTGCATGAGTAGACTTCGAGACGTAAGACATCCCAGACCCATAAGATTCCGACCTTGATCCTCTATGAACCACCACCTCGGCTTCCCTATCACAGTCTAGTTCCTTGACGAACCTTAGTACCTTAGTCGACCCAATGATTATTTCCCCTGATTTTATTATCTTCTTATTATTACAATTCCATGTTAATTGATGATCGTAGGAAGCCATCGTAGCGTATTCATGGAATTACTTCTTAGCCGTACTTACGTTTCAATCATCGAACCTATTCCTCGTCATCGATTCTCATAAACCCTTCAGGTCCACCATCTTTACCCTTGAACCTCACTATTGCAGATCCAGGGTCCTTTTAAAAAGTATTTACGACATTTCTTTTATTAAATTCTCTGTTATGTTTAAAATCATTTCGAAAACTTTTACTTAGATTTTCTATACTTCAGTCGGCTTAAACCCAATCTTGATTATGATACTCTTTTGACGCGATCTTTAGTTACTGTCTTATAGGGATTTTCTAACATACATTTTCCGCACTTCTATTTCACATGATCTTGCATAGCCACTCTATTTTTCTCATGTAAAGAAACTTGTAAAACTTTATCTCTATTTCGCTAGTTCAAAATAGCATCCCCCTTTTACTAACATATTACAAAACAGTCATTTCTACATGTTTTTAAAATACCTTCCTGGGTTAAATAGAGCTTCAAAATCTTGTGTATTAGTATTATAATCATTGACTTCACATATTAAAAAATATATAATATAATATTTTACAAACCTATTTCCACTCACAAAACAAGCACTACAACACTATGACCATAGTACTCTTCAGCTATTATTTGACTGATCACATTTTACGTTTTAACTCATACCATATATTCGCTATTTTACGTAAGTTGTGACTATATTATTATTTTTACACAGATCCCTGTCTTCTTACTTTGATCATTCATAAATATTTGATGTCACCCAACCGACTAACCTCTTATCCTTGCCACATTCGAAACCGTCCATCACAACATTAACTCGTTGCCTCATTCAACTCTGAATCATACCCTATTGCTTAGCTATCACATTAATGCGTATCCCTGTTTGTGTCAGCTTTAGTTTAAGTATAGTGGGACCATTAGTTTGATGGTGGTGTTGTGGTGCATGTAAATAGATTTTGAGTTTGGAACCGTGTGTTCGAATCTCTGTATACCACCCATGCATAAGTGTGTTTACCCTTAATATGTTGGTATAGTGCGATTATCTATTGTGTTGTATGTGCGTGTACGGTAATTTGTGATATGTATGTATATGGTCGAGTATATAGTAGTAACCGTTATATCTCTACTTAGGCCAGTGATTGGCTATATCAATATAGGAATATTTGAGCGTATTAAATTTAGTATTGGTTAGTTACTATGCGTATATGTATCTTAGCCGTACTTGTTAATGGTTGTAATTGTATACTAGTACCGTGATGTACATGTTAGGTATAATGATAATAGGTGTACGTATAGTTGTGTGTGCACATTTACTGTGTGATTTATATGTTAGAATGTCTGGCGTGTACTCGTGCGTATATATGTATGTGGTTAGTTATAGGTGTGTATGTAAATATATATTGTATGAACAAGCTGTGTGTTTTATATATAGTAAGATTGTTATAATTACCCCTACGGGATGATGTATGAGCATGTGTATAGCAGGAAGTATTTATAGTCGTATGTTTGTGACTACATATATGGATGTATGTAATGTTATACTAGCCCTATGTAAACTACCATGGTTGTGTATACCGGTGTGTGTATATATGTCCTATATAGGTACGAGATTGGAGTGTAGTAGTGTAAGTATGTATATACATGTAAAATGAACGTATGTATATTTATTTGAAAGTGTGTGATATGTGAGTAAGTATAAGAATATAGATGTATATTATTTCATTATAATGTATGTATGACTGGGATAGGATGACCTTAGTGTCTAAGTCCGCTCACCCCTATATCAGCCTATTTAAGGAAGTCTGAGGATGGACTTGATCTTAAGGTGGGTAGATTACGTTGACCCTAGTTCTACGAGTGAGGCTTATATAAATCTGTGTTTGGTGCGAGGTATTACGTGCATGTATATACGTATAATGATATATAATATTATGTGTATATGGTAATGTACGATGTGTAAAAGTGATTGTACGATTGAAGTGTTAATAGACTAAGAATGCTTGTATTTTTCATTAGTGGTATGTTTATGTGACGTGTGGTACTATATCAGTATAGACGGTGAGTGTATAAGATGTGTGGTATTACTTTGTGTGTTAGTAATAATGCGAGTGTGTTGGGTAATGGGACACTTACATCTAGTATATCGATGAGGTCGTGTGCCACTATTCGCCCGAGTATGATATTGGATGGTATTGTATTGAACGTGTATGTTAATACGTAGTTAGTAATGTGTGTATGTGTATTGCTACTGTTAATAGCATGGACGTTGATTAGTATTATCCACGGTAATACTATTGGTATTGGTTTTAGTATTAGCTGAGTATGGTGTGATGTTTACTTATGGTGTGTATGCATTAGAAGAGGAGATACGAGCGTTACCCTTATGTTTCGCGATACACTCGTCGATAAGATTCCGAGGACGGAATCGTTCTTAAGGTGGGTAGGATGTAATAACCGGTCTTTCGATATTATCTGTATTTCTCTACTGACTTATTTTTCGCCCGTGACCGTATCAGCGTATCTGCCTCGGTGCACGTGTCAACCTATCCATGTTGAATATTTCTATTATTGTTTTATGATACAAGTTAATTTCTTATTTATTATTATTATTATTGTTATCTGTTATTATTATCGTTATTATTGTTATTATTACTAATGTTCTTATTATTTGAGTGCGACACTTAGTTATTTGTTTCTATGGTGCTATTATTATTATTATTATTATTATTACTAATTTCCTTATAGCATCTCCTTATTTAGCCTAAACCCTATACTTTCATCATCATCATCATCATTATTATTCTTATGGTACTTAGTTAGTTATTTTTTTTTGTTCTAATTGTTATTATTATTATTTTTTTCTGTGACCGAGCTTACAACCCCCCTACATCACATATGTTCTTATTTAATAATAACCTAAGCCTAGAACCTACAACCAATAAAACCTAGGCCTAAGTCTAAAACTTCACAGCTCACGCATCAGGTAAGGGGGTAGGGGTTATTCTTTTTATTATTTCCTTTTTATAAACCCTAACTATATAAATAAACCCTAGCTGTTTTAAAAAAAATTCAACCTAAGCCCATCACAGTACGCAAGCAAGGCTAAACCCTTTTAAAAAAAGGAAAGAGAAACCAAAAAAAACCCTAACCTAGCAGCCGCAGCCTCCTATAAGTAAACCCTAGACCTATAGTTCTATTCTCAGCCGGTTTCTTTTATTTTATTTTAAACCCTAAACATCTCACAGCCGCAACTCTCCCTTATTCAAACTAGGCCTACTATTTTTTTATATAAGCCTATCTAAACCAAAACAACCCACAGCCTACATCCTATAAGTAGTCACCTAGGTTTTTCTTTTAAAAATAAAACCCTAGTATCTCACACTCCCAGCCGCCACCCCCTAGAGCATCCACATCCCACGCAACCAACGACAACCCATCTCCATGGCCTCTTCTCCTTCCTCCCTCCTCATGGCACAACCCACGCCTGCTCCTCTTCATGCCCTGAACAAGGCCGGCCACCTGAAGCCCACGTCCCCTCTCCTCCTTCTCCAAACCGCAGCAACCCCAGGCCAGCCATCCTTCTTCTCCTCCGCATCACTGAGATCGCAGCCGCCAGGTCCTCCTTCCCATCACACGGCAACCGCAACCCAGTTCACGCCGTTCTCCTCCTCCACGCGAAGAGCAGCACCCCAACTTCTCTTCCCGAGCACGCTACATCCCCACACCCTCGCAGGCTCTCACATGCAGAGGCGACGCAATGTAAACACGTGAGTTGATATAACCCATGCTTCAATAACGATTTTATGGTATATAGGGAGTGTTAGTAATATGTAATACTGTTAGTATAGTATCCTATGTATTTTTATATAGTTAAGTTTCAGTAACAGTTCTATAAATGTTAGTATATATATCAGTAAGTTAGAATAGATTTTACTGTTGGTATTATGACCCAGTAATGATGTACGACCTAAACCTTTAACCTTATCTAAACGACGCAGATACGCCGAAGTTTTAGAACTGTACGCGTCGTCACTGCCCGTTGACTTCATCCGATCCCTCGCTTCACTCCAGGTTGGTAGATCTACCCCCATAACTCTTAACCCACACCGTAAGGTAGAAGACTTAATAAAATTGGATGATTAGACGTCGTATGGGTGTTTTTGTAAATCTGTCCTGAACAAGAAACACCAATTCTGATTTTATTTTCTGCCAAAACAGCGAACCGAACCTTCCACATCATAGTATTCATCGAGACGATTCCAACGGCACCAAGAACATCAAAAACATGCAAGTATATGATTTGTTATGAATTTTAGAAGTTTCGGCAGGTTTGCGCCGCCTTCATGTTTTGCTGTGTAACTCAAAAAGTAGACGTGAAAAGACGTGCAAAACTAACACCATAATGACTAGGACGAAAATTGGGATCCAACGGTATATCATATGATATATCCCCAATTTAAACAACTAGAGAAAGAAATTGTCTCTGTAGCAAGTTGAACAAAAAGGACAAAATCGTCATTATTTGAAATTACGGAAACGGTCGTTCGACCCGTTTCCGCTTTGCAGAACTGTCACCATAAAACTTTAATAATGTCAACAATGAAATTCAGTGAGTCTTGACATGATTAACAATATGGACATCGTGAAATCGTGCGCCTCGAAGGCGAATTCGTGACTTTCGTGATGTCGTGTGAGTCGACTATGCTGGCTCGTGTTCCGGCAAAACATTTGGGTGGGGTTAGGGTTGAGCGGCCACTGGGCGTATGAAAGGTACTCTCCTCAAGAGCACCACCCGACGCGGTGGGTTAGTGTCAATCACGGTAAGCCCCCGTGAGAGGAACGACCTTCTCATCACGACCTAAAGGCGAGAACCCTAGATTAGATGTGAATTCTTGACATGGTTATTGTAACGCTAACTTGGTCATCGTGAATATTGAAATGCTAACAAACTCTGAGAATCTAACTTTAAACTTGTCATTGACTAGAACTGCATGCTAGGATTGTTTGTTTCTGCTCTGTAATTGTTAAATGTTAATTGTTGCAGTCGTTTCTTTTAAATTTAATGATGCTTCTAAATTTTATATACTTGTTATATACTTCGCCTTGGGATGCTAACTCTTTCTTGCAGACCCCTAGCTGACATACATTCATGTTTGTGGATGTATGTCAGGTTCAGAGCTTGAGTACCACCTGACTTGGAGAGCCAGAGTTGTCAAAGACGTCGAGACATTTTCTGCAGAAGACTAGAGTCTCTTTTCCGTCATTGCTTGAGTTTTAGTTTAGTTCCTTGTAGTAGGATTAGTGTTTGGTTGTAGTTTCCTTTGGCATGCTGAGGCCCTGTTGTTTTATTTTCTGTACGAACAATTCTGGAAGTGCCCATTTAATTTAATGAAATGTTTTCTGATTGTTCTGATACGCAAATGCAAGGACCCTTTTCTGTGTTTTTATCACAGACGCTTATTGAACTCGAGCTTCACCGCTCCAGTTCAAGCGGACCGCGTAACGCTCTCGCTTCCGGTGTCTTTTGGGAAGCGGGGCGTTACATCTAGTAAATACCACTAGAGCTTTCCTTTAGCCCACTTGTGGAAACCCCAATAAGTGCAATCGACCTACAATCGATGTCCATGTATCCCACAACCCGGGAATACGCAAATACCTTAATCCCACAACTTGGAACTAAGCAAACTCTCACAAACCGAGAGCAAAACCTTACGTGGCTACTTGAGTTAGAATCCTCTAACTCAAGTTTCCACTAAACAACTTCTTGTAGAGACTACTACAAGATCAAATCATACAATGATCGAAACGTGACTCCCACAAACCGGGATCACGATCGTCTCTCACAAAACCGAGAGATAACCTCAAATATCAAATGAAAGATGAAATATAAAACACTTACCACAAAACCCTATGCCTTGAGAAATACTTACTGATTTAGGGCAAGAAGGGATTTTGAGGAAGAAGTTAGCACCAAACCCTAGCTCCACCAAGATGAACAGCAATAGATGGCTAGGGTGAAGTTGGTGACTTAGATTCAAGCTCTTAGCTTGAGTAGTTCACAAAGGATGGGAATCTCTCTTGAGGAATTAGGGCTCAAAGAGTAAGAGAGAGATTCTTGTGAAATGAGAGAGCTTAGAAATGAGAATTGAATGCTCTTCTCTTTGATCTCAAAATATCTCTCATAACAGCCTTGAAGCCTTGCTTGAAACTTATCAAGTTTATATAGAAAGAGAGAAAAGAGTTCAGCAAAAATCGTGGCATTAAATGCCCAACGGCTCTATTTCTAAAGTTGCTTAATCAGTCTAAGAAGGATCACTGACCGATTAGTTTTGGAACTAGTCGGTCGGTGAACCTTCTTGGACCGACTAGATGGTTGACAGGAAAGATAGTGAAATAAGGAGATAGAACTAGTCGGTCTAAGAAGAAACACCAACCGACTAGTTTGACAACTAGTCGGTCGGTGAACCTTCTTGGACCGACTAATTGATCAGCAGTAAATAAGCTGAATTTTACGAGGAGAACTAGTTGGTCTGAGAAGAGACACCAACCGACTAGTTTGACAACTAGTCGGTCGGTGAACCTTCTTGGACCGACTAATTTGTCAACAGTGAATAGGCTGAGTTTAACTAGGATGGCTAGTCGGTTCAATAAGGATTTCCAACCGACTAGATTGTCATCTAGTCGATTGGTTCTTCTTCTTGAACCAACTAAAATGCATACGAAGCCGTGAAAAAAAGCGATAAGCTTCGAGAAACTTTCTAATGGCTTCTAAGGCAATCCTAGAGATAAGATATGAGCGATATGAAGATTGTTAGGCTAGTAAGACTCAAGGCTTAACATTCTACTAAACCGAAGCTAGAAGACATAAAAGTATACACAACAAACCGTCTTCAAAGTTTCAACATGAAGATTCTGAATCCCTCGACTTCAATAATAACTCCTTGAGCTTCAACGAAGCTTCAGGCACAACGATCACGCGCTCTAAGGAAGTCTTGGGATGTCGCTTGAGATGTACAAAGTAATTTGGCGACGATCTCCATAACTGCGCTCAAAGAGATTAGTGCATGATATTTATGTTTGCTCATCATCAAAACCAAATCAGGGGAATCAATACTCAACATTCTCCCCCTTTTTGGTGATGACAAACTAACATAAATATAAATCAATAATAATGATACAAATGAAATTTACTTACTCCCCCTGCATTGATGACTCATTAGTTCCGTATTAAATAATAAACATAAGCATCAAGAAGACGAGAAAAGTATAAAACATGATCCAATTATTGAAATATAGGATCGGAATCCATTTTTATATCTTCACTCCCCCTGAATCTAACATATGAAATTAGATTTACGGTAAATTGCTTTGAATTATCATTTAGCACAAAGTCATTATTAATTCTCTCCCCCTTTGGCATTAGCAAAAAGAGCGGGAGGAGATCAACGACAACAACCATGGCTAAACAAAAAAATCTAAACAAGAGAATCGAAGAATACGACAACGATCCAAATGACACCAAGGAAAAATATCGAAGAGTAGTAAAGCGTGCCAACGAGACCATAGTCGAAAGGCGAAAAGAGAAATCATCAAAACACAAAATCAAATTCACGTATTGGGTAAAGGAACATACTGTCTAATATCAACATTTTTAGCGAATTGAGTGCATGGAAAACAATTCTATGTTTTCATACAAACTAAGCTATCTAATCAACATAATCGTCGAGCGACGAAGTAAACATCAGAGACATAAATACAATATGCACACAGAAACGAATGGCAGCACGATGTATATATGTATGTGTGTGTGTGTGTGTGTGTATATATGGATACAACAAAAATTATACATCCAGCCAACAAAATTTTAACCATCAGCAGATTGGTGCACATCATACAACATCAAATATCACAACAGACATCACAAAGTATCACAAAAAGTAAGCATACCAAATCTAAGTGAAGTATCTCAAAAAGTAAGCATACCAAAATATGAATATCAAATATCAATATAATGCAAAAGTGTTATGCCAAATAGAGATAGTAACTTCATAAAACTTATGGCATACACAATTGTAGCACACTAGGATACTAATTGAAACAATGTTCAAAAGAACCATAGTACTAACATGCATTCCAGAAGAGATACTCACAGAATGAGTCAATAATAAGCATGGAATGCCATGAGCATAAGGAAGATAAGTATTATATCATAAGCTCAAAACTAGCATCAAGCAAGAGCATGTAAGATGATATCCAATATAAATGTCTAACAAAATATGCAAAGCAGGCAAATAATGTCAAGATCATGACATCACTTGAAGGAAACGAAGTGAACAAATAGGTACATGATCTCATCCCAGCTCAAATATCACAAAGGATTCAACATGAGGCATAATGTGACAAAACATCTTTTGAGCAAAGGCATGAAGTTAGACATGAGCAAAGATATAAGATATAATGAAGATAGTCTACATTCAAAGTCACAAGGTAGGACATGAACGAATAAAGTTATCATGAGCATCGCATGCATGCACACCAATTATGCGAATAGAATAAAAGCTTGTGTAAGCACAATTTAATCGGAGGTAGTATTAATGAAGTCATATTGCATCAAGATATATTCATGGAGGAATATCCATGACAAAATATACATATCATCAAACACAATATAAAACTTATATGATCGTGTATAGCACAAATTATCTCTAACATCTCATAAAAATAGCATAAAATATGAGCATGAGATGGGAGAGGACATAGTGAGAAATATAGCTTGAAGATCACTAACTAAGATGAATGAGTGTTATGTCACTTGTGAAAATATCATACGTGAAAGATTTAGCTATAGAAATGAAAGATCTCTCGAATAAAATTATAGCTAAACATCGGTCATGAAGTAATTAAAAAATGACAAGTAACATACATTGATCACCCCAAATCATATCAATATGTCTCATAAAGATAATCACACAAACTATCTGAAAAGTATGAGATGTGTGGTGATACAAAGAACAAATATGCAAAAAGATCCTAAATCATTAATTTTATTCATTGCATGAATTATATATAGCATGATGAAGTATAGCATGATGAAGGATCATCAGGATTCTGTGTGGCAAAAGAGCGAGAGTTGCCAAAATCAAGAAATCTGGGTAAGCAAGGATATGCGACTGATGTGTTATCCTCAGGCGCCTGTGCCATGGGCAGGCGACTATGAAACCAACATCAGTCATCTGACCGAATGATGACAAGTTAAGGATCTTTGGGCAATAGAGAGACATGCGACTGACTAATAAGTCATAGGCGCCTACAAGGAGCCAGGCGCCTGTACTGTGTACAGAAGTCGCCTGTTAGAAATGGATAATGAAAACCCAAAGAATCTTATCAGAAACATGTGCATGACAGACGACTTTAGAACAAATCACAGTCGCCTGTAAGGAGACAGGCACCTGAAACTTGTTCAGCAGTCGCCTGAAAAACAACCAAAATGCACAGGTTAGAGAAGAAATTGAATGATTCTACTAGAATGGTATGACAAGTCATGATATTGTCTAAATAATCCATGATCATAGTCATCAACGAAAATTAGGTACAAGTGGTAGAATCAAAGAAACAATGAATCTTAAATGAAAGAAATGAAAAAATTTCAATGAAGGTTAAGATCAATATACTTAATACAATCTAATAAACAAACAAGCATGTCATACACATCAGTTATCATATCCATAATATTTAACAATCTTCACAAAGAAGCATGCATGTGAGGAATGCGATGTGTAATGACAACGTGTTCCAAAGATATGAACATCAATAAACAACTAACCAATTCATTATATGAATGTTATAGCTACCATGATACATGAGTCGTAATAAGACATATATGACATACATGAACATGGTAGTCACATAAACAATCTCTATGAGGGTGTGACAAGAATGCACTAATGAAGAAGTATGCTATATTACACAAATCCAATATATTAAAATACCAATTGTACTAAACATATACTTACAACCATTTAGATCTCCCTATATGTGTGCATCTCCAATGCACCATCCTTTCCTTTCAATTGATCCATCATTTGTAAACCAAGGAGTGTGTAGAGTAGGCATCTTGCACAACAGTCTGACAATTCAACAATTGGTGGTATCCAAAAACTTTTTGGATCCAATAGGTTAAGGAACAAAATCAAGTAGTCCAATAACCAATCATTTACCAATTGTAAATAACACTCATCAATAGAAATGCATGACATGCATTAATAGAAGTTATTATAATCACGAAAATCATACATATAGGAAATTAACAATTCTCAATCATTAGAAATTAGATACACCTAGACTAATAATTCCTATGCATATGATTTAATCACAATACATTTTACAAGCAATCATCATTATGAATACACACATCTAATACAATAGTGTGTGCTAGAGAGATTCCCCGTTCAATATGCACATGTGCACAAAATAAACATTCACGGCACAACACATATTGATGGATGGCATGAAAAGTAATACCACAAAGAGTGTGCATGAAAATCATAAAGTATTAATTTTCATAACCAAATTTCTCTTTCCCTTTGGCATATCAACAAGATATGAAGGTGCAAATTGATAATAAATCACCAAGGGCTAGAGAAATCAACTAATCTATATGCACAACATAATACGAATGAAATGCAATGACATGAAAATAACATGATAGCAATCGAACATGTCATACTCCCACACAATCATACAAACTATGCAAACTTGGGAGTAGTGGACGAACTCACATATATATGGGTACAAAAAGTAATCATACAAGCATGGTACCAAAGCAATGAAGTGCAATATGAGTGAGTTAGCAAGGTGGAAATCAAATAAAGACTGAGTTTGATTTTTATATTTAGTCGCATGAGAATATGTCATTCCTAATATACGATTCTATATGTGTATTCATATCATGCCTAGAAACATTCTTAGGAATCCAAAAGATAGTGATTTGGGATTCTTAAGTAGAGGTTGTGTAGTGGCATGAGTAGGAAGTTGGGATGCACGCTTGTGAAGTGGAACATAAATATTAGCGTGTCCCATGTGTGAAACATGCAAATGAGCATTAATTCTAACATGAAATTTTTTAAGTCACATGTTATAAATAATCCTTGAATAAACATATGAGTATGGATTATGAATACACAATGCACATGAGTCAAGAATTTGACACACATGAACTACATAGACATGAATGACATACAAGACACATAATATGCAAACATAGGATATGCATGAGATAGTCTCAAATACAAAGTGACATCTACATGCATCCAACACACATGGATACCAAATGTAAGAATATACTTACAACATTAAGCTCCCCCTACTTTGGTGCATCACTTAAGCACCATCAACTCCATTTGAATGAAAATCTTTGCAAATCAAGGAGTTGGTAGAGTTGGTATCCCAAAGTGAATTGAACCTAGAAAACATAATTTTGGTATCCAAAAACCTTTTTGGATCCTATGGGTTAGGCAACAAATTTAAAATACTAAATTCAAATAATTGTAACCCATATCCTACTGTAATCATACACAATTATTATGATACATGTAATCATGTCACTTGATAAATATTTAACCATATACATGTATGTACCAATTGTACCAAAAGTAAATATGTATATTAATCCAAAAGCATGACATGTATCACATGTAACAAAAACCTGAATATGAACCAAAGCATGTGTTGCATAAAAAATATTAAATATTCTAGACATGAAAATCCTAAACACAATGATTTACTAATAATCAAATAATGGAAATCAAATTCAATATGAATTTAAGTTTCTAACAAACATGAGCATCTAAGACCAATATGCAAACAAAAGAATAAACCAATTCTTAACACAAATGCTTTGGCATCCATAAAATGAATATAAACTTATGGTACCAAGCATGTTGGGTCAACGGAAACTATCCCTTTGGAACCCAAGTCCAAGAGGACTGTGATTTTCCAACATAATCATCATTCAAAATAATATTATGAATATAAGATTGCACATACATATCCTTAGCATGATTGCTAGTGTTTTAGGACCCCAAATAGTGTATGTTTTGGGTATCCTCTTCCTAGTGGTTGCATGCATAAAAGGTTGATCTCTACGTGGTGCATGTGGCCTACGAACATGAGATCTAGCAAGAGCATGAGGATATGTGTATGGAACATTGTGTTGTGCTAAAGCATGATGATGGGCATATAATCCATGGTGTGGTGTTGCATACTTAAGTGGATGAATATGAGGTGTGTATGCATGAAGATGATCATGAGAATAAGCATGCATATGTGGATGTGATGTGTGATCATAAGCATGTGAAGGTGCATGAGCATGAGTACGTACATGAGAGTGTCTCAAATGAGTGTTTGCACGTGCTCGTGGGTGTGGAGCATAAAAACTCTCATTTGTAGGAATGTGAGGAGTGGAGGCATTCCTACGAGTATTGGTATACCTGAATGCATGTTCCTTCCTTTGATGTCCACCCTTGGTGGGTTTCTTTGCAAAGGAGGGAGGAATAGGAGTGGTGGTTTCCTTAGTAGTAGAACTACACAAGTTGTTATAGACACCACTCGTGGATGCACCAGAGGATGGCCTCACAAAATCTATAGTTACTTCACTATAGGAGGTGCGTGCATTGGATGCACTTGCCTTAGAATAACCAAGGCCAACACGATGGTTTGCCGGTAGTTGATTCTTTAGCAAATCATCCAAATTGTCATTTCCCTTATTGAATCTCTCAACAATGGAGGACAAGAGCTCATATTTCTTCGAAATTGAAGAAATAATGGCATTCAAGGTGGATGCATGTGTGATGAGCTCGTGCACTTGGGATTTGAGATCCTCATTCTCAATGCCCAAACTAGTGTTTTGAGATTGAAAATTTTCAATCTCAAGATCGTTACTATCCACAATGGAAGCACGATCAAGTTGAGATTTGAGGGACTCCGTCTCTTTTCTCAACATGCCATTTTAAGTAAGCAAACTTGCTTTCTCAATAGCGAGTGTCTCAACAATGGTGTCATTGTTTGAGGTGCTACATGTAGATGTGTTAGTGAGACTAGCAATCTTCTTCTCAGCATCCCAATATTTATGAATAAGCTTTTGATATTTATCAAATAATTGTTCATTTGCAATTCTAAGATCATCCATTGTTACCTCTTCATCGTCGCTATCACTTCTACTTGAATCACTTGATTTGTCACTAGAGTCACCCATAGTGGCATCCTCTTGTGCCATCAAACCCATGAATGAATCTCTTTCATCATTGGAGGAAGAACACTCCGAGGTGGACTCTTCTTGCTCGGCTAGCATGTGCCATATTTGATATGCCGTTGTTGCCTTAGACACACGCATAAGAATGTCATAAGTTAAATAATCAAGCAAGATATCCATTACCACTTCATGTTTCTCCACCAATTCTTTTTGCTTATTTGTCCATTCATGTTCGGAAGTGGTAGGTGCGCAAAGGGGCTTTTCCACAAGCTTCCAATAATTATCATCAATCGATTGAATATAAGCCTTCATCTTTACACACAAAATTTGATAGTTGGGTCCAAAGAGATATGGTGGAATAGGCCTTCGTGTTTTGTTGTTGTTTTTTGTCATAGCTATGAACTTGGCTCTGATACCAAATGTAATGCCATGATAGCTACTGCACAAGTACTGAGGGGGGTGAATAGTACTTTAAAATAATCAAGAGTATAATTCCTAATTATTGTGCAAACACAAACAACAATGCGGAATAAATATTAACAACAAGAAATAAGCAACACAAACAAGCGATTTAATGGGTTCGGATCCACCCAAGTCTCCCCGAC
This sequence comes from Scilla litardierei, assembly GCA_030789695.1. Classification (NCBI taxonomy): domain Eukaryota; kingdom Viridiplantae; phylum Streptophyta; class Magnoliopsida; order Asparagales; family Asparagaceae; genus Scilla; species Scilla litardierei. The sequence goes on along the minus strand of CM061142.1, from coordinate 11,050,435 downwards.
TTGTTCCCGGTGATCCTACGTCCCAGACCCGGATCCCCTCCGGCTACTCTAGTAAATACCACTAGAGCTTTCCTTTAGCCAACTTGTGGAAACCCCAACAAGTGCAATCGACCTACAATCGATGTCCGTGTTTTCCACAACCCGGGAACACGCAAATACCTTAATCCCACAACTTGGAACTAAGCAAACTCTCACAAACCGAGAGCAAAACCTTAAGTGGATACTTGAGTTAGAATCCTCTAACTCAAGTTTCCACTAAACAACTTCTTGTAGAGACTACTAGAAGATCAAATCATATAATGATCGAAACGTGACTCCCACAAACCGGGATCACGATCGTCTCTCACAAAACCGAGAGATAACCTCAAATATCAAATGAAAGATGAAATATAAAACACTTACCACAAAACCCTATGCCTTGAGAAATACTTACTGATTTAGGGCAAGAAGGGATTTTAAGGAAGAAGTTAGCACCAAACCCTAGCTCCACCAAGATGAACAGCAATAGATGGCTAGGGTGAAGTTAGTGACTTAGATTCAAGCTCTTAGCTTGAGTAGTTCACAAAGGATGAGAATATCTCTTGAGGAATTAGGGGGTCAAAGAGTAAGGGAGAGATTCTTGTGAAATGAGAGAGCTTAGAAATGAGAATTGAATGCTCTTCTCTTTGATCTCAAAATATCTCTAATAACAGCCTTGAAGCATTGCTTGAACTGATCAAGTTTATATAGAAAGAGAGAAAGGAGTTCAGCAAAAATCTGTTGGATATGGACGACATGAATACACCCATGAGGGGATGTATGAGGGTATACGGACCTCAGATGTCGCGTGCACGAAAGCGTGCACGAAGGGAACCTTTTCTCGTGTGAAAAGGACCACTCGATAAGTGGAAAAAGCCACTCTATAAGTGCATAAAGGCACTTGATAAGTGAATGAAGAAGAGGATAAATGAATGTGCTAATATAGGCTAATAAGCTTATATTTAGTTATTCCCTATAATAACTACCCCTAAAGCCTATAAATAGGACCCAAGGGTAAGGCATTCAAACTACACTTTCCATGCCATAAGTTTGCATAAGGCATCTTATGTTCTTCTTCTCCCTTCCATTAAAATCCTCTTCTAAATAGAGATTTAGGCTGTGAAACTCTGCTTCGATCCTCCGTGACGAAGTACCAACCGTTGTGGCGAATCCGAGGGTGAAGTTCAGAGACTACGGTGCCGCATACGAAAGCGTAAGTCTATGTTATTATTCGATCCTAATGTCGTTGTTTTGACAGGATCCTACATTGGTATCGAAGCCATACAGGTTCGCCCCGGTCAAACCATGCCCCGTCGAACCGATGAACGAGGCGTTGTCTTTTTCACGAATGGGTATCCTACCATTATGGATATGGTAGGAACGCTTCGTGACAGAGAGAACGCAGCGGTTGTTCTTTTCATGTTAGGGTCTTCTGTCATTACGTATATGGCAGGAACTCTCCGTGACGGGAAGAACCGACCGTTCATATCGCCAAACTCGCACTCTTCATGGATGCTGAGTCTCCATTCAAAGGGAATGGGTGCTCTCTTCATGTGGAGCCTGTAGTTTACGAACTTTAAAGTATGTTATTTTTTTCATTTTGGCACATGGCCATTGAAGGATAACTACTTTCTCGACGAACGGGTGTCTCATCGGAGAAGAAGATGGTGGTTATTCCCATCGGAGAAGATGACTTTTGGTGCATGATCACCATGGCCATATGGGCCATGGAGGCTATGCATCCCCCCTCCCCATGCGGAGGGGGTTGGCTATGGCCAAATGACAATGAAAACCACCCCGGCGAGGGTGTGCGGCCAACCCCATGCAAGGGGGTGGCCGGCCATGGCCATATGGGCCAAGGCCGGCCAAGGCCAAAGGGCCATGGCCAGGCCGGCCCTGGCCGGCCACGGCCAGGCCGGCCCTGGCCGGCCACGGCCAGGGGGCCCTGGCCGAGGCCGGGCCAGGGGGCCCTGGCCGAGGCCGGGCCAGGGGGCCCTGGCCGAGGCCGGGCCAGGCCTGGCCGAGGCCGGGCCAGGCCTGGCCGAGGCCGGGCCAGGCCTGGCCGAGGCCGGGCCAGGCCTGGCCGAGGCCGGGCCAGGCCTGGCCGAGGCCAGGCCAGGGCCAGGAGGCCCTGGTCGGCCCCGGCCAGAGCCAGGGGCCGGCCAGGCCGGCCCTGGCAGGGGCTAGGGCCGGTGACCTGGCAGGGGCCAGGGCCGGCGCCCTGGCCTCTGCCAGGGCCTGGCCGGCCCTGGCAGGGGCCAGGGCCCTGCCGGCCCTGGCAGAGGTGCCCGGCCCTGGCCGACCTCGGCCAGGGCAGAGGCCCTAGCCGGGGAGGCCAGGGCCCCTGGCCGACCAGTGAGGGACTTTTGGCTGGCATTGGCTGGCCTCGGCCAGTGCCGAGCCCCGGTTGACCCAATTTTTTTATGGGGGGCTTACGTGACTGAAAGGGGGAAACTTGCATGGCGGTGGCTTGCATTAACAACCCCTACGAGTCCGACGGCAGTACTCTGCGACAATATTCTCATATAGGGGGGAGCGCTTGGATCCATACGGGAGCCGGCGACGATGGCTTGCAAAAAAAATCCCCTCAAGGGGAATCCGGCATTGGCACGGCTACGGCTCAATCCCGGCAGATGGCCAGGGATTGCCGTATATTTCACTAGTATCATAAGGGTACTAATTTGAAATATCGCATTTTTCCCCAAGGGGGGGATCCGGCTTTGGCCAAGTTGCGATGGCAACTCTCACTTCGGAAGGAAGATGAATTCGGCCTTGGCACGGCCTTGACACGACCCCGGCATGATGGCCGGGGAATTGTCGAAATATTTCGGCTATGACACCCTGTAATGGGGTATATGCCTTGCAAAATACGTTTGCAAAATGCATTTGAAAAATACGTTTTCAAAATACTGCAAAATACGTTTGCAAAATATTTTTGAAAAATACGTTTTCAAAAACGCTTTTCCGCTGCAAAGAACTATAAGAGTACTATTATTTGATAAAGTGATGGGGAAATATTGAAAGTTACTCTAGATGGTGATTGGAAACGTAGTGACCTTTCCGATTCTAGAGTAAAATCTTCAATATTTTTCGAAAGTAACTTATCAAATTATAAATATCATTCCAAGTGGGAGTTGAAATTAGAACTATCCAAATGGGATATTCTATTATCATTTCAAGTGGGAATTATATTTTAAGAATTTTTAATGCAATGATTTTGATCAAACCTTCGGTTTTGTGTCTTTTGCAGCATTTTAAAAGTAAAATGTCTTCCGCTTCAAAGAATATCGTCGCTGAGTTAAACAGAGGTGAAAAACTCAACGGCGATAATTACAAACTATGGTCCATCAAGATACAATACGTTCTAGAGGAGCAATAAGTGCTCGAAACTCTAAAGAACGTAATGATTGAACCGGATTTGGGCACTACGGCCCAACACAGATGAGACAAGGAAGCTTTTGATGCTTGGTCTCGGAAGAACAAGATAGCTCGCATTACGTTATTGAGCAGTATGGCCGATGACATAATGCGCATCTTCCGAGAGCATGACTTAGCCTTGGACATATGGTCCAAGCTTGAGGAGAAGTTTGGTGGCACATCGGTGTCCAAACTTTGTTCTTTAACTATAAGATTTGATTCATACAAGAAACGTCCAGATCATTCCATGGGGAAACATCTGCGACATATGGCGAATCTAATCTCAGAGTTAAAGGATGCAGGTCATGTGCTCACTGATGAGCAACAAATCCAAGCAGTCATACGTTCCCTGCCAAATGGGTGGGACCAAATGAAGATGCATCTCACTCACAATGAGAGCATCAAGACTTTCAGCGATGTTTCTAAGCACCTCGAATTAGAGGAAGAGCGGCTTGCGGCTGCCAAGCCAAGTGCAGAAGTGACCATGGTTGCTAGTTCCTCACACGGGGGAAAGAAACGGAAAGATCGTTCGAAGTCTAATAATGAACGTAATAAGCAACTTGAGTCTACCAAGAAACCCAAACATAAGGGTGGGCACAAGAAATGGCACAAGAAGAAAGACTTGAAGAGGATCAAGTGCTTCAAGTGCAACAAGTTAGGTCACTACGCCCGTTCTTGTACGGATGAAGGTGACAAGGTAACTTGTAATACTAGTTTCATATGTATTTCTAGTTCAATATTTCTTGTAGAATCTAATCCATTTTGGATAATTGATTCAGGTGCCACCGACCACATAGCAAGGGACAGACGGTCCTTCGTGGAGTATCACCGGATACCCCAAGGAACAAAGTGGATTTATGTAGGAAACAACATACGTGTTGAAGTGAAAGGTGTTGGGACTTGCAAGCTAGTCTTGGACAACGGCCGCACTCTCTTACTACATGATGTCCTCTTCGCTCCAGATATTCGAAGGAATATTATATCTGTGGTCGTGTTAATGGGTCTTGGTTATAGCTGGTTCTTTCAAAATTGTAAAGTGGACTTGTTTTGTAATAATACTCTTATTGGTTATGGGTATGTATTTAAAGGATTTATTGTATTAAATATAATATATGACTCTTCATTAAGTAATGAAAATTTCCTTGTCGCAAATTCTTCGACTTATAAGTCAGATATAATTTGTTGGCACGCAAGGCTTGGTCATATTGGACCAACGCGTATGGATAGACTTGCCAAACGTGGCCTTCTATCCAATGTTTCAAAGGTTGAAATGTAGACTTGCGAACATTGCCTTGTAGGGAAATCTTGTCGCAAGCTGTTTGGAACCGGCACAAGGGCCGAGGTTCCATTACAGCTCATCCATTCGGACATATGTGGTCCGATAAATGTCAAGACAAGACGCGGGAAGTCCTATTTCATCACTTTTATTGATGATTTCACCCGATTCGGACATATCTATTTGATATCCCACAAAAGTGAAGCATTAACCTGCTTTAAAAACTATATGAGTTTAGTGGAGAATCAATTAGATCGCAAGATTAAGGTCTTGCGAACCGATAGGGGCGGTGAATATCAATCAACAAGTTTTAAGGAACTTTGTGATGAAAAGGGCATAGTACATCAGGTAACTATGCCTTATACTCCTCAACAATATGGTGTTGCTGAAAGAAGGAATAGGACTTTAATGGAAATGGTCCGTTCAATGATGACGCAAGCTAACTTACCTATCACCTTTTGGGGTGATGCATTATTGACGGCCGCTTTCATTTTTAACCGCGTACCCTCGAAATCAGTTAGCTCCACTCCTTATGAGTTGTGGAACCAAAGGTCTCCTGACTTAAACATTTTAAAACCTTGGGGATGTGCATCCTACGCACATATTTCCTCCCATAAGTATGGCAAACTTGGGCCACGGGGAAGGAAATGTATCTTTATACGATACGCAGAAAACTCCAAAGGTTAAGTTTTCATTAGTCAGGAAGACAATGGAGGTCTAATTGAATTTGAGTCGAGGGATGTCACTTTCTTGGAAAACGAGTTTTCAAGACAGGGAGAGATAAGTCAGGACTTATCTCTATTTGAGATTAATGATCAAGAAGGATTACCTCATTCGAGTGGGAGAATTCTTGGTGAAGACGAAAATACGTTTCAACCTTCACCAATGGATGATACGAATGATGCTAATCATATTCCATACGGGAATAATGATCCAAGTGGGAGCATTCCTAATGACATTCCAAGTGGGAGTGATATTAGAATTGATCTAAATTCGAGTCAACAAGGACTTGAAGAATCTCAAATACGACGTAGTAATCGTACAAGGTTGGCTCCTCTAAGATTTGAGGATGAATTTCCGCAAACCTTTATGAGTTTACTACAAGATGATGACGAGCCTGCTACTTTCAAACAGACCGTATCATGCCCTGCAAAAGACAAATGGATGGAAGCGATGAAGGATGAGTCGGAATCCATGAAAGTTAACCAAGTCTGGGACTTAGTTGACTTACCCAGAGGACGTAGAGCTATTAGGAACAAATGGGTTCTCAAGATCAAGCATAAGGCTGATGGCTCTATAGACAGATATAAAGCTCGCCTTGTCGCGAAAGGTTTTACGCAACAGGAAGGGATAGACTACGAAGATACCTTCTCACCTGTTGTTCGTTTTACCTCGATTCGCCTGATTCTGGCTATGGTAGCTTGCTTAAACCTCGAATTACATCAGATGGATGTAAAGACTGCCTTTCTCAATGGAGAATTGGACGAGGAGATCTATATGGAACAACCAACAGGGTGTGTAAAAGAAGAAAACGAACATAATGTTTGTAAACTTCGTAAGTCCATATATGGTCTTAAAAAATCCTCGAGGCAATGGTATATACGATTTCAAGAAGTTGTCTTATCAAATGGTTTTTCCATGCTTGATGAAGATAACTGTGTATATATCAAGAGGATTAAAAGTAAGTATGTTATTATGTCTCTATATGTAGATGACATTTTAATAGCCGGAAATGACAAGGGCTTTGTGATGGATATCAAGGCTTGGCTTTCATCAGTTTTTGAGATGAAAGACATGGGAGAAGCCGCATATATCCTTGGAGTTAAGATTTCAAGGAATCGTTCGAAGAAACTTCTTTCTCTTTCACAAGATACTTATATAAAGAAGGTTCTAGAATGTTTTAATATGCAGGACTGTAAGTCCATTGATATTCCAATAAGCATATGCGATAATTTATGTCTGAAGATGTGTCCTAAGAACCAAAGGGAAAAGGAAATTATGGAAAAAGTTCCATATTCCAGTGCAGTTGGTAGTCTTATGTACGCTATGATGTGTACAAGACCGGACATCTGTTTTGTCGTTGGAATGGTAAGTCGTTACCAATCCAATCCAGGGTAAACACACTGGAAAGCGGTTAAGAGGATAATTTTGCAAAAGACTATGATAAAACCAAGAAGGTAGACATAAGGTACATATCTACGCATGAGATGATAGCGGATCCGCTTACGAAGGCGATCCCCAGAGATGTGTTTTACAAACACTTATCATCTCAAGGATTGCGTAAGAGCTGAGTTGTACCAATGTAAATTTCCATGTCTGTAAGTGATCAAATTTAATAAAAGAATAAGTTCTTTTCAACATTGCATATGAATTTTTAAGAAATGTTTGTGTACATTTTTGAAATCTCAGCTATAATTTCTAGTATGTCGGACAGATTAAGGTTGGCTCTCTCACATGAGCAACCGCCTTTATTCTATCAGACGGATAAAATAAAGATGAGACCTGTTTAAAGTCAAAATCGTCAGACGGACGATTTAGAGTCATGACTTAAACAAAATGGTCGTATGAAAGATCTGCATCATATGGATGCTTTCAAAAGATCTAAGATGATTTTTGAAATCCTATCTGTCTTATGCGGGATGTGGGTCCAGAAGATTATTTGAGTAGTAAAAGGGACTCAAAGTCAGACATTGTGGTGTCTGGTTATCATCCTTACAACATCATTAAGACATACGCTCCCTGGAAAAGGAGTGATGTTGTAATACGTATTCATACTACGTATGCATTTTGACCATTGGGTTAGAATAGTAATTGTGTTTACTATTATATGAGACCCAAAGACCACATGGGTCTTAACTTATTACCCTTATGGACTCTAATTGGTTCCTTTAGATTTGATTGGGTGATTGCTATCTTAGCATGTTGATTATGGACTATGGTCAATTCGGTTCGGCGGGGCATGTTAGAAAAGCAAGTCAAGTCAAGATCAAAAGGATCGTAAGAAGAGGAAGATTAATTTCATATTCACATTTGGACTTTAGAGATTCAAATCTGGCCAGCCAATTGTAATCCAGATGGGATTCAATTGTTGAATATAAAGTATAAGAAATGTGAAGAAATAATCTAGGGTAAAGCATGCGTTGATCTACTCAACTTTGCACCTCGAGGGGTGTTGTGTATCTCTAACAAGTGCACAACAGCGGACTCTATGCGCATGACGGTCACACGGCCTATTTCTCGGTATGACAAACAGAAGAGTTAAAGGAAAGATGTTTCCTTACAATCCCCTCAAGTGTGAGTGGGAGATGTTGGATATGGACGACATGAATACAACCATGAGGGGATGTATGAGGGTATACGGACCTCAGATGTTGCGTGCACGAAAGCGTGCACGAAGGAAACCTTTTCTCGTGTGAAAAGGACCACTCGATAAGTGGAAAAAGCCACTCTATAAGTGCATAAAGGCACTTGATAATGAATGAAGAAGAGGATAAATGAATGTGCTAATATAGGCTAATAAGCTTATATTTAGTTATTTCCTACAATAACTACTCCTAAAGCCTATAAATAGGACCCAAGGGTAAGGCATTCAAACTACACTTTCCATGCCATAAGTTTGCATAAGACATCTTATGTTCTTCTTCTCCCTTCCATTAAAATCCTCTTCTAAATAGAGATTTAGGCGGTGAAACTCTGCTTCGATCCTCCGTGACGAAGTACCGACCGTTGTGGCGAATCCGAGGGTGAAGTTCAGAGACTACGGTGCCGCATACGCAAGCGTAAGTCTATGTTATTATTCGATCCTAATGTCGTTGTTTTGACAGGATCCTACAAAATCGTGGCATTAAATGCCCAACGGCTCTATTTCTGAAGCTGCTTAATCGGTCTAAGAAGGATCACTGATCAATTAGTTTGGAACTAGTCGGTCGGTGAACCTTCTTGGACCGACGAGATGGTTGACAGGAAAGATAGTGAAATAAGGAGATAGAACTAGTCGGTCTAAGAAGAAACACCAACCGACTGTTTGACAACTAGTCGGTCGGTGAACCTTCTTGGACCGACTAATTGATCAACAGTAAATAAGCTGAATTTTACTAGGAGAACTAGTCGGTCTGAGAAGAGACACCAACCGACTAGTTTGACAACTAGTCGGTCGGTGAACCTTCTTGGACCGACTAATTTGTCAACAGTGAATAGGCTTGAGTTTAACTAGGATGGCTAGTCGGTTCAAGAAGAATTTTCAACCGACTAGATTGTCATCTAGTCGGTTGGTTCTTCTTCTTGAACCAATTAAAAAGCATACGAAGCCGTGAAAAGAAGCAATAAGCTTCGGGAAACTTTCTAATGGCTTCTAAGGCAATCCTAGAGATAAGATATGAGCGATATGAAGATTGTTAGGCTAGTAAGACTCAAGGCTTAACATTCTACTAAACCGAAGCTAGAAGACATAAAAGTATACACAACAAACCGTCTTCAAAGCTTTAACATGAAGATTCTGAATCCATCGACTTCAATAATAACTCCTTGAGCTTCAACGAAGCTTCAGGCACAACGATCACGCGCTCTAAGGAATTCTTGGGACGTCGCTTGAGATGTACAAAGTAATTTGGTGACGATCTCTATAACTGCGCTCAAAGAGAATTAGTGCACGATATTTATGTTTGCTCATCATCAAAACCAAATCAGGGGAATCAATACTCAACAACATGTTGATAATCCATTCATGTTCGTATCCCGAACTCTAAATCGACGTAGCGACCAAATTAAAAGAATGTGGAATTTTGGCACTTACATTCAAATACCACCTCCTCGGCCGCCGCGTCCAATTAATAAGGGATCACGTTACTTGACCTCCACAAGACGAATTGGTTGAGTCCAAGTGACAGGGGTCATTGTTGATACATATGTCCGGCCCACAAATCGGGAAGATGAAATATTTTTTCTTACAAGAGCGAAGTCCACTACGTGGCACCTGTTGGATATGGAAGACGTTTGTACACCCTTGTGGGGGATGTACGAGGGAATACGGACCTCGAACGTCGCGCACACGAAGTCATGTGCAAAGGGAATCTGTTCCCTTACGGAGAGGATCTCTGTATGAGCGGGAAAGTCGCATTATATATGCATAAGTGCATGCGACATATGGCTAATAAAGGGGGAATATCTTAAGCTTATGTTGTACCATGCATATGGTACAACTTAAGCTTATAATGTGCCATGCATCATGGTACACCTTAATTAAGTTGTTCCAAAGGAACAACTTACCCTAAAATAACTACCTTGGGGGCTATAAATAAGACCCAAGGGTAGCCATTTTCCTAACACATTTGCATGAAATTCATGCATGCATCTTCTTCATAGCGAAGCTCTGCAGAAATATTTCCTCTCCCTCCTTCCAAGTTCTTAATCTAAAATAGAGATTTAGATTGTGGATTAGTAGCCTTACTCCGTTCGTGAGAAGACTCGATCCGTCGTGGCGAATCCGAAGGCAAAGTTCCGAGACTATCGTTCCGCATACGCAAGCGTAAGTCTCCACTTTAATTATCGATCCTAACTTTGTTTTGGACAGGATCCTTCATTGGTATCAGAGCCATATGGGTTCGCCCCGGTCAATCCACCGCCCCGTCGAAACTACGAACGAGTCGTTGTCTTTTTCACGAATGGGTCTCCTACTATTACGGATATAGTAGGAACGCTTCGTGACGGAGAGAACGCAGCGGTTGTTCTTTTCACGTTAGGGTCTCATATCATTACGGATATGGTAGGAACTCTCCGTGACGGGAAGAACCGACCGTTCACGTAGTACGTTAGTCATTTTTGGCACACGGCCATTAGGCAATAACTAACTTCATCGACGAACGGGTGCTTCATCGAGGAAGATGATGGAAGTTATTTCCATCGGGTAAGAGGAAAATTTGGTGCATGTGCACCATGGCCAAATGGGCTATGAAGGCCATGCATCCCCTCTCTCCATGCGGAGGGGGTTGGCTACGGCCAATAACCACCGGCGACCACCCCATCAAGGGGGAGGATTGAGTGCGGCAACCCCGTTTAAAGGGGATGGCCGGCCATGGCCAAAGGGGCCATGGCCGGCCAACGCCGAATGGCCTTGGCCATGACCGGCCATGGCCAAGCCATGGCCGGCCATGGCCAGGCCGGCAGTGGCCGGCCAAGGGCCAGGCCGGCAGTGGCCGGCCTTGGCAGAGCCTTGCCGGCCAGGCCGACCCTGGCAGTGGCCAGGGCCGGTGCCCTGGCCTCAGGCCAGGGCCTGGCCGAGGCCAGGGAAGGAGCCCTGGCCCCGGCCAGCGGCCTGCCGGCCCTGGCAGAGGCCAGGGCCGGCGCCCTGGCCCCGGCCAGTGGCCTGGCCGGCAGGCCCTGGCAGTGGCCAGGGCCTGGCCGGCCGGCCCTGGCAGAGGCCAGGGCCTGGCCGGCCCTGGCCGAGGGGGGCCAGGCCCCCTGGCCGGCCAGGGCAGAGGCCCTGGCCGGCCTTTGGCCAAGCCCGGGTCAGGGCAGAGGCCCTGACCGGGAAGAAGTTGAATTCGAAAATTGGTCGACCAATTTTGTGTTTTTGGTCGACCAATCCGACAAATGGTCTGGGTCGATTGTAAACTTGCCAGATGACCCATACGGGGTAACAAATGGCCTTGGTCAAACTCGAATGTGTAGATTAGTCCATACGGGGCTAACCACAGTGCCGAATAGTTCATACGGGACTAACGTTTTAATGAAGTTTTTCATTTTGGGCTCTACTCCTTGAAGATTAGCCATAGTGCTCTACTTCATGCGAGATTAGCCATGTCATTGTGCTCTACTCTACAGAGATTAGCCAATGTACTTGTGACGTTGTGCTCTACTCTACGGAGATTAGCCAACGTGCTTTCAAAATTTTTGGAAAAAGATGTTTTTCAAATAGGTTATGTCCCGTCCTTAAATCGGGATAGCGCAATTTAGAATTCCAAGTCCTACCACGATCCGGCCATGGTTATCTAACCCATGGGTGTGTAGAACAGGTCTCGTGGCTTGGCAATTGTTGCGTTAAAATTCTTTGCGCTAATTCTCACCTATTCTATTTTGAAAGATAAGTTTTTCAAAGTGATTTTCCGCTGCTAATACCATACGGGTATTATTTCTGATTTTTTTTTACTTGAGATAAGTAAGAGGGATACTTTGAAAGTTACTACTAGATGGTAGTTGGAAACGTAGTGAACTTCTCGATTCTAGAGTAACATTTCAACGCATCCAAGGAACTTATCAAGTGTTTAAAGAATCGAAACTTTATGCATAGAATTTTGATCGTGTTTTTCATTCTCTTTGCAGTTTTTTTGAATCGAAAATGTCTACCGCTTCTAAGAATATTGTCGCAGAGCTTAACAAAGGTGAAAAGCTCAACGGCGACAATTATAAACTTTGGTCAATAAAGATCCAATATGTTTTGGAGGAGCAAGATGTGCTCGAAACACTCCAAAACATAATGGTAGAACCTGAGTTGGGCAATACGGCCCAACACAAAAGGGACCGGGAAGCTTATGACACTTGGACTCGAAAGAACAAAATAGCACGTATTACGTTACTGTCCGCGATGGACAATGACATAATGCGCCTATTTCGGGAATTCGACCTAGCTAAAGACATATGGTCTGAGCTAGAGATAAAGTTTGGTGGAACTTCGGTTACCAAACTCCGCTCCTTGAATATTCAATTTGATTCGTACAAGATGCGGCGAGATCATTCTATGAAAAAGCATCTCCGCCACATGGCGAATCTTATATCTGAATTAAAGGATGCGGGTGTTACGCTGTCTGACGAACAGCAGATCCAAGCGGTCATTCGTTCACTCCCAGATAGCTGGGATAACATGAAAATGCATCTCACTCATAATGAATGCATTAAAACTTTAAGCGATGTTTCGAAACACCTCGAACTCGAGGAAGAGCGGATTCAAGCCGCAAAACCAAGTGCAGAAGTGCACGTGGCCGCTAGTTCCTCACATGGAGGAAATAAGCGGAAACGCTTAAGGTTTGTGAACGAACGTAAGCAAGAACCGGAGACCTCAAAGAAGACAAAGAACAAAAAGTGGCAAAAGAATGTGCACTCAAAGAAGAAAAACTTGAAGAAGATCAAGTGCTTTAAGTGCAACAAGTACGGTCACTTCGCCCGTAAGTGTACGGATGGAAGTGACAAGGTAACTTGTAGGGCTAGTTACATATGTGTTTCTAGTTCCGTGTTTCTTGCTGAATCTAACTATTTTTGGTTGATTGATTCAGGGGCCACAGACCACGTTGCGAAGGACAGAAGGTTCTTCGTAGAGTATCGAAAGATAACTCAAGGAACAAAGTGGATATACGTCGGCAACAACACACGTGTTGAAGTCAAAGGCGTCGGAACATGCAAGCTAGTTCTCGACAACGGCCGGACTTTATTATTGCACGACGTCCTCTTTGCTCCAGATATTAGAAGGAATATCGTTTCCGTGGTCATGTTAATGTCTTTAGATTATGAGTGGAGGTTCTATAAACAATGTGTTGACCTTGTTTGTAATAATTCTTTGATTAGTTCTGGTAATGTTTGTAATGGATTAATTGTTTTAAATACAATGTATGATGTTGCTTCTTCCATTAATGAAAGTTTTCATTTGACAAATGCTTCTAACTCTGAGTCTGAAATCATTTGTTGGCATGCAAGACTTGGTCATATTGGACCAACTAGAATGGATAGACTTGCCAAAAGTGGCTTGCTATCTAATGTTTCAAAAGTTGAAATGTCAACTTGCGAACATTGTCTTGTAGGGAAAACTTGTCGCAAGCCGTTTGGAACTGGCACAAGGGCCGAAGTTCCATTACAGCTTATCCATTCGGACATTTGTGGTCCAATGAATGTTAAGACAAGACACGGGAAGTCCTATTTCATCACATTCATTGATGACTTCACCCGTTTCGGACATATCTATTTGATATCCCACAAAAGTGAAGCTTTGGCTTGCTTTAAAAACTATATGAGTTTGGTGGAGAATCAATTAGATCGCAAGATTAAGGTTTTGCGAACCGATAGGGGCGGTGAATATCAATCAATAAGTTTTAAGGAACTTTGTGATGAAAAAGGCATAGTACATCAGGTAACTATGCCTTACACTCCGCAACAAAACGGTGTTGCGGAAAGAAGGAATAGGACATTGATGGAAATGGTCCGATCAATGATGTCTCAGGCAAATTTGCCTATCACCTTTTGGGGTGACGCATTATTGACGGCAGCATTCATCTTAAACCGTGTACCCTCGAAGTCGGTAAGTTCTACTCCTTATGAGTTGTGGAACAATAGAACTCCAGACTTAAACATTCTAAAACCTTGGGGTTGTGCCTCTTACGCACATTTATCCTCTCACAAATATGGCAAACTTGGGCCACGTGGGAGGAAGTGTATCTTCATCCGATACGCTGAAAACTCCAAAGGATATGTTTTCGTCGGTCAAGAGGACAATGGGGGTCTAATAGAATTCGAATCGAGGGATGTTGTCTTCTTGGAAAAAGAGTTTCCAAGACAGGGTGAGATAAGTCAAGACTTATCCTTGTTTGAGACTTGGGATCAAGAAGGATCGGAACGTTCGAGTGGGAGAATCCTTGGTGAAGAAGAAAATACGTTTCAAACTTCACCAATGGATGATACGAACGATACCAATCCTAATCCGAGTGGGAGTGATGTTATTCCAAGTGGGAGTGATGTCATTCCAAGTGGGAGTGATCAAACTCAAACAAGACGTAGTAATCGAACGAGGCTAACACCTCTGAGATTTGAGGATGAATTTCCTCAAACATTCATGACATTACTACAAGATGATGACGAACCTGCAAACTTCAAACAGGCCGTCACATGCCCTGCTAAAGATAAATGGATAGCGGCAATGGAAGAAGAACTTCAATCCATGAAAACAAACCAAGTCTGGGACTTGGTTGATTTACCTAAGGGACGTAGAGCCATTGGGAACAAGTGGGTTCTCAAAATCAAGCATAAGGCTGATGGCTCCATCGAGAAATATAAAGCTCGCCTTGTTGCGAAAGGTTTCACGCAACAGGAAGGAATAGACTACGAAGAGACTTTCTCTCCTGTCGTGCGTTTTACCTCGATTCGCTTAATTCTGGCAATGGTGGCTTGTTTGGACCTCGAATTACATCAGATGGATGTAAAGACTGCCTTTCTTAACGGAGAACTAGATGAGGAGATCTACATGGAACAACCAAACGGGTTCGTACAAGAAGAAAACAAACATAAGGTTTGTAAACTTCGTAAATCCATATATGGTCTTAAACAATCCTCAAGGCAGTGGTATATGCGCTTTCAAGAAGTTGTTTTGTCGTATGGATTCTCCATGCTCGACGAAGACAATTGCGTATATATTAAGAGGATTAAAAACAAGTATGTAATTATGTCTCTTTATGTAGATGACATACTTATAGCCGGAAATGATAAGCGTCTTATCTTGGATATCAAAACTTGGCTTTCATCCGTCTTTGAGATGAAAGACATGGGTGAAGCTGCATATATCCTTGGGGTTAAGATCTCAAGGAATCGTTCCAAGAAACTTCTTTCTCTCTCTCAAGAGACATATATAAAGAAAGTTTTAGAACGGTTTAATATGCAGGATTGTAAGCCAATTGATACTCCAATAAGCAAAGGCGAGGGTCTATGTTTGGAGATGTGTCCCAAAGATCCAAAAGAAAAGAAAGCTATGGAAAAAGTTCCATACTCCAGTGCTGTCGGGAGTCTGATGTACGCCATGATGTGTACCAGACCGGACATTTGCTATGCTGTTGGTATGGTAAGCCGTTACCAATCCAACCCAGGACAAGCACACTGGAAAGTGGTGAAGAGGATATTAAGATACCTCAAAGGGACTGCGGACTATGCGTTATGCTATCAAGGCAATACCTTGAGACTCGAAGGCTATACCGATGCTGATTGGGCGGGTGATCTCGACGAGCGAAGATCTACCTCAGGCTTTGTTTACTTGCTCGGGAATGGTGCAATATCCTGGAGCAGCAAGAAGCAAACCTGCATCGCCTTATCAACCATGGAAGCCGAATTCGTAGCATTCAGCATGGCGGTCCAAGAAGCTGTTTGGCTTAGGAAATTCTTAGACAGGCTGACGAATGCCTCTGACTCGAGCACTGTTCCTATATACAGTGATAGTCAAGCTTCGATTGCCTATGTCAAAGATCCTAAATTTCATTGTAAGACCAAACACATTGACATTCGATTCAAGTTTGCGAAGGATTATGACAAACGGAAGGAAGTAGACATAGGATACATATCCACGCATGAGATGATAGCGGATCCCCTTACTAAGGCGATCCCCAGAGATGTGTTTTTTAAACACTTATCATCTATGGGAATGCGTAGGTGCTGAGCTGTATCATGTAATATTTCCCATGTCTATAGAAGATCAAAGTTTAATAAAAGAAAGAAGTTCTTTTATATATTGCATACAAGTTTCTTACAAATGATTTTAAACATTTGTGTTTAAGTCTCAGCTATTTTATTGTGTGTATGTCGGACAGATTAAGGTTGGCTCTCTCACATGAGCAACCGCCTTATCTTATCAGATGGATAAGATAGAGATGAGACTAGTTTAAAGTCAAAATCATTAGACAAATGATTTAGAGTCATGACTTAAACAATATAGTCGAATAAAAGATCTGCATCATACGGATGCTTACAAAAGATCTGAGATCTGTATCACAAGGATATAAAGATCTCATTGGATTTTTTAAATCCTATCTGTCTTATGCAGGATGAGAGTCCGTGAGTATTTCACGAGTAGTATGGGGACTCAAAAAGATAGGCACTGTGGTGTCTGATCTTTTCATCCGTACAACATCATTAAGACATACTCTCCCTGGGAAAGGAGTGATGTTGTAATACGTGTTCATACCACGTATGCATTTCGACCACTGAGTTAGTAGCAATAGTGTTTGCTATTATGTGAGACTCAAAGGCCATACGGGTCTTAACACTTACCCTCAAGGACTCCAATTGGTTCCTTTAGATTTGACGAGATGATTGCTATCTTAGCGTGTTACTAATGGGCTATGGTAATTCGGCTCGGCGGGGCACGTTAGAAAAGCGAATCAAGTCAAGATCAGAAGGTTCACAAGAAGAGGAAGATTGATTTCATATTCACATTTGGACTTTAATGATTCAAAGCTGGCCAGCCAATTGTAATCCAGATGGGATTCAATTGTTGAATATAAAGTATAAGAAATGTGAAGAAATAATCTAGGGTAAAGCATGCGTTGAACTACTCAACTTTGCACCTTCGAGGTCGTTGTGTATCTCTAACAAGTGCACAACAACAGACTCTACGCGCATGACGGTCGCACGGTCTATTTCTCGGTATGATAGATGAAAGAACTAAGGGAAAGACGTTCTCTTACAATCCCCTCAAGTGTGAGTGGGAGATGTTGGATATGGAAGACGTTTGTACACCCTTGTGGGGGATGTACGAGGGAATACGGACCTCGAACGTCGCGCACACGAAGTCATGTGCAAAGGGAATCTGTTCCCTTGCGGAGAGGATCTCTGTATGAGCGGGAAAGTCGCATTATATATGCATAAGTGCATGCGACATATGGCTAATAAAGGGGGAATATCTTAAGCTTATGTTGTACCATGCATATGGTACAACTTAAGCTTATAATGTGCCATGCATCATGGTACACCTTAATTAAGTTGTTCCAAAGGAACAACTTACCCTAAAATAACTACCTTGGGGGCTATAAATAAGACCCAAGGGTAGCCATTTTCCTAACACATTTGCATGAAATTCATGCATGCATCTTCTTCATAGCGAAGCTCTGCAGAAATATTTCCTCTCCCTCCTTCCAAGTTCTTAATCTAAAATAGAGATTTAGATTGTGGATTAGTAGCCTTACTCCGTTCGTGAGAAGACTCGATCCGTCGTGGCGAATCCGAAGGCAAAGTTCCGAGACTATCGTTCCGCATACGCAAGCGTAAGTCTCCACTTTAATTATCGATCCTAACTTTGTTTTGGACAGGATCCTTCAGCACCTTGACCAACTAGGCCCATAAAACCCACAAGGGAGGCTAACCGTTAGCATGGTCAAAGCCCGCATGTCATTTTCCTGTTGAGCTTCCGTGGGTTGAGGAGGTGGTTGATTATGGGTTCATAAATGACGGGATGAGTGAACAGCAGTTACGCCGACCTATGAAGAATGATCGTGCCACCATAAGTTGTGACCGTTATCTGCCAACATCATTGGAAGAGTCATCTCTACCCATAAATAGAGGTGGGACAAACAGAAGGACATACAAAAGAGATACAAAATATTAGGTAGTCTAACAAACTTATTTCCTTCCACTCTTATATTTCTTCCTCCATAAAAGCTTGTGGTGACTGAATCGAGACGATCTCCGTTGGGTCGACCTAGACAGCTCCGAGCTTTACTTAAGTGGTTACTAACTTAAGCATCTGAGGGGATATGGGTCGGAATCCAAATCCGAACCCCTTAACGACTGTCTGTGGTGCAGATCGTACGAGGCACGACCCATCTGAAGGGTCGAATAGTCGACCCATTCGACCGTGAGATTGGTCGAGCTGCAGCCCGAAGCTCGAAGCTCAGCCTTTCTCGACCCTGGTTCTACCAACAGAGAGTCCCACATCAACAGCTGACAAGGCTCCACCCCACTGAAGGGGTCTAGGTCAACCCCGACTATTGTTGACCAGAACCAGTTTTCAATAATTCTCATTATACTTGATACGATTATTTTGGAGAGGCCCGAGAACTAGAGACCCAAGCCCAAAGCCTAGAGCGGGAGGCCCACGAGCGGGTTTGGGCCGGCCTGACGAGGCCCACGGAGGGGCTCGAAGTCGGACCGGTCCCGGCCTGGAAGACGCACGATCAGCTCGCGCTCTCCGGAGATAACTGTCCCCCTAAAAGAGCGACACCTTAATGACCATTAAGGGGCCCATTAATCTACCCTCCCCACGACGCACGCAGGCACCTTGATGGAGGCGGATCGCGGGGACGTGAGGGGAGGCGGTCAGGGGACGTGGATTGAGGGAAATCGTGGGCCAAACACAATAAAGGGATAGGAGGGGCAACCGGAAGAGGATCGAATCATTGGCACCTACAACTGAGGTATTCCGTGAACTAGATCTTGCTTTTCCCCAAATTATCTCCTCCGCCACCGCTCGGTCTGAGGATACGTGTACTGGTCTCATCTTGAGCCGTACCGTGCCCACCGAGCACCACACAAATCCGTTCTGACTTAGGCATCGGAGGGGACTTGGCCAGAACCAAGGTCCGGCCCCCCTGATGAGCTTTCTCATCTGTCCAGGAAGGAGCTAAACCGAGGCGCCGAGGCCACGACTCGGCAAGAAACGGACCCGTTCGTGACCAGCAGGAGCCGACACCAACCAAGTCCAAGGAGCATTCAAGCCACTGAGGCCACCCCTCGACGCTCCTCCCGCCGAGGCCGAGCACCCGACCTGGAACCGAGGCTTCCCCTCGTCTCCCCGTCGACTGAAGACCGACGCTCAACTGAAGCGTCTGCTCAGCCGCGGATCCATCGCCTACCCATGCCGAGAGCATGTGCACTCGGTGTATCCAAGGGATCCCAACCTGTCCCTTGACCACGTTGACTGCCTAGTTGTCGGTCAACGAGTCAGTGGTGAGAAAACACCCATAAACATCTGGCACCGTCTGTGGGAACAAGCTAACACCCACGTAAAGCAACCACACTAACAATGACTCAACCTCGCCCACCGCGGTGAAAGAAGTCCATAACCCCGATGTCGATACCGGGCCCGTATCACGGTTGGCGGGAAGGAACCATGACTGCTCGGCGCGTGTCTCGAACTGGGGGTCTAGGCAGGCCCTGGCTGGCCGCGCAGCGGACTATGATACGGAAGCCGCAAACCCTTCCTCACCTCTCTTAGCTGGTGAGGAGGGTGCCGCGAGGGAGAAACCGCGGTCGGACGAAGCGCTCGTAGTTTTCGCTGTCATTGATGCATCCATGGTAAGGCGACTGCTAGTCGATACTGGCAGCTCATGTGACATCCTCTTCATGTATACACTGGAGAGGATGGGACTGCGGGATGAGGACCTGGAGCCGAGCTCGGGGCCCGTGATAGGCTTCACGGGACACTCCACGCCCATCGTCAAGACGATCCGTCTCCCAATCACGCTCAGGATGCCGCCCGACTCGGTGACCCTGATGATGGAGTTCGTGGCGATGAGGATTGGATCAGCATACAATGGGATCATCGGCCACCCGCTCCTCAACGTTGTCGGTGCGGTGGTCTCAACCCTCCATCGGACGGTCGGGTTTCAGACCCCTAGGGGGATCGGACCGGTCAAGGGCGACACGGGGAAGCCAAAGATCTGCTACCAGCTAGCCGGTGGGAAGCCCGCTGAGCAGCCTGACGATCCAATGGCCTCCCTTGACTTGAGGTACAGACCGAGGCCCACTCCCAGGGAGGAGCCCGAGCTAATCCCTGTCACGAATATCGAAGGGAGATTTGTCTCCATCGGATATGGACTAAGCCCTGGCTTGAGAGACGAGCTAATCGAGTGCTTGGAGGCCAATCTTGACGTCTTTGCGTGGTCGCCCGACGACATGTGGGATCCTATCAAAACAAGGACGTTAGGATCGAATAATAAAGTCGAGACTTACGCTTGCGTACGCGGCACCGTAATCTCGGAACTTCGCCCTCGGATTCGCCACAACGGTCGATACTTCGTCCCGGAGGATCGAAGCAGAGTTTCACCGCCTAAATCTCTAACTAGAAGAGGATTTTAATGGGAGGGAGAAGAAGAACATAAGATGCCTTATGCAAACTTATGGCATGGAAAGTGTGCCATGAATTCCTTACCCTTGGGTCCTATTTATAGGCTTTAGGGGTGGTTATTGTAGGAAATAACCAATTATAAGCTTATTAGCCTATATTAGCACATTCATTTATCCTCTTTTTCATTCACTTATCAAGTGCCTTTATGCACTTATAAAGTGACTTTTTCCACTTATCGAGTGGCTTTTTCCACTTATCGAGTGGTCCTTTTCACACGAGAAAAGGTTCCCTTCGTGCACGCTTTCGTGCACGCGACATCTGGGGTCCGTATACCCTTATACATCCCCTCATGGGTGTATTTATGTCGTCCATATCCAACATCTCCCACTCACACTTGAGGGGATTGTAAGGAAACATCTTTTCCTTTAACTCTTCTGTTTGTCATACCGAGAAATAGGCCGTGTGACCGTCATGCGCATAGAGTCCGCTGTTGTGCACTTGTTAGAGATACACAACACCCCTCGAGGTGCAAAGTTGAGTAGATCAACGCATGCTTTACCATAGATTATTTCTTCACATTTCTTATACTTTATATTCAACAATTGAATCCCATCTGGATTACAATTGGATGGCCAGCTTTGAATCTCTAAAGTCCAAATGTGAATATGAAATTAATCTTCCTCTTCTTGCGATCCTTTTGATCTTGACTTGATTCGCTTTTCTAACATGCCACGTCGGACCGAATTAACCATAGTCCATAAGCAACATGCTAAGATAGCAATCACCCAGTCAAATCTTAAGGAACCAATCAGAGTCCATAAGGGTAACGAGTTAAGACCCATGTGGTCTTTGGGTCTCACATAATAGTAAACACTATTACTGTTCTAACCCAATGGTCAAAAATGCATACGTAGTATGAATACGTATTACAACGTCACTCCTTTCCCAGGGAGCGTATGTCTTAATGATGTTGTAAGGATGATAACCGGACACCACAATGTCTGACTTTGAGTCCCTTTCACTACTCAAATGATCTTCTGGACTCACATCCCGCATAAGACAGATAGGATTTCAAAAAATCCTCTTAGATCTTTTGAAAGCATCCATATGATGCAGATCTTTCATACGACCATTTTGTTTAAGTCATGACTCTAAATCATCCGTCTGACGATTTTGACTTTAAACAGGTCTCATCTTTATTTTATCCGTCTGATATAACAAAGGCGGTTGCTCATGTGAGAGAGCCAACCTCAATCTGTCCGACATACTAAAAAGTATAGCTGAGATTTCAAAAATGTACACAAACATTTATTAAGAAATTCATATGCAATGTTAAAAAAAACTTATTCTTTTATTAAATTTGATCATTTACAGACATGGGAATTTACATTGGTACAACTCAGCTCTTACTCAATCCTTGAGATGATAAGTGTTTGTAAAGCACATCTCTGGGGATCGCCTTCGTAAGCGGATCTGCTATCATCTCATGCGTAGATATGTACCTTATGTTTACCTTGTTGGTCTTATCATATTCTTTTGCAAATTTGTAGCGGATATCTATGTGTTTGGTCTTACAATGGAATTTAGGATCTTTGACATAGGCTATAGATGCTTGACTGTCGCTGTGTATAGGTACAGCACCTGAGTCACTTGCATCAATTAGCCTGTCTAAGAACTTCCTAAGCCAAACAGCCTCTTGGACTGCCATGCTAAATGCTACAAACTCGGCTTCCATAGTTGAAAGTGCGATGCAGGATTGTTTCTTGCTACTCCAGGATATTGCACCAGATCCGAGTAGAAAAACATATCCTGAGGTTGATCATCGCTCATTGAGATCACCCGCCCAATCAGCATCAGTGTAGCATTCGAGCCTCAAGGCATCTCCTTGATAGCATAAAGCATAGTCTGCAGTTCCTTTGAGATACCGCAATATCCTCTTAACCGCTTTCCAGTGTACTTGCCCTGGGTTGGATTGGTAACGACTTACCATTCCAACGGCAAAAACAGATGTCCGGTCTTGTACACATCATAGCGTACATAAGACTACTAACTGCACTGGAATATGGAACTTTTTCCATAATTTCCTTTTCCTTTTGGTTCTTTGGACATGATTTCAGACATAAATTGTCGCACTTGTTTATAGGAGTATCAATGGACTTGCAGTCCTGCATATTAAAACGTTCTAAAACCTTCTTTATATAAGTCTCCTATGAAAGAGAAAGAAGTTTCTTCGAACGATTCCTTGAAATCTTAACTCCAAGGATATATGCGGCTTCTCCCATGTCTTTCATCTCAAAAACTGATGAAAGCCAAGCCTTGATATCCATCACAAAGCCCTTGTCATTTCCGGCTATTAAAATGTCATCTACATATAGAGACATGATAACGTACTTGCTCTTAATCCTCTTGATATATACGCGGTTATCTTCATCAAGCATGGAAAAACCATTTGATAAGACAACTTCTTGAAATCGTATATACCATTGCCTCGAGGATTGTTTAAGACCATATATGGATTTACGAAGTTTACAAACCTTATGTTCGTTTCCTTCTTTTACAAACCCTGTTGGTTGTTCCATATAGATCTCCTCGTCCAATTCTCCATTGAGAAAGGCAGTCTTTACATCCATCTGATGTAATTCGAGGTCTAAGCAAGCTACCATTGCCAGAATCAGGCGAATCGAGGTAAAACGGACAACAGGTGAGAAGGTCTCTTCGTAGTCTATCCCTTCCTGTTGCGTAAAACCTTTCGCGACAAGGCGAGCTTTATATCTGTCAATAGAGCCATCAGCCTTATGCTTGATCTTGAGAACCCATTTATTCCCAATAGCTCTACGTCCTCTGGGTAAGTCAACTAAGTCCCAGACTTGGTTAACTTTCATGTATTCCAACTCTTCCTTCATCGCTTCCATCCATTTGTCTTTCACAGGGCATGATACGGCATGTTTGAAAGTAGCAGGCTCGTCATCATCTTGTAGTAAAGTCATAAAGGTTTACGGAAATTCATCCTCAAATCTTAGAGGAGCCAACCTTGTACGACTACTACGTCGTATTTGAGATTCTTCAAGTCCTTGTTGACTCGAATTTAGATCAATTCTAATATCACTCCCACTTGGAATGTCGTTAGAAATGCTCCCACTTGGATCATTATTCCCGTATGGAATAGGATTAGTGTCATTCATATCATCCATTGGTGAAGTTTGAAACGTATTTTCTTCTTCACCAAGAATTCTCCCACTCGAATGAGGTAATCCTTCTTGATCATTAATCTCAAATAGAGATAAGTCCTGACTTATCTCGCCCTGTCTTGGAAACTCGTTTTCCAAGAAGGTGACATCCCTCGACTCAAACTCAATTAGACCTCCATTGTCTTCCTGACTAACGAAAACATAACCTTTGGAGTTTTCTGCGTATCGTATAAAGATACATTTCCTTCCCCGTGGCCCAAGTTTGCCATACTTATGGGAGGAAATATGTGCGTAGGATGCACATCCCCAATGTTTCAAAATGTCTAAGTCAGGAGACCTTTGGTTCCACAACTCATAAGGAGTGGAGCTAACTGATTTCGAGGGTACGCGGTTCAAGATGAAAGCGGCCGTCAATAATGCATCACCCCAAAAAGTGATTGGCAAGTTAGCTTGCGCCATCATTGAATGGACCATTTCCATTAAAGTCCTATTTCTCCTTTCTGCAACACCATTTTGTTTCGGAGTATAAGGCATAGTTACCTGATGTACTATGCCCTTTTCATCACAAAGTTCCTTAAAACTTGTTGATTGATATTCACCGCCCCTATCGGTTCGCAAGACCTTAATCTTGTGATCTAATTGATTCTCCACTAAACTCATATAGTTCTTAAAGCAGGTTAATGCTTCACTTTTGTGGGATATCAAATAGATATGTCCGAATCGGGTGAAATCATCAATAAAAGTGATGAAATAGGACTTTCCGCATCTTGTCATGACATTCATCGGACCACATATGTCCGAATGGATGAGCTGTAATGGAACCTCGGCCCTTGTTCCGGTTCCAAATGGCTTGTGACAAGATTTCCTTACAAGGCAATGTTCGCAGGTTGACATTTCAACCTTTGAAACATTGGATAGAAGGCCACGTTTGGCAAGTCTATCCATTCGTGTTGGTCTAATGTGACCAAGCCTTGCATACCAACAAATTATATCAGACCCAAAAGTCGATGAATTTACAACAAGGAAATTTTCATTACAATATGAAGAGTCATACATTGTATTTAATACAATAAATCCTTTAAATACATACCCAGTACCAATTAAGGAATTATTACAACACAAGTCCATTTTACAATCATAAAAAACCAGCTATAACCAAGACCCATTAACACGACCACAGATATTATATTCCTTCGAATATCTGGAGCGAAGAGAACATCATGAAGTAGGAGAGTGCGGCCGTTGTCCAAGACAAGCTTGCAAGTCCCAACGCCTTTCACTTCAACACATGTGTTGTTTCCTACATAGATCCACTTCGTTCCTTGGGGTATCCGGTGATACTCCACGAAGGACCGTTTGTCCCTTGCTATGTGGTCGGTGGCACCTGAATCAATTATCCAAAATGGATTAGATTCCACAAGAAATATTGAACTAGAAACACATATGTAACTAGTATATTTACAAGTTACATCGTCGCCTCCACTCGTACACGAACGAGCATAGTGACCGAGCTTGTTGCACTTGAAGCACTTGATCCTCTTCAAGTCTTTCTTCTTGTGCCATTTCTTGTGCCCACCCTTATGTTTGGGTTTCTTGGTAGACTCAGGTTGCTTATTACATTCATTAGTAGACTTCGAACGATCTTTCCGTTTCTTTCCCCCATGTGAGGAACTAGCAACCATGTGCACTTCTGCACTAGGCTTGGCAGCCGCAAGCCGCTCTTCCTCTAATTCGAGGTGCTTGGAAACATCGCTGAAGGTCTTGATGCTCTCATTATGAGTGAGATGCATCTTCATTTGGTCACATTCATTTGATAGGGAACGTATGACTGCTTGGATTTGTTGCTCATCAGTGAGCACATGACCTGCATCCTTTAACTCTGAGATTTGATTTGCCATATGTCGCAGATGTTTCCCCATGGAATGATCTGGACGTTGCTTGTATGAATCAAATCTTATAGTTAAGGCGCGAAGTTTGGACACCGATGTGCCACCAAACTTCTCCTCTAGCTTGGACCATATGTCCATGGCTAGGTCATGCTCTCGGAAGATGCGCATTATGTCATCGGCCATACTGCTCAATAACGTAATGCGGGCTATCTTGTTCTTCCGAGACCAAGCATCAAAAGCTTCCTTGTCTCGTCTGTGTTGGGCCGTAGTGCCCAACTCGGGTTCAATCATTACGTTCTTTAGAGTTTCGAGCACTTCTTTCTCCTCTAAAACGTATTGTATCTTGATGGACCAAAGTTTGTAATTATCGCCGTTGAGTTTTTCACCTCTGTTTAACTCAGCGACGATATTCTTTGAAACGGAAGACATTTTACTTTTAAAATGCTGCAAAAGACACAAAACCGAAGGTTTGATCAAAAAAATTGCATTGAAAATTCTTTAAAATATAATTCCCATTTGAAATGATAATAGAATATCCCATTTGGATAGTTCTAATTTCAACTCCCACTTGGAATGATATTTATAATTTGATAAGTTACTTTCGAAAAATATTGAAGATGTTACTCTAGAATCGGAAAGGTCACTACGTTTCCAATCACCATCTAGAGTAACTTTCAATATTTCCCCATCACTTTATCAAATAAAAGTACTCTTATAGTACTTTGCAGCGGAAAAGCGTTTTTGAAAACGTATTTTTCAAAAGTACGAAAAACGTATTTTTCAAAAATTGTATATTTCAACCTAGTACCCTTATGATACTAGTGAAATATTCGGCACTTCCTGGCCATATGCCGGGGTTGTGCCGTATCCGTGCCAAGGCCGGATTCCCCCTGAGGGGATTTTTCTGCAAGCCATTGTCGCCGGCTCCCGTATGGATCCAGGCGCTTCACCCGTATGGGAGAATTTTGCCGCAGACGACTGTCGTTGGCCCCGTATGGGCTAGTCGGCATGTTCGTGTTCGACCAAGGACTTTTGCCTAATTGGTCGACCAAAACTCCCAGATTGGTCGACCAACCAATGATCCGGCACCCCTCCCGGCCAGGGCCTCTACCCTGGCCGAGGTTGGCCAAGGGCCGGCCAGGGCCTCTGCCCTGGCCGGTCAGAGGCCCTGGCCCCTCGGCCAGGGCCTCTGCCCTGGCCCCTCGGCCAGGGCCTCTGCCCTGGCCCCTCGGCCAGGGCCTCTGCCCTGGCCGAGGCCGGGCCCTGGCCGAGGCCAGGGCATTGGCCCTGGCCTCTGCCAGGGCCCCCTGGCCCTGGCCGGGGTCGGCCAGGTCCGGCCATGGCCGGGCCATGGCCGGGCCATGGCCATTTGGCCATGGCCGGCCATGGCCCATATGGCCATGGCCGGCCACCCCCTTGCATGGGGTTGGCCGCACACACCCCCCGGAGGGGTGGCAGTGGAAGTTATTGGCCGTAGCCAACCCCCTCCGTATGAGGAGGGAGGATGCATTGCCTCCATAGCCCATTTGACCATGGTGATCATGCACCAAAAGTCATCTTCTCCGATGGAGATAACTACCATCATCTTTCTCGATGAAGCACCCGTTCGTCGATGAAGCACCCGTTCATCGAGAAAGTAGTTATTCTCTAATGGCCGTGTGCCAAAAATGAAAAATAACACACTTTAAAGTTTGTAAACTACACGCTCCACATGAAGAGAGTTCACATTCCCTATGAATGGAGACTCAGCATCCATGAAGAGTGTGAGCTTGACGATATGAACGGTCGGTTCTTTCCGTCACGGAGAGTTCCTGCCATATCCGTAATGGTAGGAGACCCTAACGTGAAAAGAAAAACCGCTGCGTTCTCTTCGTCACGAAGCGTTCCTACCATATCCATAATGGTAGGATACCCATTCGTGAAAAAGACAACGCCTCGTTCATCGGTTCGACGGGGCGGCGGTTTGACCGGGGCGAACCCGTATGGCTCTGATACCAATGTGGGATCCTGTCAAAACAAGGACGTTAGGATCGAATAATAAAGTCGAGACTTACGCTTGCATACGCGGCACCGTAATCTCGAAACTTCGCCCTCGGATTCGCCACAACGGTCGATACTTTGTCACGGAGGATCGAAGCAGAGTTTCACCGCCTAAATCTCTAACTAGAAGAGGATTTTAATGGGAGGGAGAAGAAGAACATAAGATGCCTTCTGCAAACTTATGGCATGGAAAGTGTGCCATGAATGCCATACCCTTGGGTCCTATTTATAGGCTTTAGGGGTGGTTATTGTAGGAAATAACCAATTATAAGCTTATTAGCCTATATTAGCACATTCATTTATCCTCTTCTTCATTCACTTATCAAGTGCCTTTATGCACTTATAAAGTGACTTTTTCCACTTATCGAGTGGCTTTTTCCACTTATCGAGTGGTCCTTTTCACACGAGAAAAGGTTCCCTTCGTGCACGCTTTCGTGCACGCGACATCTGAGATCCGTATACCCTCATACATCCCCTCATGGGTGTATTTATGTCGTCCATATCCAACACGACATGCCCGGCGTAGACCCTCGGGTGATTATGCACCAGCTGAACACCGACCCCAATTTCAATCCGGTCATGCAAAAGAAGCGGAACCTGGGTGGCGAGAAGAGGAAGGCAGCCTCGGAGGAAGTGGAACGCCTTCTCGACGTCGGCTTCATCCAGGAAGTCTGGTACCCGAAGTGGCTGTCCAACGTCGTGATGGTCAGAAATCCCAGCGGGAAGTGGAGAATGTGCGTGGATTTCAACGACCTCAATAAGGCTTTCCTCAAGGACAGCTACCCACTGCCTCGCATCGACCACCTCCTGAACAGCGCCTCTGGATACGAGATACTCAGCTTCATGGACGCCTACTCCGGGTACAATCAAGTCCAGATGGACCCTCGGGATGAAGAGAAGACATCCTTCACAACGGACCGGGGGACCTTCTTCTACAAGAAGATTCCCTTCGGTTTGAATAACGCGGGGGCAACCTACCAGAGAATGGTCAATAAGGTGTTCGACTCCCAGATAGGGAGGAACCTGGAGGTCTATGTCGATGACATGCTGGTCAAATCGAGAGGGCCAAAAGACCACATCGTCGACCTCAGGGAAACCTTCGAGCGGCTACGAAAGCACAACATCCGACTCAATCCCACGAAATGCATATTCGGGGTAAGATTTGGCAAGTTCCTGGGGTTCATGATCACCAATCGCGGCATTGAGGCTAACCCTGACAAGATCGAGGCATTGATCAACATGCGGGAACCAACGACAATCAAAGAACTGCAGAGGTTGAATGGGCGCTTTGCCGCTCTGGGGCGTTTTTTATCCAAGTTGGCGGAAAGGTCCCTGCCCTTCTTCAAGATCCTGAGGAAAGCAATTGCTGAGCCCGCTGACAAAAGGAAGACGATACCATGGGATGAGGATTGCACCCGAGCGTTCGCTGAACTCAAGGAATACCTTCACAATCTGCCGCTACTCTCCAAACCACGAGCGGGAGAGTCGCTGAGCCTCTGTCTAGCCTGCATAGGTGAGGCGGTGAGCTCGGTACTGATCAGGGAGGACGATGGAGTTCAGAGGCCGGTGTATTATACCAGCCGAGTCTTAAGGACGTGGAGGGGCGGTACACGCCTATGGAGAAGCTGGCATATGCCCTTGTGCTCTCGGCTCAAAGACTCCGACCCTACTTCCAAGCCCACACGATACTAGTCCTTACCTATTCCCAACTCGAGCGGAACCTCAAGAGATTCGACCAGATGGGGAGGATGTTGAATTGGGGTTGGAGCTGAGCGAGTTTGATATTCGATTTAAGCCGTGCACGGCCATGAAGGGGTAGGCCCTGGTAGACTTCATCGCCGTGTGCACCATAGAGGGAGGATACCCTTCTGAGGGAGAAGGCTCGGCTGTGGTAACTCCCCAACCCTTGTCTTTCTTTTCAACTGACATCATTCTTGCCAGCCACCCAGGGGACCAGGATACATGGGTAGTCCATGTAGACGGATCAGCAACCCGGGCTGGGAGTGGAGCCGGTATCGTGATTCGATCTCCTGAGGGAAGCATCATCGAGTATGCGCTACGGTTCGATTTTTCAGCCACCAACAACGTGGCCGAATACGAAGCCGCAATAAACAGTTTGAGGCTGGCTAAAGAACTTGGAGCCGAATCCGTACGTCTCCTCAGCGATTCAAAGCTTGTCATCAACCAGTTGCAGGGGAACTACGAGGTGCGCGAAGAGGTAATGCAGAACTACCTTGCCTCGGCCAAAACTGAACTGTCCAAGTTCAGGCAAGCCGAGACCCTCCACCTCCCGCGGTCGGAGAACGCCCGCGCAGACGCCCTATCCAAGCTGGCCTCTTCCTCGTCCAAGGAGTTGGGACGCGCCACCTATGTGGAGAACCTCCAGTCCCCAGCACGGAAGAGAAGGAAGTAATGGTCATCGACGAGGACCCCGCTTGGATGGATCCGATCGTTCGGTACCTCTCCAGTGGGGAAGTGCCAACGGACCTGGACAAACGCTGGTCCCTGGAGTGAAAGGCACTCCAGTACGTGATCCACGAAGGGGCACTATATAAAAGACACTGGACGAAGACGGACATCCTACCCTACCTCAAGTGTCTCGTGTTGGATCTTGATTCTAGCCTAGAGGGGGGTGAATAGGCTTATAAAAATAATTCATGCAAACCACGAATAAGCACACGCAGTTATAGCAGCAACAGGGTAAATAAAAAGCAGACACAGAGTACGCAGCAGATTTACCCTGGTTCGGTCGACCCTTCAACCTACTCCAGCCTCCAAAGCAGATACTAGTATTGAATATTGCAATAGGTACAAAACCACAAGTTAGAGCACGCTCAGAGCACCCTCTACGTATCTACACTCGCCAGGCTCTCAGTACCCCACACACAGTGTTTCCTCTCACTATCAATCCTAGTAATGCTTTCTACCAGCTAGTCCCAAACTAGCTGGGTCCCACTTGTCTACCCCAACCAGACAAGTCCCAAAATAGTCACAAAATAATAGGTAAAGTTTTCCCTACAGAGAACGTTACACTAAGACACGAATAAAAGAGTTTAAGGGTTTAGAAATGCTCAATTCGTGTCCGTGTAGGCGTCTCTGTCAATCAGCATGTCGTCAGCTCCAATCTGACGCAAACGGTGTCTCAATCTGGCTCCTGGATTGCAAAATACACACTGGTCTGTGTGTAAAGAAATTCAGTTCAAATCCTTATAAAACGGCCGACTGTGTGCTCAGCAACTCCTTCAAATAAAGCGGTCGGTGCGCATAGGAAATCAGTTCTACTCCTTATCTAAAGCGGTCTGTGCGTATAGCAGATCCTTATAACGCAGCGCCACGTCAGCACAGAATAATTCCGCATTCGATTTCGCTCGGGGACGCACACGTCAGCACAGCTATGTTTCGATTGTTTGGTTTAATCTCCGTCGTTGAATTCGTTCTCTCCCTCGTAGCTGCCTTTTGATTTGTGTTAGATCATGCAACGATGAGATGTCGGGGGACTTCGCCTAGGGCAACACAGGTAGCGGCTCCTTCCGACGACAACGCCTCCGTCCGTCGACTTCTTCTGAGTCTCCGACTCTGTTGTCGACGTTTGAAAGCTTTGGCAGCGGCGGGTCCTTCAGGAGACGGCGACGGTGAGATATCCTCGATTGAACGGCGACGGCGAGATATCGCGATGAGCTGTTGGGCAGCAGCGGTTCAATGGTGACTTCGTCTCTTGACGGCCTGTAGCAGCGGCGTGAACTCGTGGCGATGAGCTCCTTGGTGGCTTCGAGATCAATGGCGTTCCTTCCGGCGGCATCGTCTACTCTTCGTTGACGACTGAGGCGTCTCGATGCAACGGCGATGGGGTTTAGTCCGTACGACTTCGCTGCTTCGACTTCAGCGATAGCTGCAACGTCGACTTCGAAGTCGTCGGTGATAGATCGGCTTCTCCGGCGATATGGCTTCTTCTCCGATGGCGTTGTGGGTCTCAGTTATGGTCTCTGCTCTGATCTCTCGGCGGTCTCTTCTTCGTGCAGCAGCATCGGACTTCGTGGATGACGACGGTGGATGAAGAACTTGAGGGCGGCGGCGACGAAGAACTCGAGCAAGTGGCGACGGCAGCGGCTTCTTCTTGATGGCGATGGCTCGGTCCTCACTGACGTCTCCTCTTGACGGCGGATTCTTCGCGGCAAGGAGACTAAGATGCTCCATTCTTCCTCTTGAGCGAGAGCAAAGATGATGGGCTTGAAAAGTTCTTCTGAAGGAGAAGACTGCAGTTGGAGATTCATTTGTGGCTTGGAGGTCTAAGGCTAAGGCTTTCTTGCGGCAAAAAAAATCTGAAGAAGATGGGGTTCTTTTGTTGCGTGACCTAGCCTCCCTAACAAAATTGTTTGGTCCCCTTTTTTGTGTTTGCCGCCCTCTTGGGTTAATGGGAAGAGGAGTTTTTATAGATGAGCTTAGGGTTTTTTTAAGAAGTAGTTGGGATTTTGGGAAGATTTGTAGATGTTTGAATAGGGATTTGGTATAGACAAATAGTTGCAAATCTAACCAAAAGATTTGATCAAATCCCTTTTGAATTCATATTTGGCTCCATATCTTTTCCTCTTTGGACTAAGTCCACCATGCTATATGAATAGATTTTTGACCAAGTCCACTTTGCTTAGGCCAAAGCTCTCTCTCACACCCAAATAGCTATATGAATAGCAACTCTTTCAAATATAACGTTTTCTCAATCCTGAAACACACTAAGCACACACGTCAGATATAACGACACGTTTGTCATCATCAAACTAAGATCCTAGATCGTTGCTTCCAACATCTCGGTCCTCGGGAGGCCGACTACGTCCTCCGAGAGGTGCACGAGGGAATCTGTAGGAATCACCATGGGGGCAAGACGATTGCCCAGCAAATCCTGAGGCAAGGGTATTACTGGCCAACCTTGGTCAACGACGCTACTGGATATGTCCAAAGGTGCCAGGAGTGCCAGAGGTTTGCCAAACTCGGATCATCCCCCCGTCAGAGCTCATTCCGATAGTCAGCCACGTACCTTTTGTGAAATGGGGACTCGACATCCTCGGACCTTTCACTTCAGGACGGGGGCAGCGGAAGTACTTGATCGTGGCGGTGGATTACTTCACCAAGTGGATTGAGGCGGAACCTCTTGCTTCCATCACTTGGAAGAAGGCGAAGAGCTTCGTGTGGAACTTCATCATCTCCAAGTTTGGAATTCCCCGAGCCATCGTCACGGACAACAGAAAGCAATTCGACTCCGTCGGGTTCAAGGACTTCTGCACGGAGTGGAAGATCAAACTCCTTTTCACCTCGGTAGCACACCCTCAGACTAACGGGATGGCAGAGGCCGCCAACAAGTGTATCATTGAGCCCCTCCGCAAGAAGGTGGAAGACGCTGAAGGGAGATGGCCGGAGGAACTCCCGGGATACTCTGGTCATATAGGAAGACCCACAAACAAGCCACGGGCGAAACTCCTTTCATGCTCGCGTACGACGTCGAAGCATTGGTACCGGTCGAGGTGGGTGAGGAGTCCCTCCGCATAAAATACTTTGATGAGAGGAGGAACACGGAAGGCTTGGAGCTCGGCCTAGAGCTCCTGGGCGAGCGACGGGAACAGGTCTTGGCTACCATCATCCGACAGAAGCAGAAGGTAGCCCACTACTACAACTCCCGAGTTAGGGGGAATAGCTCCGCCAAGGGGATCGGGTCCTTAGAAAGGCGGCCTTCGGCCCGGAGATCACCCGCAAAGGGAAGCTAGAGGCTAGGTAGGAAGGCCCCTACAAGGCCATCGAAATCCTTGGACCCGCAACCTACCGGATAGCTAATCTGGAGGAAAAGGTCCTTACCCACACCTGGAACGCCGAGCACCTGCGCAAGTACTATCAATGATATCATATGCAAATGTATCTTCTCCTTCCTTCTGTCCGAATGAATGCATTGAAAGAGGAACCTTTTGTCCTCATCAGACTCACTTGGGACAAGGGAAACCTCACTGGATGAACGTCTCGATGATAGACTGCAAAAGTTAGGGAGCAAACCCCTAGCCGGTTGTCCGCACAAACCAGCTGGCAGGTTGGGGAGTCTCCCCCTGGCCAGCCGGTTAGAAGGATCGATCGTAAGGCTGGGGGCAACTCCCCCGGCGGGTCGGTCCGTCGTCCAGCCATCAGACTGGGAGTAGCCCTCCCAGCAGACTGAACGACACCGACCGATCATAAGGCTGGGGGCAACTCCCCAGCAAGTCGGTTGACTGGTCGACCGTGAGGCTGGGGGCAACTCCCCCAGTAGGTCGGCCAAAGGACCGACCGTAAGGCTGGGGGCAACTCCCCCAACGGGTCGGTCAGGGGGCCGACCGTGAGGCTTGGGGCAACTCCCCCAGCAGGTGACCCCAACGATCAGTTGTAAGGCTTGGGGTCACACCCCTAGCAGACTGACCGATCTAACCGACTGTAAGGCTGGGGCAACTCCCCTAGTGTGTCGACTTATCGATCGGCCGTAAGCCTGAGGGATAGCTTCCCCTAGCTGGCCGACCGACCCAACCCACCGTAAGGTTGGGGGCAACTCCCTTAGCAGGTTGGCCATCCAATCGCCAACAGGACCCAAGGCGGTGCACTCCCCAAGGGGGAAGATGAGCAGTCACAAGCAGAGAATGGAATTTCATTTCATTACAAAAGGGGGGACGCGTTACACAAAAGACTGAGCGCGGGTCAGCAAAAACGACAAGGCTAAGGGATTAGATCCCCGCTCCCTCTTCCGTGCCCGGAGTCCCTTCGGGATCACTGGCTGGCTGCTTAGGAGGTCCATCCCGCACCTCCTGCTCATCTTCAAAACCCGGCCAGAGCTCCTCAAAATTGATCCCCGAGAGCGGAAACCTTTTCTGGATCTCGGACTTGCAGCGGGCGAACCCCCTTTCAAAAGCGTCGAACATGGCCTTGGCCACAAAAGACATGGCATACTCATCCACAGCATCCTGGGCAATCCGATCGGGATCTACCTCTTCCAACTCTCGGATCCGATCCTCGAGGATGGCGACCTGACGTTCATGCTCTGCCCGCTCCCTCTCGGCCTCTCTGGAGCTAGCATTGAGCTTAACAAGTAGAGCACGCTCTCTCTCCTCAGCCGCATCCAGGAGACCAGCGAGCTCCGTAGTGTCGGCTGCAACTACCGGATCGGTACCCACGCCCGCCTCGGCCGCCGCTTCGGCGGCCTCCATAAGCTCGACGATCCGATCCCCTGCCTTTGCCTTCTCGACCAGGGCCAGGGCCTTCTACAGGTCTGACTTCTCCAAGGCAGTGGAGAGCTCAGCCACCTGAGTCTCCAGGGACTTGACGCGCGCCTCGGCTGGTTGGCTCGTTTCTCCTTCGCCCCCCTCGGCTTCGGGTCTCCGCAACGAGTCGGCCTTGGCCTGCGCGAGAGCCGCAAATTGGCGCCTTATCGAGAGCCCAATCGAGGACAGCTGCACCAAGAGACAGGAATGAGACGAATGCTACAACTAGGAACATCGTGAGAGTCCTCACCTGCTGACCAGCCTGAACCAAGAAGGCGGCCAGGCGGTCACCCTTTACCTCGTCCAACACAGACTGGTCCGAAGGGAGACTACAGTTCTCGGCCAGTCGAGCCGCCACCCCGCAGTCGGAAAAAACCGACTCCTTCAACCCCACGGGGAAGCAAGGGTGGAGTAAACCCTCGTCTGACTGAGGGAGATCGATTGGAGCTGAGCGGAATGCACCGAGGTACCGCTCATACACCTCGGGGAGAGGGCCCAGTGGCGACGGCGAGGGCCTGGCCTAGGGCCAAGGGACCTCAGCTGAGGAGGTCTGGTCCCGGCCCTCGGACGGAGGAGCACCAACTTCCGTGGCATGGACACGGGCCTTCTTTGGGGCATCCACCAGGGGAGAGGAGGGAACTTGCCCCCTCGCTCTCTTGGAACCAACTCTAGAAGGTCCGGCTCTCTGCTTCTTCCGAACCTCCAATACATGATCCCTTCTCCGCGGGTTGGGATCCGGGACCGTAACTTGGGGAGAGGCCGGAGAAGAACTTTGGGCGAACCCATCTACATAAGAAGGAAGAAAGAGGGATCAGAACCGGTGGAAAGGGCTTCGAAGCATCGGGTTTCGACAAAACTCACCGACAGGCCACACGGTCTTCCGCAGATTGAGGTCAGAGAAGAGAATGTCGATCCTCTGATCCCTAACAGGGACCGCCAAATAAGGTGTCGACCGCCTCGAGCTCAGCGTTAGTTGGATTGCCCAGCTCGAGAACTAGTGTGCATGTAGTCCCCCAGGAGGCCAGGAAATCCATTTCCGACGGGAAGCCGACAAAGACGTATTCCCTCTTCCAGTGCTTCAAAGAGCTCGGCAGCCCCAGCACCAGGCTCTTATTTGGCCGAGAACTGATGTAGAGCCAGGCCCCCGATTGGTGGTGACTCAGATGATAGAATTGGGCGAAGAGTCGGAGAGACGGATCAACCCCCTTCAGCACGCAGAGAACGACAAACCCGATAATGCATCCAATGGTGTTGGGGGCAGAATTGGCATAAAGCCACCCTGTAAGCACGTAGAAACTCGGCGATGAGGGGGTGGAGAGGGAACCGAAGCCCGAACTGAAAGCTACGCACGTACACCCCGATTTCCTGAGAACCAGGGAAGCAGATCCACTCGTCGGCTGCAGGAGCCCGAGCGGAGCATGGGGGAAGAGGATAGCTGGTGCGCAGATCCTCAATTGAGGTGGCGCAAACAGACGAGGGCCGCTCCAGTACCTCGGGAGGCACCCCTGAGAGCACTCTCCCATGACGGCGCACCACCGTATCGGATCCGCGAGTCAGACCGAGGTCGGCGACATCCTTCGCCCGACCCGAACCAGCGGCAGAAGAGGACGACATGCGTCAGAGCTTGAGCAGGACCCGGTTCGACAAAGGGAGGAAGGATAAGGGGGATGACGATCGGGGAAGCAAAACCCCCCCGATGGGCGACGGCTTCCTTTTATATCTTCACCCCGAAACTATCCCTTGCGGTGCGAAGACGATCGCATAGGAGCACGTGGCAGAATCTGGAGGCCGACGGCACTTCAAATCCCGCACCGAGAGAAGTTCAAGTGGACCGCGTCATGATGACCTCCATTTAATGGATTAGCCTCGACTGACGCGCCTGTCAAATCCTCAAGAGTAACATCGCCCGAACCGAACCGGCGGAACCCGAACGGCTCGGACGATGGGTGCAATTGATACAACTATTTTGGAGAGGCCCGAAAACCAGAGACCCAAGCCCAAAGCCTAGAACGGGAGGCCCATGAGCAGGTTTGGGCCGGCCTGACGAGGCCCACGGAGGGGCTCGAAGTCGGACTGGCTCCGGCTTGGAAGATGCACGATCAGCTCGCGCTCTCCGGAGATAACCGTCCCCCTAAAAGCGCGGTACCTTAATGACCATTAAGGGGCCCATTAATCGACCCTCCCCACGACGCACGCAGGCGCCTTGATGGAGGCGGATCGCGGGGACGTGAGGGGAGGCGGTCAGGGGACGTGGATTGAGGGCAATCATGGGCCAAACACAATAAAGGGATAGGAGGGGCAACCGGAAGAGGATCGAATCCTTGGCACCTACAACTGAGGTATTCCGTGAACTAGATCTTGCTTTTCCCCAAATTATCTCATCCGCCACCGCTCGATCTGAGGATACGTGTACTGGTCTCATCTTGAGCCGTACCATGCCCACCGAGCACCACACAGATCCGTTCTGACTTAGGCATCGGAGAGGACTTGGCCAGAACCAAGGTCCGACCCCCCTGCCGAGCTTTCTCATCTGTCCAGGAAGGAGCTGAACCGAGGCGCCGAAGCCACGACTCGTCAAGGAACGGACCCGTTCGTGACCAGCGGGAGCCGACGCCAACCAAGTCCAAGGAGCATTCAAGGCGCTGAGGCTACCCCTCGACGCTCCTCCCGCCGAGGCCGAGCACCCGACCTGGAACCGAGGCTTCTCCTCGTCTCCTCGTCGACCGAAGACTGACGCTCAACCGAAGCGTCTGCTCAGCTGCGGATCCATCGCCTACCCACGCCGAGAGCACGTGCGCTCGTCGTATCTAAGGGATCCCAAGATGTCCATTGACCACATTGACTGTCTAGTTGTCGGTCAACGAGTCAGTAGTGAGAAAACACCCGTAAACAATACCCATTAAATACAATTCCTTATAGCTGTTTGCGACAGTCAATAAAAGACCGCCTGGTCTGTGCAACTCATCAAATTTTTTTTGGGTTTTTCTCATATTAGTCCCTTAAATTATGTGTATTTTGATATTAGTCCCTTAAATCTTTGTAATTTGAATTTAGTCCCTTAAATGTTTAACATTAACCTAAATAGTCCCTTTTGATCACCTAAATAGTCCCTTAAATGTTTAAAGTTTAAACTAAATAGTCCCTTTAAGAGACTAAATTCAAATTACAAATATTTAAGGGACTAATATCAAAATACACATAATTTAATGGACTAATATGAGAAAAACCCAATTTTTTTAAGAAGTTGTTAAAGAAATCTTCGCACGTGGTCGGCACAGGAATCGCCTACACGTGAATCCACGCTCTTGCCGGCATGTGTATTCCTTGCACGAGGTGATACTTGCGCTCGTGTCGGTAATCGTGTGGACTCAATGGTGGCAGTAATTTTCAAGATCCAATCTTTGTTGGATCGATTTGTACCCTGCACCTCCGTCATCGTGGGTGGGCCCGTGGCTAGCAGACGCATTGTGAGCCCAAAAGTAAAGCCCAATGGTCCATTCGTTCCCATGTGTCCACGGACGGGTGGGACCACCTGATCTTTTGCCTCCAGGCCCCCCACCCCCCAAACCCACCAAACCCCCTGCCTCACACGTGTCCCACTGTTCTTGACAACCCTTCCAGGATTAACTCTGCTCCCAATGTGATCCCGATGGAATTCAATGACCGGTTCAAGCTCACGTGACTAATCGACCTGTAGCCGGTCTAAATCAAGTCCCGTCCTGCTTCCCACCAACTATCGCGTCTCACATGTGCCCTACAGTTCGAAAACAGGCCACCGATCCAACGGCTAGGATCAACTCTGCTCCCGATGCCATGGCGATCGGGCACAACGGGGTCCACCGAAAACGTACGGAGAGTTCCAGGATCACGTGACTGAACGACAAGCAGCCGATCTAAGGGGCCGTTCATTTGCGAAGAATATGGGTGTGAATGGAAATAGAGACACTATTCCTGTACTATTCACCCTATTCCAAGTTTGTATTCCAAGCAGTTGTTCTTTTGGCCATGAAATAGAATCCTACGTGGCTATTCCAATTTGGTAATGATGAGCACGTTTGTATTCCAAGCTTTTTGCTTGGAATACAATGGAATCCTTGGGAATGGTGGGCCACACTCTCTCATCTCTCTCTCTCCCCTCCAACTCATCCTCTTTCTACTTTTTCATTCCAACTCTCCAATCCCAAAAGAACACAAGAATAGAATGTGGGCCCCACTTTCTATTCCAAACCCCACTTTCCATAGTCTATTCCACCAAAAGAACACAAAACTTCATTTTCTCTCTCCTTAGAATACAAACTTTCACATATTCCATTCTTCCCTATTCCAGCAAAAGAACAGGCCCTAAATCAAGTCGGAACAGACCGGGTCCAATTCATCCCGATTCAATTTCTTAACCGGCCACTCCGAGCGCAGTTTTTCAGTGTGTTTGTACGATTGAGTTGGAATTTATTGTCGCGTGACTTGCGCGCTTGTACCGGTCAGACTTTGATCCCACTTTTGAAACTGTCTCCTACTGGAAAATAATAAGATATGTGCTATATACACTTCTATTCATAGCTGTGTATATAGGTGTTAGAGTCAAATTTTTTCCTAAATAGAAAAGAACCAAGGGTGATTTGGTAATTCAATGAATATTCTTTCTACTTTTGAAAAACAAAAGTACATACACCCCTACTCATAGGGATGTATATAGCATAGCTCAATAATAATTGGATTACGGTAGCCGGGATAATAACATATAACTAAATTTTACTAAATTTTACAAAAGAGAATGACTATATCTATTATATAATTCATGACCTATTCTGAATCTTTGTCCTACGTGTCAATTCTATCCTACGTGTCTCAAATTTGTCCTACGTGTCTCCAAAAAATATGATTAGGACAATCTAATTATACACATCTTTCAAACTGAATTTTAAAACCTAATTATACACGGTTTAAATCTAATTATACACGGTTTTAAACACTACTTCCACACTACCCACTTCCTCATTTGCATGTTCCCATTTTCCCCTTTCATTTGCACGTTCCTCATTTCCCATTTCATCTGCTATCAGACTTTTAAAAACTACGGGCCACAATCTGATGTCTTCCTCATTTCACCTTTCATCTTCCTCCCTACCCCTACTTCCACGGCAACTCTTTTTCCCGGCGACCTGTTCGGGCGACTTACGCGCCGTTCCGGCTCATACCGCGTCTTCCACGGCGAAATTGTTCGGCGATATGCGAAGTCCTCATATCTGAGCCCCCCTCCTCATTTGCAATCGATCACCGCCTCTGGTAAACAAGTTCTTGCACGATTTAGAATTATTTGTCCTACTTTTTGGGCCACACGGATTGTATACCAAGAGAACCAGTTTAGCATCCAAGGGATTGATCGCCCAACCAGATTAGCATACAAGGGATTGATCGCCCTTTGAATTATTTGTTTAGGATTACCAGTTTAGCATTATTTGTTTTGGATTAGCCCAGGTGAACACGGTCTAATTGAATCATCATTAATTTAATAAGCACCAGTTTAGCATTAATTCGTTTATGCTTCGTTTATGATGGTTCTTTCGTTTATGATGGTTCACCACTCGGATTGATCGCCCATTGAATTATTTGTTTATGATTACCAGTTTAGCATTATTTGTTTAGGATTAGCCCAGGTGAACACGGTCTAATTGAATCATCATTAATTTAATAATTAGGACCGTGCAAATGAACACGGTCTAATTATTTGTTTAGGATTAGCCCAGTTTAGCATTATCATTAGCATTAGGATCGTGCATGGGTTACCCTATCCAAAGTACACAGACTTTGTTTAACTGACTTGAGTTTCAAAGGCCAGATTGAGTTTCAAATTGAGTTCTAAAGGGCACTTTTCATTTAACTGATTGAGTTCCAAAAGGAATATCTAAAGTACATGATTGAGTTCCAACTGATTTTGTTCCAAAGTGCACTGTTCCAAAGTGATTATTTAAAATTTCTGGTCTAGGCACCTGATGAAAGACAAGCGACTGTAAAATCTACATCAGTCGACGGACCCACAAGATGAAGTGATCACCAGAAAAGGCAGGTTACGCACTTTAGCATACAGACGACTGTAGAACAATGTACAGGGGCCTGATGGAAGACATGCACCTGTAAAATGGACTTCATTCGCTTGCACCAAAAGCTCAAGAAAAGAGTCAAGAAATATTGACTTGAGCTGTGCACAACAGACGCATGTAGAAGGTTGGCCAGGCACCTGATGATCACCAATCGTCTGTCCTCTTCTGCAGTCAGCTATTGGAAAACCATAGACTACACTTAGAGTTCATGGCATGAGGAACCTATTGGGTTGGATTCTATGATAATCCTAAGGCTCACTAAGATGGTTAATGTATATGCATGAATGAGTAGACCATCTATCAAGGCATTACAAAAATCCTAGACTCAAAAATAGAAATGCAAGTAATAGAATTTACATGGATTACATTTTGCATCTCCTAGAGTCTAAGGCTTCATGCTATTAATGCCTTGATGCTCCTCATCATCTTCCCAGCTTTGTCACCTCTTGATGAGCTTTCTTCATCAAGATCCAAGCTTTGGCAATGCTCCCCCTTAATGTTTATCTTTGTACCAAGCTATTAGTTCCAGAGATGATATTCTTCATTTGATTAAACATGAGACTTAAAATGAGAGTTGTTGCGGGGTAGAACTCGTGTACAATGAATTTGTATTAGGTGAAACCAAGGGCACGGTGGTTATGTTAATGAAGGGGCTAAGGTAGGCTATTTGGCAGGTGATTAGAGGGGTGATGAGGCTAAGCTTGTCGTTGAAGCAGACCACGGGGTCGAATCCGGCGGGATGCCGTTGTGGAAGATTGGGCGGCTGAAGCTGGAGGCGAGCACGAGCCGAGGGTTGAGCTATCCTGCGCAAGGGAAAACTCGTCAGAAAGGCCGGGTTGGGGGTTCAACCCTTAGCCTCTCTGATGCCTAAGTCAGTTATAGGACTTAAAAGCGGGGGCTAGGCACGCAGGTCGGACTGAGGGTGAGTCGACCGTACGTGACGAGCTATGAGTGGGAGAACAAAGATTTGGACGACCTTTGCTCTCGTGTGTGAATAATGAGATTGAGAGGAAATTTTCCAACCTCCTCACCGTCGGAGGCGAAGGGGTATTTATACCTGGTGGTTGGCGGGTAGGTGAGGCTGACCTGGCGTGCTGACTCGACGCGCTGAGCTGGCCTCGCTGTCAGCGGAAGCTTCAGAAAAGGATGTCAGGAACAGGAGTGTCTGCTACGCTTTTGTCAGACGGCGTAGCGGCCATGGGCGCTTTTGTCAGGGTGTCAGGGCCGAAAGCATTAAGTGTCAGGGGGCGCGACAGCCAGGGGGTGCTTTGTCAGGTGGTCGGGCGGCGTTAGTGTCAGTTATGTCCTTGTACTAGGTTGTTTGGCGTGTCCGATGAGCCAAGGGTCCGACGGAGCGCTTCCCAGTGGCAAGGCCCCTTGACGATCATCTGGGCCCGCCCAGGCTGGGGATGTGCGACTCAGCCGCGCACTTTTGGGCAGGGATCCTGGATCGCCGGGGGAACATGTACGCCTCCATGAACAACCGAGGCTGTG
Organism: Scilla litardierei; assembly: GCA_030789695.1. Classification (NCBI taxonomy): domain Eukaryota; kingdom Viridiplantae; phylum Streptophyta; class Magnoliopsida; order Asparagales; family Asparagaceae; genus Scilla; species Scilla litardierei. The sequence continues at coordinate 11,007,954 of CM061142.1, read as the reverse complement.
CTGTCCGGGCGTGCCTCGAGCGCACCGTTCCTGGCGGACCGAGCGAGGGCGGTTAAGCGCCTCAGTCAGGGGGGCTAGGCGAGATGCGCCCATCCCCCTGTAGTCTGGGGACTTCGAGCCGGCTCGAGCCGGCTGGTGCCCTACAGGCCCCTAAAGCTCGGGTGAGGGTCGCCCCGTCATTGGGCGGGTCATCCGTACGGGAGGGGCGTGCATACGGGGCATTTCGTTGGTTCGTGGCGGAAGGTCGGATTTTCACGATCTTCAGGTCGTAACAATTGCCCCCGGTATTCGAGCTCGAGGCGGGGGCCCGATTCGGTTCGGATGACGTAACGCTACTTTCCTCCGAACCGGTGGTTCGGACTTTGGTCCGCGTTTGGGAGTGGCGACGAGGGTCTCGCGGAGTATTTCCCGCTGCCACGTGATCGTGGGTCCTCGATCCGCGTGGGGGCGAAGCGAGGCGAAATGACCCGGCGGTTTTTGGAGGGGCGTTGCCGCTCTCCGATCTTCAGTTGCATGTGGCGGCCGGGTCGGACCGAGGGGAACCCTGTTTTATCGGGACGGACCTGGTTCTCGTTGTGATGTGCCTACCAAATGTGTGTGAGAATTCCTGCTATTTTTGCCTTATTCTTGCAGTCCTTTGTTCGGTGAAGTGCCTAGTCATAGTGTGCTTGGGCTTATGATTAGGAGTCCGCATGGAGGAATCTTTTTCATTAGCCATTACAAGAAATCTCGATGACATTTACGATAATAGGGCAGGTGTGACCCAACCCGTGGTCGGGTCGGGAAGTTGTTTTAACTTGTTGCCCGTTGCGTCGGGATGGGAGGGCCTCTGTTTGCAGGGCGGCCTTCATTCTTTTCCGCTGATCGCTGCACTCCTTCTACCTTTCTGTTCGCGAAGGGTTGGGAGTGGGATACTGGTCCCGATCGCCCGTGGGCAGGCTGACACGCCATGACTCGTCGTTTGGATTCATCGGGGATGCAGCCTTGCTGTGATCGCGTCGGGGTGATCGATCCTCTGTCTGTCGGGCAGACCTCCTTCCCATCCGTTGCTTTGTCGTATCCCATCTCGCCTTCGTCGTACTGGATGGTTGCAAGGCCTCTCCGGGGAACCCGTACATCGAAGGGGAGCCCTGGAGGAGGCGGCGGACGAGGTGGAGGTGGAGGCGTCGCCTTCTCGGGGGTGATGTCCGGCGGGCCGGCCTCGAGTGGAAGGTCGAGGGCGGGCAGGTGGGTCGTTAGGAGGCCTAGCGGGGGCTTCCACCCTCGCATCCGGTGGGGATCGATGTGGCGCGGATGCGGATTGGGGTATGGCGGCCCGCTACGAGTCTTCCGAACCGGCTGCTTCATTTGGTTCAAAGCAGGTGGAAGACCGGCAGGCGGGGCTCCCTGTGTGAAAGGGGAATACCCTGTTGGCGATCCACTTGTAAGGGGAATACCCTATCGGCATGGCAAGCCGTTGGGAGGTGGGCCTGCTGAGGCCGGTCTACCTGGGCGGAGGCTTGTATGCCCAGTGTTGAGGCCGGAGTGTCCAACGGGGAGATCCGGCCGGGGCCCCCTCCCTTCCCTTGGGCCCATGCCGCGTGGGATGCCGAAAGGGGGGCGGGGTCTGCCACAGGCGCTCCAGCTCCCATGCCGCAAGTTGTCTAAAGGAAGTGGGAGACCGTCGGTCGGGCTGTTCTCTGGGTAAGGGGAGTAGCCTATCGGTGATCATCGAGTAGAAGGGATCGCTGGTAGAGGAAGTGCGATCCGTCGGTGGATATCGGCCTCCTTCGTAGTTGGACGGGACATCCCGGGCTTTTTCATACTCGGTGTGAGGGATTGTCATTCATTCCCATATATTTTTACTTCCTGTAAGCTTCGAAGGGGTATGGGGAGTATTTATAGAGGGATTCTGCCGATGGTTTCGCCCTAGTTAATGCGATGAGCTGGCCCCACTAATGGGCTCCGCAGAATCACGCTCTTTGGGAATCGCTTTCGCCAGGCGACGCCTGACGCGGTTCGTCAGCCCTGGCCTCTCGGGGGCGTGTCGTTATTGATCGCGCATTTCCCGAGCGTCCTTTTGTTTCGACGAGTCGCATCGTGGGGCTGCTTTATCGGGACCCGGCGTTTATCCAGCAGGCATTGTTCAGCAGTTCCTGGTTTGTGCCAGGTCTCCCCTGGTTTGCATGCCCTTGTCCTCTTCTCAAGGTTTGAGTTTTCGAGGATCACGGATCTAGCGGGGCGGGGGGTGTGGCTGCGTGGCTAGGCCCTGCCCCAGGAGTCTGGAGGGGGGAGCGAGCGCGTAGCTTGGCGGGGCTGCCCCAGGCGCACCGTCGACGGGAGAATCTCGATGCGGGTCGGTTAGCTAGCCCCAGGTAGCTGGTCCCTATGTGGTCTGAACCGGGCGTGCCCTTATCTGTCGTTACCGTGATAAGCGTGTCGCCCCTTTGTATTCTCGGTGTTCTCCATGAATGGACTCACTATTTGAAATACACTGGTTGGGTTGATCTTGCCTTTATTTTGTCTTCTTGCGAGGGTATAATTGCCCCAACATTCCCTTGTCCGAGAGCGCTAGGTCTGGGGGAGGGGGATGTTGATGCCGACGCGTGAGCTTCGTGCGAACCGGGGGATCACCGGTTCGGGTTGGGCTGAGGCATGCCGCCCTATCATGGCTTGTCAGGTTGGGGGGTCGTAGTAGCAGTCTGATCCCACGGAGGTGAAGCCTAAGGACCCCGGCCGCCATGAAGATAGCGGGGTTCTTCTCGGACCCGGGTAGGGGACGAGTATGGGTGTGCAGTTGTTTTGGCTTAGCGCGATCATTTCGATGGCAAAGAGGGCGGAATTCGGAGCGTGTCGGGCTCCGTTGCATGGGTAGGGACTATCGATAGTGCGGTCGACCCCTCAGTTTCCGCATCGAGTGGTTTTTGCTTCGGGCGAAAGTGGCCCGATAAAATAGGTCTTATCTCACCCCCCTTTTGTTGAAAGGTAACGGCGGGTTCGGTTCGAGGGAGGTCTCGTTTTGAAACGTCGGCCCTTGCTACTATCGTAGGGTTCGAACTACATATATGTAATTTCTGTTGATTGCGCCATCTTTTGTTTGGGGACGTCCTGAGTTATTCCTGTGTGGGGAGCGCGCTGCTCGGCCCCTCTTTTCTCCACCGTGAAGGGTGGCCCAGTTTCATGAGCTCGCCCCACAATTTGTCGGGGGATCGTTCCCAAGTTAGAGCATGCTCGGATAGTTATTCTGAATTCGCTTGGGATAGTCTTTTTCATTTAAATCTAAAGGAATTCAACTTTGGTTCGTACATGAGGTGTTGGCAAGGTCTTCGGTAGTTAGGTGAGTACGACCCGATCCGTAAGCGGGCTGTGGAGCTGTTCCCTCCTGCTGTAAACTACAACAGGATGTGCGGATTACCATCTAGGGGGCAGGTCACTCTGTCTTCCGTTACTCGTGACGTCCCGGTGCGTGCCCTCCGTGCTGAAGGATTGCAAGGTCTCTTCGGCTAGTTGGCTTCACCAGGGAAGCTGTCTCGCTGTGACCTTTGTCCGGGTGAGCGAATCCCTATCCGCCGGGCAGCCCTCCCTCTCTTCCATTGCTTTGTCATATCCCTCCATGCATCGCGGTTTGGGTTCGAGGAGAAGGTCGACGGCGAGCAGGTGGGTCGTTAGGAAGCACGTCGGTGTAGACATGCAAGCACGAGGGGGGGGGGGGGGGGCTTTTGCCTTTCCCGCCGGCAGGGATCGGTGGGGAATAGATGCCAACCTTCCCCCATTTCATCTGGTTTAGAGCAGACGGAGGGGTGGAAGGTGGGGTTCCCCTTGTGTAAGGGGAATAGCCTATTGGCAATCCGTTTGTAAGAGGAATAGCCTATCGGTGGTCGTCGCGTGGGAGCGATCGCCAATCAGGGAGGTGGGATCCATTGGTGGCCAGTGGCCTCCCTTTTGTTTGGGCGAGGCGTCTCGGCCCTTTTCCTAGTTGGTGGATGGTGCTGGGGCCGGTTTCTCGTATTTTCTAAATCTTTGTCTTTTTTCCTTCGAGAGGGTGAGGGGGGCATTTATAGGGGGGTTTTGTTGACGGTTTCCCCCTAATTAATGCGATGAGCTGACATTATTAATGGGCTCCTCAGAATCACGCCCTTTGGAAACCGCTTTTGCCCGATGGCGCCTGTGACGATTCGTCAGCCCTAATCTCTTTGGGGGGCGTATCATTATTGATGGCGCATTTCCCAAGCGTCCTTTCATTTCGTCGAGTCGCATCGGGGGGCTGCCTCATCGGGATCCAGCGTTTATCCAGTGAGCATTGTTCAGCGGTTCTGGGTTTGCGTCATGTCTGCCCCGGTTTACATGCCCTTGTCCTCTTCCCAAGGTTCGAGTTTTCAAGGATCGCGAGTCTAACAGGGCGTGGGTGTGGCTACGTGGCTAGGCCCAGCCCCAGAGGTCTGGAGGGGGGAGTGAGCGCGTAGCTCGGCCCGTGCCCTTCTCTGGTTTGAGTGGCGAGGGTTGGCCCAGCCCCAGAGGTCTGGAGGGGGGAGCGAGCGCGTAGCTCGGCCCGTGCCCTTCTCTGGTTTGGGTGGCGAGGGTTGGCCCTGCCCTAGAGGTCTCGAGGGAGAGCGAGCACGTAGCTCGGTCCGTGCCCTTATCAGGTTTGGGTGGCGAGGGTTGGCCCTGCCCCAGAGGTCTGGAGGGGGGCGCAAGCGCGTAGCTCGGCCCATACCCTTCTCTGGTTTGGGTGGCAAGGGTTGGCCCTGCCCAAGAGGTCTGGAGGGGGGAGCGAGCGCGTAGCTCGGCCCGTGCCCTTCTCTGGTTTGGGTGGCAAGGGTTTGCCCTGCCCAAGAGGTCTGGAGGGGGAGTGTAACGATGGATTTTCTCCTTGAATGTGTGGTTTTCGTCGCCATAGCTTTCACTTTCGATCGTTTCGTCGTGATTTTCTAGCTTCTTCCTTCGATCGTCGATTTCGGAGTAAGTCATTCGTGACGAGCTTCAAATCGCTCATATCGTAGAGTTAGAGTGATCTTAGAAGCCATAGGAATCTTCCCGAAGCTCTGCGATTCGAATCGGCACTTTTAGTGCATCTTAGTTGGTTCGAGAAGGGGAACCAACCGACTAGATTGAGATCTAGTCGGTCGGCAACTCTACTCAAACCGACTAGTTCCTTGGATTAATTTTACTTAAGTTACTGTTTCTGTTTAGTCGGTCTAAATTCATCTTTCGACCGACTAGTTGTTAAACTAGTCGGTTAAGTTTTGTACTCAAACCGACTAATTCTTAGTTCTTCTGTGCAGTCGAGTACTGTTCATTCTTAGTCGGTGTAAGAACGTTCGTCGACTGACTAGATAAGAAACTAGTCGGTCAGTAGTTGTTCTTTGACCGACTAAATCTAAATCCTATTTCTGTACAGGAGTTACTGTTTGGACTTAGTCGGTCTGCGTTGGTCAACCGACCGACTAGTTCCCAAACTAGTCGGTCAGTGGTTGCTCTTTGACCGACTAATCAGTTTCGAAACCCTAATTTCTGGGCAGCCGCCAGCCCATCCTATTTAAACCCCTCCCAAACGTTTTCTTCTTCTCCCTCACGACCTAAAACCCTAGTTTCTCCCCCATTGAGCCCCCTTCTACCTCAAACCCTTATTCCTTCATCCCAAGCCCAAAATCCATCATCCAAACCCTCATTCAACACATTCCACCTCTCATCTTCCTCAAAATCTCATCAAATCCCCCAAAACCCTATTCTCCAAACTTCTCCATCCATTTCCAGATCTGAACCCTAGGTTCCCCGGAGCGTTTCTTCCGTCGCCGTGGTTGCTCGACATCATTCTTCCGTTTCCTATACAGTAATAATCGATCTCTTAATGTTTTCATAACCCGTTGTGTTTTTGTGAAACCCTAATGAAATGGATGTTGTTTTGATGATTGTTTCTCCATAACAGCGACTTCCCCGTAGATTAGCGTCCGTGGGACGAACCCTCATTGATCGTCATCCTCGGTGCTAGGCAAGTGAAACTTGCCTCTCTTGATTTGGGCCATGTCTTAGGCCATTTCCTTGTTTTAGCATAAAAGAGACTAGACGGTGAAAGGATAGCCGTCTAGACGCCATTGACCTAGCTTGACAACGAAGCTTGGTCCGTCACCCTCATCTTGCTTGCATGTCATTTTTAATTACAATTAACGGTACACGAATATTTTTCATGTCATTGCATTTTGCCTGTCACGTTTAAATACAACTATCGGTACGCGAATATCTGTTCATGACATTGCAAACAATGATTGTTCACCGTGAATGTGTAGACCACGCTACAAAACTGATAGTTCCTGGCTCGTGACCAGAAGCGAGCATAATGAGTTGCTAACCCCAACGCTCGATATTGAGGCTAGGTGTCCCCTACGCCAAATACTTCCTGATTCGTGATATAGAAAACAAGCTCCCATGCGGGGCAACCCTGGCTCATTTACTGGGCTCATGTGCAGGAACCCTGGCTTGTTTACATGTGGGTATTGGGGGTAAGAGTTAAGCGGCCAATCAACTGGGAGTCTGCCCGATCAGCAGCTGCAGTAGTAAGGCGTAAACTCTGGGTTTTGGGGTAGTGTTAAGCGGCCACTCAGCGTGAATGCCAAGCCATTCAGCTGTAAGGCGTAAACATCTACAAACAACTTGAAACGTGACTAGTGAATTGATTGAGATTGTTAGTAGCTTGGCTACTCTTGTCTTGTCCCGATAATTGTTCTCTTGTACTTATTGTTTTACCATGTCTTGCTTGTGCACTCATGTTATAACTGCCATGTCATGCATACTATAACTGCTAGGTTGTTAGTTTGCCTTACTTTCAGTTTCCTTGCCCAAGTCTTTTAGACTTGCTGACATGTGCCCCTCTCTCTTTTGGGTGTCACATGTTAGGCCCAGAGCCAGAGCTTGTTACAGGGGATATGGTGTTGCTAATGCTGATGTTTGCTGTGGAGGTGAGTGGACACCAGGGGCCTGTCTTGAAGACCGCTCGTGTTCACTTCTTTGTTTAGGTTTGCTGTTAGTTGTTGGTGCGTGGCACCTTTGTATGTATGTTATACCTTGTTGGCCATGTTTGGGCCTTAGACTCTTTTTCCTTTAGACTGGTGGCTTTTCTGTGATATTGTAATTCATTCAATGGATATTCAGAGTTTTCTCTTTTGTCTCTTTCCTTTATTATTATTGTTGTTTCGTTTGCGTTGTAAGGACCTGCCATATGATAATTTATACGCTTATCAGACTTGGAGTTTCGAAGCTTCAAGTTTGAGCGGACCTTCTTACGTCTCGCCTCCACATTTTTGGAAAGCGGGGCGTGACAGGTTTTAGTGGTGGCCCATGCAGGTCCGTCTTGCAATTGCGAATTATCGGAACAACGATAATAACTATGGAATGTCCATTAAATAAATTGCAACATCCGAGTCTATAGCCTTGAGTCTAGTAGTTCTCCTATGTCACTAGGTGGTAGGAAGACTTAGTTAGACGTCCGTGCTTGCTAGTTAGAGGCCCCTGATTGTTAGTTAGACTCCCCGCTAGGAGTTGATTTGGTCGTCGTAGGAGTTACCTTAGTGGTTCCTGTCTAGCTTTGACTAGGATAGACTTCTAGAATTCTTTGGTCTCTCGCTTTGGTTCATCGATTTCGGACCAAGCTGAACTCTTTTCATCGCTGTCTATCCCTAGGGAGTCTTAGCGCTTAGTTCCATAATCTTTAGTTGGTTGACCGTAGGAGTTTCCGTAGATTTTCCTAAGTCATAACCTAGGCGTATTTATGTTTTGATCATCCGACCAAATCCCTTGCCTCGATTCCCACGACCACCACATTTCGATAATCGTTGATCCTTCGAATGTCCCCATTCGCAAGGCTTAATTTCTTTTAAAGTTATTTTCGATTTCCCTTATTAAAGTTTTCGCTAAGTTTAAATTTTGTTTTAAACCCGCTACGTATATACTTAAATTTCTCACCTTTCAATTGAGTCAAAATTCCTTGTAGATTTCGGAGTCTAATGGTTGTAATTCTAATCTATAATTTCGCATTTCGGTTTAAGGACTCTATTACTATTTGAAGAAAAAAAAAATTCGACATACCATTTTTCTAACTATGAGATCCATTTTAACCGCATAGCATACATACTTTAAAATCTTTTCCAAGATAAATAGAACTTCAATTATTTTCATATATCAGTACTAGGTTCATTGTACTCGTACTTTAAGGTCTTGTATAAATCAGTTGTTTGGCAAATCCGGTTCCCTCTAAAAAGTACTTTAAATGTTATTTATTTGGAATTTCTCTTTAGTTTTAAAACTTGTAAACACTATAGTTGATCGGATTCCATTTCTGCCGAAGTATTGTATTAAGCTACTGCCGTAAATTGTTTTCGAACCTCTCCGTTGCAAATCTTGACTTTTCTGAAGGTATCCTTTCGACTTCCTTTTTCCTAAGTTTACATTTGTTCGGAACTTTAAAATGTGTATACTTCTACCTCATACCCTTCTTTGACTTAAATTTATTTATTTATTTGAATTTCGAAAGTTTTGACGAGATTTGATTACTGTTTATAATGTTTTTCCAGCCTTTACTTTCATACCTATTTAAATATCTCATCCCTTTTCATATATCAATTTAGTTCAGTGCGTATTCTATTTTTCCCAATTCGATTTATAAGCTTTTCCTTTCTTATTTATGTCATTCAAATGATACATCACGCTCCCTTAATATACCTTCCGAGTCACACATAATTTTAGCTTTCAACAAACCAAAGATATGTTCAACATTTTCTCTATTACAATTTTTGGAAAATTACGTTTTCGTAACCATTTTCTGACCTGGACCTTCCATAATTTGGTTTTTAAGCTTATTACGAATTTTTATAAACCTACTACTAAGTTTTTCGTTCACCATACATGCTTTAGAATAATCTCTGGACTAAATTGAATTTCGAATATTTTCATATATCCGTGCTAGGCTCATTAGCCCGTATGTTAAGAGCTTTGTGTAAAACGATTTCTTTTGGCAAATCCTGGTTACACTAAAAGGTAGTTTCAATATTGATTATTTAAGCTTTTCCTGGCTTAAAGACCTTGAAAGTATTTAGCACGAGTTTAAAATTCTTTAGTTAATTTAATTTCGTTTCAAAACTTTTGCCGACATTTTTAAATCACCGCCGTATAATACTTTCTAAAACTACGTCCTTAATGTTCGTATGAACGCTTTACTTCCTTTCATAATGATTTCCGTTAAGCCAATAAATCATTTCCTCTGACTATGTGTTTTCAACTCAACCTTACTTCGAACAACTTGTTTTATCGATCTTCAAATATCGTTTAAACGGAGGACTCCAACTTTTCAAAATATGACCGTTTTATACTTTTAGTGTTTTTGACCTTCGCTATTCAAGTACTATTTCCGAAAACTTATGAGAGTAATATTTACATCTTCTCCCCGCCTAAACATCCACAATTGTATCTCAGTTCCACTTGATCTACTTACCTCCTTGCCCTCGCCCTACCTGAACCCATTTTTACGATCTTGTTTCGTTAGGCCATCTAATCTTGGTTTCCTTCCTTCTGCTTAGTTATCCCACTAGTGGTTGCTGTTGTTTACGTCACGCCAGTTAGTAGTGGGTCCTTAGACTTTTGGTGATGTTGTCATAGCGCATGTACCTAAGTTGAGTATGTAGGCTTGAAGAGTGTGCCCCCTATAGCATGATAATGTTTGCCTATTGTGTGATATATACATACTCAGAGTTATTCATGATGTTATGAAATTGTAAGTGTGTTAATATTTATGGATATGTGCGAGGATAGCTATACCACTCTAGGGGCGTCTATGTATATAAGATTCTGTATCGGAATGTCTGAATAGGGTGTATGTAGTTGGAGATACTTATGATGGTTGAAATAATATGATTGGTGAAACTATATGTATGCTGGGTGTGATAATAATAGGTGTACGTATAGTTCAAGGTGGGTAGGTCTATTATGTGACCTATGTGTTGTACGCGGGAGTGTGTGCTCGTACGTAGTTACGTATTATGCGTAGACGTGAGTAGTTATGTAATTGCTGCGTGAGTATATAGGTGATATATATATGGTAGTAGAAATATAATTTTGATTGGTATTGCTTGCTATCGTGGATGTCGTATGCGTGTATACCATGAGGTATACACGGCCATTGCATAATCTTGACTAATGGATGAAGTAAGTGTATTGGTGTGCCAATTATAGATGGATGGATATGATATGAATATATGATACATGTATGTGACTATACGATGACTGTACTTATTAGGGGGAATAATGTAATTATAGGTGTGCTAATGTTTGTAATAATATCATGGTATATGAAGTGATTGAAATATGCGATATTACCTGATTAGATATTAAGGGTATTGACATTTAGATATGTATGTGGTTATGTTGGTAGACATGTATGCATTAGATAGTATTGGCATATGTATGGATGCTGTGTTACGTATATAGAATATTCTGCTATGATTTGAGTCTCACTCAAGCTTGAGTGGGTATACTCTATGTACATTGGTGACTTTATATGTGGTTGGTGTATGGTGATGGATGATGTATGTATAATGTTTGGGTTGTTTGTGCCTGGTTGTGTTACGCACACGATTGTGGGTGGCTATACCAATATATAGTTATATGAGTTGGTCTTGTGGTATAGTTATTCACTAAGGACTTGGTTGCGTGAATATATGTGCGCTAGCTAAACTAGGTGCGTAGATGTGCTAAGCGTATAGTGGTGTGATTGGTATATATATGAATGAAATATTAGCGTGTGTGGGTGTGCACCATGCACGGGTGAGTATGTGATAGTTATAGGAATTGGTGACTATGGTATGTGTGGTGTGTCGTGATTATAGCTATAGTACTATATATGAAGTGATAATATGGTGAAATGTGTGCATGCATTTGAATGATTATAAATTGTGAAATTATAATGATGGTGAATGTATATTAGATATAGTGAACTTGTTTTACCAATTGTATGGTGTGATTTCACATGTTGATTGTTTGGCGTATACTAGGAGATATAGGGACTAGTGTATTCTTATTGTCTTGTCCATAGGTAGTTACCTATACGTGTAGATTCTGATGGTATTTTCTAGTGTGAAATTATTTTCATATAAGTAAGAGAGACTTGGTTATTGTCATATAGTGTGTAATAAGTGTTTTATAGTTATATAGAATATACTTGCCTATATGAATGATTTGAATACGTGAATGGAGTTGTTTGATTATAATAATAAGTATAAGTGTACTATATGCGTGAATATATATTTACTTCCGTGGTGTTAATAATTAACTACCTAGAGTATATATATATAAGCACTTGAAATGAATGTACTTGGTTGAAATTTTGATGTGATATTGATTGAGGGTAGTTACTAGGGTGACTAGATATGTTAGAAAGTCCGAGGACGGACTTTATTCTAAGGTGGGTAGGATGTAACGACTGGTTTTCGTGTAATTGGATTATCTATATCAAAATAAATGCTTGGTGGATTTTCTCCTTGAATGTGTGGTTTTCGTCGCCATAGCTTTCACTTTCGATCGTTTCGTCCTGATTTTCTAGCTTCTTCCTTCGATCGTCGATTTCGGAGTAAGTCATTCGTGACGAGCTTCAAATCGCTCATATCTTAGAGTTAGAGTGATCTTAGAAGCCATAGGAATCTTCCCGAAGCTCTGCGATTCGAATCGGCACTTTTAGTGCATCTTAGTTGGTTCGAGAAGGGGGAACCAACCGACTAGATTGAGATCTAGTCGGTCAGCAACTCTACTCAAACCGACTAGTTCCTTGGATTAATTTTACTTAAGTTACTGTTTCTGTTTAGTCGGTCTAAGTTCATCTTTCGACCGACTAGATGCCGACTAGATGAGAAACTAGTCGGTCAGTAGTTGTTCTTTGACCGACTAAATCTAAATCCTATTTCTGTACAGGAGTTACTGTTTGGACTTAGTCGGTCTGCGTTGGTCAACCGACCGACTAGTTCCCAAACTAGTCGGTCAGTGGTTGCTCTTTGACCGACTAATCAGTGTCGAAACCCTAATTTCTGGGCAGCCGCCAGCCCTTCCTATTTAAACCCCTCCCAAATGTTTTCTTCTTCTCCCTCACGACCTAAAACCCTAGTTTCTCCCCCATTGAGCCCCCTTCTACCTCAAACCCTTATTCCTTCATCCCAAGCCTAAAATCCATCATCCAAACCCTCATTCAACACATTCCACCTCTCATCTTCCTCAAAATCTCATCAAATCCCCCAAAACCCTATTCTCCAAACTTCTCCATCCATTTCCAGATCTGAACCCTAGGTTCCCCGGAGCGTTTCTTCCGTCGCCGTGGTTGCTCGGCATCATTCTTCCGTTTCCTATACGGTAATAATCGATCTCTTAATGTTTTCATAACCCGTTGTGTTTTTGTGAAACCCTAATGAAATGGATGGTGTTTTGATGATTGTTTCTCCATAACAGCGATTCCCCGTAGATTAGCGTCCGTGGGACGAACCCTCGTTGATCGTCATCCTCGGTGCTAGGCAAGTGAAACTTGCATCTCTTGATTTGGGCCATGTCTTAGGCCATTTCCTTGTTTTAGCGTAAAAGAGACTAGATGGTGAAAGGACAGCCGTCTAGACGCCATTGACCTAGCTTGACAACGAAGCTTGGTCCGTCACCCTCATCTTGCTTGCATGTCATTTTTAATTACAATTAACGGTACGCGAATATTGTTCATGTCATTGTATTTTGCCTGTCACGTTTAAATACAACTATCGGTACACGAATATCTGTTTATGACATTGCAAACAATGATTGTTCACCATGAATGTGTAGACCACGCTACAAAACTGATAGTTCCTGGCTCGTGACCAGAAGCGAGCATAATGAGTTGCTAACCCCAACGCTCGATATTGAGGCTAGGTGTCCCCTACGCCAAACACTTCCTGATTCGTGATATAGAAAACAAGCTCCTGTGCGGGGCAACCCTGGCTCATTTACTGGGCTCATGTGCAGGGACCCTGGCTTGTCTACATGTGGGTATTGGGGGTAAGAGTTAAGCGGCCAATCAACTGGGAGTATGCCTGATCAGCAACTGCAGTAGTAAGGCGTAAACTCTGGGTTTTGGGGTAGTGTTAAGCGGCCACTCAGCGTGAATGCCAAACCATTCAGCTGTAAGGCGTAAACATCTACAAACAACTTGAAACGTGACTAGTGAATTGATTGAGATGGTTAGTAGCTTGGCTACTCTTGTCTTGTCCCGATAATTGTTCTCTTGTACTTATTGTTTTACCATGTCTTGCTTGAGAACTCATGTTATAACTGCCATGTCATGCATACTATAACTGCTAGGTTGTTAGTTGCCTTACTTTCAGTTTCCTTGCCCAAGTCTTTTAGACTTGCTGACATGTGCCCCTCTCTCTTTTGGGTGTCACATGTTAGACGCAGAGCCAGAGCTTGTTGCAGGGGATATGGTGTTGCTGATGCTGATGTTTGCTGTGGAGGTGAGTGGACACCAGGGGCCTGTCTTGAAGACCGCTTGTGTTCACTTCTTTGTTTAGGTTTGCTGTTAGTTGTTGGTGCGTGGCACCTTTGTATGTATGTTATACCTTGTTGGCCATGTTTGGGCCTTAGACTCTTTTTCCTTTAGCCTGGTGGCTTTTCTGTGATATTGTAATTCATTCAATGGATACTCAGAGATTTCTCTTTTGTCTCTTTCCTTTATTATTATTGTTGTTTCGTTTGCGTTGCAAGGACCTGCCATATGATAATTTATACGCTTATCAGACTTGGAGTTTCGAAGCTTCAAGTCTGAGCGGACCTTCTCACGTCTCGCCTCCACATTTTTGGGAAGCGGGGCGTGACAGGGAGAGAGCACGTAGCTCAGCCCGTGCCCTTCTCTAGTTTGGGTGGCGAGGGTTGGCCCTGCCCCAGATGTCTGGAGGGGGGAGCGAGCGGGTAGCTCGGCCCGTGCCCTTCTTTGGTTTGGGTGGCGAGGGTTGGCCCTGTCCCAGAGGTCTGGAGGGGGGAGCGAGCGCGTAGCTCGGCCCGTGACCTTCTCTGGTTTGGGTGGCGAGGGTTGGCCCTGCCCTAGAGGTCTGGAGGGGGGAACGAGCACGTAGCTCGGCCCGTGCCCTTCTCTGGTTTGGGTGGCGAGGGTTGGCCCTGCCCCAGAGGTCTGGAGGGGGGAGCGAGCACGTAGCTCGGCCCGTGCCCTTCTCTGGTTTGGGTGGCGAGGGTTGGCCCTGCCCCAGAGGTCTGGAGGGGGGGGGGGGGGAACGAGCGCGTAGCTCGGCCCGTGCCCTTCTCTGGTTTGGGTGGCGAGGGTTGGCCCTGCCCCAGAGGTCTGAAGGGGAGGAGCGAGCGCGTAGCTCGGTCCGTGCCCTTCTCTGGTTTGGGTGGCGAGGGTTGGCCATACCCCAGAGGTCTGGAGGTGGGGGAGCGAGCGTGTAGCTCGGCCCGTGCCCTTCTCTGGTTTGGGTGATGAGGGTTGGCCCTGCCCAAGAGGTCTGGAGGGGGAAGCGAGCGCGTAGCTCGGCCCGTGCCCTTCTCTGGTTTGGGTGGCGAGGGTTAGCCCTGTCCCAGAGGTCTGGAGGGGGGAGCGAGCGTGTAGCTTGTCCCGTGCCCTTCTCTGGTTTGGGTGACGAGGGTTGGCCCTGCCCCAGAGGTCTGGAGGGGGGAGCGAGCGCGTAGCTCGGCCCGTGCCCTTCTCTGGTTTGGGTGGCGAGTGTTGGCCCTGCCCCAGAGGTCTGGAGGGGGGGAGCGAGCACATAGCTCAGCCCCTGTCCTTCTCTGGTCTGGGTGGCAAGGGTTGGCCCTGCCCCAGAGGTCTGTAGGGTGGGAACGAACGCGTAGCTCGGTCCGTGCCCTTCTCTAGTTTGGGTGGCGAGGGTTGGCCCTGCCCCAGAGGTCTGGAGGGGGACGAGCATGTTGCTCGGTCTGTGTCCTTCTCTGGTTTGGGTGGCGAGGGTTGGTCCTGTCCCAGAGGTCTGGAGGGGGGAGCGAGCACGTAGCTCGGCCCGTGCCCTTCTCTGGTTTCGGTGGTGAGGGCCCTGCACCAGAGGTCTGGAGGGGGGAGCGAGCGCATAGCTCGGCCTGTGCCCTTCTCTGGTTTGGATGGCGAGGGTTAGCCCTACCCCAGAGGTCATGAGGGGGGAGCGAGCGCGTAGCCTGGCCCGTGCCCTTCTCTGGTTTAGGTGGCGAGGGTTGGCCCTGCTGTAGAGGTCTGGAGGGGGGAGCGAGCGCGTAGCTCGACCCGTACCCTTCTCTGGTTTGGGTGGCGAGGGTTGGCCCTGCCCCAGAGGTCTGGAGGGGTGGAGCGAGCACGTAGCTCAGCCCGTGCCCTTCTCTGGTTTGGGTTGCGAGGGTTGGCTCTGCCCCAGAGTTCTGGAGGGGGAGCGAGCGCGTATCTCGGCCCGTGCCCTTCTCTGATTTGGGTGGCGAGGGTTGGCCATGCCCCAGAGGTCAGGAGGGGGGAGCGAGCGCGTAGCTCGGCCCGTACCATTTTCTGGTTTGGGTGGCGAGGGTTGGCCCTGCCCCAGAGGTCTGGAGGGGGGAGCGAGCACGTATCTCGGCCCGTGCCCTTCTCTGGTTTGGGTGGCGAGGGTTGGCCCTGCCCCAGAGGTCTGGAAGGGGGTGAGCATGTTGCTCGGCCCGTGCCCTTCTCTGGTTTGGGTGGCGAGGGTTGGCTCTGCCCCAGAGGTCTAGAGGGGGGAGCGAGCGCGCAGCTCGGCCCGAGCCCTTCTCTGGTTTGGGTGGCGAGGGTTGGCCCTGCCCCAGAGGTCTAGAGGGGGGCGAGCATGTAGCTCGGCCCATGCCCTTCTCTTGTTTGGGTGGCGAGGGTTGGCCCTGCTACAGAGGTCTGGAGGGGGGAGCGAGCGCGTAGCTCGGCCCGTGCCCTTCTCTGGTTTGGGTGGCGAGGGTTGGCCCTGCCACAGAGGTCTGAAGAGGGGAGCGAGCACGTAGCTCGGCCTGTGCCCTTCTCTGGTTTGGGTGGCGAGGGTTGGCCCTGCCCCAGAGGTCTGCAGGGAGAGCGGGCACGTAGCTCGGCCCGTGCCCTTCTCGGGTTTGGGTGGCGAGGGTTGGCCCTGCCCCAGAGGTCTGGTGGGGGGAGCGAGGGCGTAGCTCGGCCCGTGCCCTTCTCTGGTTTGGGTGGCGCGGGTTGGCCCTCCCACATAGGTCTGGAGGGGGGCGAGCGTGTAGCTCGGCCCATGCCCTTCTCTGCTTTGGGTGGCGAGGGTTAGACCTGTCCTAGAGGTCTGGAGGGGGGAGCGAGAGCGTATCTCAGCCCGTGCCCTTCTCTAGTTTGGGTGGGGAGGGTTGGCCCTGCCCCCAGAGGTCTCTGGAGGGGGCGAGCGCGTAGCTCGGCCCGTGCCCATCTCTGGTTTGGGTGGGGAGGGTTGGCCCTGCCCCCGAGGTCTGGAGGGGGGACGAGGGCGTAGCTCGGCCCGTGCCCTTCTCTAGTTTGTGTGGCGAGGGTTGGCCCTGCCCCAGAGGTCTGGAGCGGGGGAGCGAGCGCATAGCTCGGCCCGTGCTCTTCTCTGTTTGGGTGGCGAGGGTTGGCCCTGCCCCAGAGGTCTTGAGGGGGAGAGCGAGCGCGTGGCTCGGCCCGTGCCCTTCTCTGGTTTGGGTGGCGAGGGTTGGCCCTGCCCCAGAGGTCTAGAAGGGGAGCGAGCGCGTAGCTTGGCCCATGCCGTTCTCTGGTTTGGGTGGCGAGGGTTGTCCCTGCACCAGAGGTCTGGAGGGGGAAGCGAGCGCGTAGCTCTGCCTGTGCCCTTCTCTGGCTTGGGTGGCGGGGTTGGCCCTGCCCCAGAGGTCTGGAGGGGGAAGCGAGCACGTAGCTCGGCCCGTGCCCTTCTCTGGTTCAGGTGGCAAGGGTTTGCCCTGCCCCAGAGGTCTGGAGGGGGAGCGAGCACGTTGCTCGGCCTGTGCCCTTCTCTCGTTTGGGTGGCAAGGGTTGGCCCTGCCCCAGAGGTCTGGAGGGGGGAGCGAGCGCGTTGCTCGGCCCGTGCCCTTCTCTCGTTTGGGTGGCGAGGGTTGGCCCTGCCCAGAGGTCTGGAGGGGGGAGCAAGTGCGTAGCTCGGCCCGTGCCCTTCTCTTGTTTGGGTGGGAGGGTTGGCCCTGCCCCAGACGTCTGGAGGGGGGAGCGAGCGGGTAGCTCGGCCCGTGCCCTTCTCTGGTTTGGGTGGCGAGGGTTGGCCCTGTCCCAGAGGTCTGGAGGGGGGAGCGAGCGCGTAGCTCGGCCCGTGACCTTCTCTGGTTTGGGAGGCGTGGGTTGGCCCTGCCCCAGAGATCTAGAGGGGGGAACGAGCACGTAGCTCGGCCCGTGCCCTTCTCTGGTTTGGGTGTGATCGCGCCCGGAATGCAACCCAAGAGCACGACCAAAGAATTGATCGGCCCCGGATGTACACCCGGAGAACGATTGTAGTTTTACCGCAAGCGCACGGTGTAGTGGCGAGCGGGTATCGAACACGAGGAGGTGGTGTTGAGCTCCAATCTATCCTAGGTTGGTTTGACTACGAATGTATTATTGGTGGAGATGGCTATGGTATGATATAATGGAAATGGTGGTGGATGTCGGTGTCGATGATAAAGAAATCGGTCAAATATCGATTCAAATACAATATAATAAAAGAGGGAATTTGCCTTGCGGCGATCCTGTCACAATCGTCGGGCAAAGTACGTGGATTTTAAGATAATAAAAGTGTCTAGGGCTAGGGAATCCTCACTACGGACCGTCATGCATCATCGTGAATAGTGAATCTCAATATTGCTAGACTTGCATTGAGGTGAACTAGTCGTAACTGAATAGAGAACCAAGCTCACGCTCTCACGCTATTGCCGGTCTATAGCGAACTTAGGATAGGGCCCAATCTCTTGCAAACCCTAGCCTAAGCCACTAGCATTAGGATCGACATCATCGTCCAATCGCTCCTCGAGCCCACTCTCGTGCAAACTCGAGTCACGATCTAGGTTGTGATAGTTCGTATTCGTCCAATCTCTTGCAAACGAATATTGGTATAGGTTTACAATTAAAAATCCTAGCTTTGGTCCAATCTCTTGCAAACCAAGTCTAGAGAAATCCAATTGTAAATCTAAATCGAATATCTAGGCCTTCCCATCGATTAGAATCCAATCTCTTGCAAATCCCAAATCGATGGAAATCCCTAGCTATCCGTAGTAAATCAATCACAACCTAACCTCCTAGCAATTCTAGTAATTTAGAAATTCATTCATCACAAATATGAAATTAGATCCATAGGGTTCATCCCCAAACCCTAGAACAACAAATCTACTCTAGCATAGCAACAAGGATATATGAATCAATAAAAATCATTGCTTGCATACAAAAAGATAGAAAAACAAAGATTCAAATAAAAAGAAGAAAATACTTAGATTGATGAAGATCTTCAATCCAAAATACAAGCTTTTAGATCCAAGAGGGGGCCTAGGGCATGGCCTAACCTCTAAAATAATCCTAAGAAAAACATATCAGGGCTAAGAAAATACAATGGGGCTCCCTCTCTAATGGTGGCTACAAACCCCTTAAATACTCTCCCAAAACCCTAGCAAATAACCCTAGAAAACCCCTCAAATCCGTGCCCAAAAACAGCCCAAACCGCAACTTAAAATCTGGGCCCAGGCCGCACTCGGCCGAGTGGAATATGTGACCCGGCCGAGTGGAAATTCCAACACTGCAGCATCAACTTGCAGAAATTCTCCAGATTTCATCCGACCTCTGATTTGCGCGTTCTTGGCGGCGTTGGAACCTTCATGAAGTCTACTATCCATAAAAAATATGAGAAAAATTCTTTGATTGCTGGAATGATAGCAGATTTCAAAAGAGTGAGAGGCTGTCTGAAAATCTGGGCGCTGCGTGTCCTCGGCATCACTCGGCCGAGTTGACTTCTCTACTCGGTCGAGTGTGCTTCTCTACTCGGCCGAGTGATAGACCCTGTAAAATTCCAGTAAGTTAGGGGTCTTGGGGGGTCTGTCTTCGGAGGTGACGCGGCCGAGTGGCTTTACTCGCTCGGCCGCGGGGCATTCGATACTCGGCCGAGTCGGAACCTTCAATCGCCTGACGGATTCCAGTAAGTCTGAGATTTTTGCTTGCCGTCGTCGTGATGCCACTCGGGCGGGTGGTGTCTCCGTGCTCGGCCGAGTGGGCTGGCGATGCTCGGCCGAGTGCACGCTGATACTCAATCTGCTGCGTGTCCGATCTGGCCGGCCGAGCGGGCTTCTTTGCTCGGCCGAGTGACTCCTTCACTCGGCCGAGTGGCATGCTAAAATGCCCAATCTTCTTCGTTTCTCCTCCTCGTCGCTCCTACGGAGTTCCTTCTTCTTCCACCTGTCTCCCATCGCCGAATAGCCCTCAAAAGAGCCTTGGGTGACGCTCCGAAGTGGGTGCAAGTCCCTAAAGCTCATTTTTGCTCCCGATCGCTCCATATTTCCTGAAATCTGACAAAAAACAAGAAATAGTGAAAAGTAACACAATATCATCGAATAATCGTGAAAATCGCAATATGAGCAACCGAAATGGCATGCAAATATGTAGAAAAAAGGTGTAAAATATGGACCGATCAAAATCCCCCAAGCTTGCCTCTTACTCGTCCTCGAGGAAGAAAAGTAGAGAGACGAACTCGGGAGATGAAAACAAAGAAAATGAAATGGAAAAGAAATAACACGAGGTGGAAGGGGTCGCTAGATTATTCCCTCAGATCTCAAGCCATAAGCTACACATCACGATAACTTGGGAAATACGAATCACATGATATAAAGATTTCATATCTTACATAAACATGGTACTTGCAAGCTTTTAAGAACAACAAAAGGGATTCTCTAAATTCATACAATCAATTCATATCCACGTCACGCATTTCATAGGATTTAATATACAAATGTTGGCAATGCACTTTTCAATCAAAAGTTATAAATGAAGCATATAAGATACACACCAAGTATGCAATAGAGAATAGAATAAGAGTCATGGCATTCACATATTTATTTCAAATCATGAAAAATCTCCATATCTAATATATTTTGCAAAGTCTAAGCATTATCGAATATTCCCATTCATGCACGTCTCCACTCTAATGTCATACTCACTCATATGGTCAAATGAATTCACCCCCCAGGCTTAGCTTGAGGCATCGCATCTAAAGGAATATGATAGTGGAAAATGGGATTTTTGCCTTGGTTTTCCCAAGTATTTTGTGGCTCCAATAATAAGATAGAGAAACATTTTTCTTTTTTTTCTTTTTGAACTATTTGTTTCTCATTTTTCTTTTTGGATTTTTGTAGGAGCTATATGATTTGTATTTTTGGATTTTGGCTCCTTTTTGGCTTTTTGGACTTTTTGGAGCTAACTTTTTCTTTTGTGGGGATTTTTTGGGAAATAGATGCGATATAAGTAGCTTTAGGAGGTGAACTCAAGTGACATGTAGAGAATAAAAAGATATATGTGGAGAAAGAAATAATGTAACACTCGGTTCACTATAAGATGTGCACGAACGGTTCAATAAAATAATACTTCAACTAAAACTCATATGTAAGCATGGATATTCTCAATCATATCAATAAATAGTGAAGTCAAGCAGTAAAGTTTACCACCATATCAGGCATGCAACAGAAGGTGAATAAGACAATAAAACCGATGCTTCAGATATACTAATGATGCGTGAATCTTGGTGCATTTCCAACAAAAGCATACCAAACACTAATCAATACATTCAGCTTCAATTAATATCATGCATTCATGTAGAGGAATCGTCAAAAGAAATAGATTTGCAAGCACATGTGAATAGCAAGACTATGGAATATTCTAAGTAGCATGGCAAGGAATAATAAGCATCGTGATGGCTACTTAAGCAATAAGAGATATCATCATAAGGAACGCATCTAGCAAAAGAAGAGAAAGGAAAATAAAGAAATAAGAAAAAATAAAAGAGAGGAAAGAAAAGAAAAACAAGCACACAACATGATGCATGAACACACATAAAAGGAAAATAAGATGGAAAATTCAAAAAGATGATGCAAAATTTTGAAAAATTCTAAAAAACCCTAAAATAAAGTAAAAATGCAACTAATGCATCTAAATGGCATGGAAATGCACTCCCCCAAGCTTAAACTTCACATTGTCCTCAATGTGATCATAATGAAAGAATATGAGGAACAACTATAATAATAAGGGGGTGAATGAAAAATGATGAAATGAATGACATGAAATCCTAATGCAACTACATGCACATACAATGATGCATGAGAGCGCTTTCCCCTAAGCTTATACCAAACAATCCTATTCAAATGACTTGACCAAAAATGTCATGGCTTTGCAAAGCGATATCAAGTCAAACAAATAAGAAAGTGAGGTTTCACTTGAACGAAATGCTCGATGGTGGTGAGCAAAAGGATGTGACACATCAAAATATGAAGAGGGGAATTAATATATATAATGGGTTTAGGGTGTAAATGATTATTGTGGCCATCATATGAGGTGATATTTATTCAAGAAAATCTATACGGTCCTCTCGCTATCGAGAGAATTCGTGTTTATTTAAAGCATAAAAATTTCTACACTACTGGATTGATATCACCTATAGCAAAAGGCGGATCCAGTATCTTTGTCGGTGCAGGCAACTGCTCCAACTGCTCTTTCCGTGGCTCCGCCAGACGCGTGTGTCCACGGACTCCATCAGACTCCAGCAATGCGGCTCCCAGCACCTCTCTAAGGACTCCACCTGTACCCTGCAAGAGATAAGCCGCATCAATCTGATGTGGATAATTCTTCCCCAAAATAAATGTATTCCAAAGAGGGTCATCAACATAAGTATTTAAACTTAAAGACGGGTGACAACACTTCCCTGGAAATAAATCTCCACTCTCGTATACCACGTCGATCAACTCCTCATTATTCGCCTCAGGTTGTTCAGGTAGCTTGGGCATATAAGCGTAGGTCTCATCAGGAAGCTCCTCATCATCGTCAGACTTATCCCATCGCACCTCCTGATCATATTCAATAGCATCCACGGGTGCTAACTCCTCGCTCTCCTCCTCGTATACGTCCCATCGTACCTCTTGATCGTATGTACATGAATCCTGCAAAAGGCACGATGAGTCGCCAAAATCTGAATCATAAAAAACGTCATACACGGGAGGAGAATCAAATGTAGGAGATGAGTGAGTAAAGAGATCTCCCTGAAGGGGAGCCATAAGCTCTGTGGGATTGTCCTCAACATCAGTGGAAGCGTGGTCCTCGGAGGGATGCTCAGCCTCTGTAGAAGGTGGGGATGGCTGCGGTAGCTCGAAAGGAGGGGGGCACAATTTGGGCTCCATCTGTGTGCAGATGTCATCGTCCAAAGTCACTTCCTCCTCGATGGTCTGCTCCACTACTGTATGCATGACCTCCACAATTATATCCTCTGATGGTATAGGCTGCTCTGACTCAGGTGGGTGGCAGGGGGAGGCGACGCCGGCATAAGGTGGCTCTATAGGCTCATGTATCTCGACCATGGTGTAAAAATGGGTCTTGTGCCCCTCAATTAGAGCGTAGACTCCATCATCAATTGTGCCGGAAATTCGAACTATGTCGACAATGTTTCTCAATAGGTCCGTGTATGTGTCCTCCTTTGGCAACTCAGATGTCTCTATTTGTGGAGTGTTGATGGTATAAAGGTGGATATGATCACCTTCAAGTGAAGCATACACTCCATCTATGATAGTACCTGCGCTAGAGACATTAGCCATAACAAAATCGATAAATACTTGGTCGTATGGTATACTTACCGTAATGGTTAGTGAACCGGTAGATCGAGCATCATCTATCATTTGCTCCAAGGCTGCTGCCAACTGTAGATCACTGAACTTCCCCACTTGCATCCTCTTCAAAAACTCACGTGAGGGTCCCTGTAGCCTTCTAGTGAAGATATCAAATAGCGTGGAGTCATTCCACTCATGGTCTGACTCTGTCTGGAACATGTCTAACATTCCTTCAAACCTAGACAAGGCTTCCCCAAAGGATTCTCCATCAGCCTGATAGAATGCAGCGAGATATATGTAGGATTGTATAGAGCCCGCTCGCATTTTCTTTGGAAGCCCCATCGCTGCAACAACTGTACCTGATCAATCAAAGTAAACAACCTGGAAAAGACGTCAGTGGTACAAGGAGAGATAAAGATAATAATAACATGTGGTGGGAAAAAATCTCTCTCAATGTTTTTTTTTGATTTTTTTTAATGTAGTCTAATCAACCTAATTGTGACAAATTGGCACCCAACGGGAAACACCTCCCCGGCAACGGCGCCAAAAACTTGATCGCGCCCGGAATGCAACCCAAGAGCACGACCAAAGACTTGATCGGCCCCGGATGTACACCCGGAGAACGATTGTAGTTTTACCGCAAGCGCACGGTGTAGTGGCGAGCGGGTATCGAACACGAGGAGGTGGTGTTGAGCTCCAATCTATCCTAGGTTGGTTTGACTACGAATGTATTATTGGTGGAGATGGCTATGGTATGATATAATGGAAATGGTGGTGGATGTCGGTGTCGATGATAAAGAAATCGGTCAAATATCGATTCAAATACAATATAATAAAAGAGGGAATTTGCCTTGCGGCGATCCTGTCACAATCGTCGGGCAAAGTACGTGGATTTTAAGATAATAAAAGTGTCTAGGGCTAGGGAATCCTCACTACGGACCGTCATGCATCATCGTGAATAGTGAATCTCAATATTGCTAGACTTGCATTGAGGTGAACTAGTCGTAACTGAATAGAGAACCAAGCTCACGCTCTCACGCTATTGCCGGTCTATAGCGAACTTAGGATAGGGCCCAATCTCTTGCAAACCCTAGCCTAAGCCACTAGCATTAGGATCGACATCATCGTCCAATCGCTCCTCGAGCCCACTCTCGTGCAAACTCGAGTCACGATCTAGGTTGTAATAGTTCGTATTCGTCCAATCTCTTGCAAACGAATATTGGTATAGGTTTACAATTAAAAATCCTAGCTTTGGTCCAATCTCTTGCAAACTAAGTCTAGAGAAATCCAATTGTAAATCTAAATCGAATATCTAGGCCTTCCCATCGATTAGAATCCAATCTCTTGCAAATCCCAAATCGATGGAAATCCCTAGCTATCCGTAGTAAATCAATCACAACCTAACCTCCTAGCAATTCTAGTAATTTAGAAATTCATTCATCACAAATATGAAATTAGATCCATAGGGTTCATCCCCAAACCCTAGAACAACAAATCTACTCTAGCATAGCAACAAGGATATATGAATCAATAAAAATCATTGCTTGCATACAAAAAGATAGAAAAACAAAGATTCAAATAAAAAGAAGAAAATACTTAGATTGATGAAGATCTTCAATCCAAAATACAAGCTTTTAGATCCAAGAGGGGGCCTAGGGCATGGCCTAACCTCTAAAATAATCCTAAGAAAAACATATCAGGGCTAAGAAAATACAATGGGGCTCCCTCTCTAATGGTGGCTACAAACCCCTTAAATACTCTCCCAAAACCCTAGCAAATAACCCTAGAAAACCCCTCAAATCCGTGCCCAAAAACAGCCCAAACCGCAACTTAAAATCTGGGCCCAGGCCGCACTCGGCCGAGTGGAATATGTGACCCGGCCGAGTGGAAATTCCAACACTGCAGCATCAACTTGCAGAAATTCTCCAGATTTCATCCGACCTCTGATTTGTGCGTTCTTGGCGGCGTTGGAACCTTCATGAAGTCTACTATCCATAAAAAATATGAGAAAAATTCTTTGATTGCTGGAATGATAGCAGATTTCAAAAGAGTGAGAGGCTGTCTGAAAATCTGGGCGCTGCGTGTCCTCGGCATCACTCGGCCGAGTTGACTTCTCTACTCGGTCGAGTGTGCTTCTCTACTCGGCCGAGTGATAGACCCTGTAAAATTCCAGTAAGTTAGGGGTCTTGGGGGGTCTGTCTTCGGAGGTGACGCGGCCGAGTGGCTTTACTCGCTCGGCCGCGGGGCATTCGATACTCGGCCGAGTCGGAACCTTCAATCGCCTGACGGATTCCAGTAAGTCTGAGATTTTTGCTTGCCGTCGTCGTGATGCCACTCGGGCGGGTGGTGTCTCCGTGCTCGGCCGAGTGGGCTGGCGATGCTCGGCCGAGTGCACGCTGATACTCAATCTGCTGCGTGTCCGATCTGGCCGGCCGAGCGGGCTTCTTTGCTCGGCCGAGTGACTCCTTCACTCGGCCGAGTGGCATGCTAAAATGCCCAATCTTCTTCGTTTCTCCTCCTCGTCGCTCCTACGGAGTTCCTTCTTCTTCCACCTGTCTCCCATCGCCGAATAGCCCTCAAAAGAGCCTTGGGTGACGCTCCGAAGTGGGTGCAAGTCCCTAAAGCTCATTTTTGCTCCCGATCGCTCCATATTTCCTGAAATCTGACAAAAAACAAGAAATAGTGAAAAGTAACACAATATCATCGAATAATCGTGAAAATCGCAATATGAGCAACCGAAATGGCATGCAAATATGTAGAAAAAAGGTGTAAAATATGGACCGATCAAAATCCCCCAAGCTTGCCTCTTACTCGTCCTCGAGGAAGAAAAGTAGAGAGACGAACTCGGGAGATGAAAACAAAGAAAATGAAATGGAAAAGAAATAACACGAGGTGGAAGGGGTCGCTAGATTATTCCCTCAGATCTCAAGCCATAAGCTACACATCACGATAACTTGGGAAATACGAATCACATGATATAAAGATTTCATATCTTACATAAACATGGTACTTGCAAGCTTTTAAGAACAACAAAAGGGATTCTCTAAATTCATACAATCAATTCATATCCACGTCACGCATTTCATAGGATTTAATATACAAATGTTGGCAATGCACTTTTCAATCAAAAGTTATAAATGAAGCATATAAGATACACACCAAGTATGCAATAGAGAATAGAATAAGAGTCATGGCATTCACATATTTATTTCAAATCATGAAAAATCTCCATATCTAATATATTTTGCAAAGTCTAAGCATTATCGAATATTCCCATTCATGCACGTCTCCACTCTAATGTCATACTCACTCATTCAAATGAATTCACCCCCCAGGCTTAGCTTGAGGCATCGCATCTAAAGGAATATGATAGTGGAAAATGGGATTTTTGCCTTGGTTTTCCCAAGTATTTTGTGGCTCCAATAATAAGATAGAGAAACATTTTTCTTTTTTTTCTTTTTGAACTATTTGTTTCTCATTTTTCTTTTTGGATTTTTGTAGGAGCTATATGATTTGTATTTTTGGATTTTGGCTCCTTTTTGGCTTTTTGGACTTTTTGGAGCTAACTTTTTCTTTTGTGGGGATTTTTTGGGAAATAGATGCGATATAAGTAGCTTTAGGAGGTGAACTCAAGTGACATGTAGAGAATAAAAAGATATATGTGGAGAAAGAAATAATGTAACACTCGGTTCACTATAAGATGTGCACGAACGGTTCAATAAAATAATACTTCAACTAAAACTCATATGTAAGCATGGATATTCTCAATCATATCAATAAATAGTGAAGTCAAGCAGTAAAGTTTACCACCATATCAGGCATGCAACAGAAGGTGAATAAGACAATAAAACCGATGCTTCAGATATACTAATGATGCGTGAATCTTGGTGCATTTCCAACAAAAGCATACCAAACACTAATCAATACATTCAGCTTCAATTAATATCATGCATTCATGTAGAGGAATCGTCAAAAGAAATAGATTTGCAAGCACATGTGAATAGCAAGACTATGGAATATTCTAAGTAGCATGGCAAGGAATAATAAGCATCGTGATGGCTACTTAAGCAATAAGAGATATCATCATAAGGAACGCATCTAGCAAAAGAAGAGAAAGGAAAATAAAGAAATAAGAAAAAATAAAAGAGAGGAAAGAAAAGAAAAACAAGCACACAACATGATGCATGAACACACATAAAAGGAAAATAAGATGGAAAATTCAAAAAGATGATGCAAAATTTTGAAAAATTCTAAAAAACCCTAAAATAAAGTAAAAATGCAACTAATGCATCTAAATGGCATGGAAATGCACTCCCCCAAGCTTAAACTTCACATTGTCCTCAATGTGATCATAATGAAAGAATATGAGGAACAACTATAATAATAAGGGGGTGAATGAAAAATGATGAAATGAATGACATGAAATCCTAATGCAACTACATGCACATACAATGATGCATGAGAGCGCTTTCCCCTAAGCTTATACCAAACAATCCTATTCAAATGACTTGACCAAAAATGTCATGGCTTTGCAAAGCGATATCAAGTCAAACAAATAAGAAAGTGAGGTTTCACTTGAACGAAATGCTCGATGGTGGTGAGCAAAAGGATGTGACACATCAAAATATGAAGAGGGGAATTAATATATATAATGGGTTTGGGGTGTAAATGATTATTGTGGCCATCATATGAGGTGATATTTATTCAAGAAAATCTATACGGTCCTCTCGCTATCGAGAGAATTCGTGTTTATTTAAAGCATAAAAATTTCTACACTACTGGATTGATATCACCTATAGCAAAAGGCGGATCCAGTATCTTTGTCGGTGCAGGCAACTGCTCCAACTGCTCTTTCCGTGGCTCCGCCAGACGCGTGTGTCCACGGACTCCATCAGACTCCAGCAATGCGGCTTCCAGCACCTCTCTAAGGACTCCACCTGTACCCTGCAAGAGATAAGCCGCATCAATCTGATGTGGATAATTCTTCCCCAGAATAAATGTATTCCAAAGAGGGTCATCAACATAAGTATTTAAACTTAAAGACGGGTGACAACACTTCCCTGGAAATAAATCTCCACTCTCGTATACCACGTCGATCAACTCCTCATTATTCGCCTCAGGTTGTTCAGGTAGCTTGGGCATATAAGCGTAGGTCTCATCAGGAAGCTCCTCATCATCGTCAGACTTATCCCATCGCACCTCCTGATCATATTCAATAGCGTCCACGGGTGCTAACTCCTCGCTCTCCTCCTCGTATACGTCCCATCGTACCTCTTGATCGTATGTACATGAATCCTGCAAAAGGCACGATGAGTCGCCAAAATCTGAATCATAAAAAACGTCATACACGGGAGGAGAATCAAATGTAGGAGATGAGTGAGTAAAGAGATCTCCCTGAAGGGGAGCCATAAGCTCTGTGGGATTGTCCTCAACATCAGTGGAAGCGTGGTCCTCGGAGGGATGCTCAGCCTCTGTAGAAGGTGGGGATGGCTGCGGTAGCTCGAAAGGAGGGGGGCACAATTTGGGCTCCATCTGTGTGCAGATGTCATCGTCCAAAGTCACTTCCTCCTCGATGGTCTGCTCCACTACTGTATGCATGACCTCCACAATTATATCCTCTGATGGTATAGGCTGCTCTGACTCAGGTGGGTGGCAGGGGGAGGCGACGCCGGCATAAGGTGGCTCTATAGGCTCATGTATCTCGACCATGGTGTAAAAATGGGTCTTGTGCCCCTCAATTAGAGCGTAGACTCCATCATCAATTGTACCGGAAATTCGAACTATGTCGACAATGTTTCTCAATAGGTCCGTGTATGTGTCCTCCTTTGGCAACTCAGATGTCTCTATTTGTGGAGTGTTGATGGTATAAAGGTGGATATGATCACCTTCAAGTGAAGCATACACTCCATCTATGATAGTACCTGCGCTAGAGACATTAGCCATAACAAAATCGATAAATACTTGGTCGTATGGTATACTTACCGTAATGGTTAGTGAACCGGTAGATCGAGCATCATCTATCATTTGCTCCAAGGCTGCTGCCAACTGTAGATCACTGAACTTCCCCACTTGCATCCTCTTCAAAAACTCACGTGAGGGTCCCTGTAGCCTTCTAGTGAAGATATCAAATAGCGTGGAGTCATTCCACTCATGGTCTGACTCTGTCTGGAACATTTCTAACATTCCTTCAAACCTAGACAAGGCTTCCCCAAAGGATTCTCCATCAGCCTGATAGAATGCAGCGAGATATATGTAGGATTGTATAGAGCCCGCTCGCATTTTCTTTGGAAGCCCCATCGCTGCAACAACTGTACCTGATCAATCAAAGTAAACAACCTGGAAAAGACGTCAGTGGTACAAGGAGAGATAAAGATAATAATAACATGTGGTGGGAAAAAATCTCTCTCAATGTTTTTTTTTGATTTTTTTTAATGTAGTCTAATCAACCTAATTGTGACAAATTGGCACCCAACGGGAAACACCTCCCCGGCAACGGCGCCAAAAACTTGATCGCGCCCGGAATGCAACCCAAGAGCACGACCAAAGACTTGATCGGCCCCGGATGTACACCCGGAGAACGATTGTAGTTTTACCGCAAGCGCACGGTGTAGTGGCGAGCGGGTATCGAACACGAGGAGGTGGTGTTGAGCTCCAATCTATCCTAGGTTGGTTTGACTACGAATGTATTATTGGTGGAGATGGCTATGGTATGATATAATGGAAATGGTGGTGGATGTCGGTGTCGATGATAAAGAAATCGGTCAAATATCGATTCAAATACAATATAATAAAAGAGGGAATTTGCCTTGCGGCGATCCTGTCACAATCGTCGGGCAAAGTACGTGGATTTTAAGATAATAAAAGTGTCTAGGGCTAGGGAATCCTCACTACGGACCGTCATGCATCATCGTGAATAGTGAATCTCAATATTGCTAGACTTGCATTGAGGTGAACTAGTCGTAACTGAATAGAGAACCAAGCTCACGCTCTCACGCTATTGCCGGTCTATAGCGAACTTAGGATAGGGCCCAATCTCTTGCAAACCCTAGCCTAAGCCACTAGCATTAGGATCGACATCATCGTCCAATCGCTCCTCGAGCCCACTCTCGTGCAAACTCGAGTCACGATCTAGGTTGTGATAGTTCGTATTCGTCCAATCTCTTGCAAACGAATATTGGTATAGGTTTACAATTAAAAATCCTAGCTTTGGTCCAATCTCTTGCAAACCAAGTCTAGAGAAATCCAATTGTAAATCTAAATCGAATATCTAGGCCTTCCCATCGATTAGAATCCAATCTCTTGCAAATCCCAAATCGATGGAAATCCCTAGCTATCCGTAGTAAATCAATCACAACCTAACCTCCTAGCAATTCTAGTAATTTAGAAATTCATTCATCACAAATATGAAATTAGATCCATAGGGTTCATCCCCAAACCCTAGAACAACAAATCTACTCTAGCATAGCAACAAGGATATATGAATCAATAAAAATCATTGCTTGCATACAAAAAGATAGAAAAACAAAGATTCAAATAAAAAGAAGAAAATACTTAGATTGATGAAGATCTTCAATCCAAAATACAAGCTTTTAGATCCAAGAGGGGGCCTAGGGCATGGCCTAACCTCTAAAATAATCCTAAGAAAAACATATCAGGGCTAAGAAAATACAATGGGGCTCCCTCTCTAATGGTGGCTACAAACCCCTTAAATACTCTCCCAAAACCCTAGCAAATAACCCTAGAAAACCCCTCAAATCCGTGCCCAAAAACAGCCCAAACCGCAACTTAAAATCTGGGCCCAGGCCGCACTCGGCCGAGTGGAATATGTGACCCGGCCGAGTGGAAATTCCAACACTGCAGCATCAACTTGCAGAAATTCTCCAGATTTCATCCGACCTCTGATTTGCGCGTTCTTGGCGGCGTTGGAACCTTCATGAAGTCTACTATCCATAAAAAATATGAGAAAAATTCTTTTATTGCTGGAATGATAGCAGATTTCAAAAGAGTGAGAGGCTGTCTGAAAATCTGGGCGCTGCGTGTCCTCGGCATCACTCGGCCGAGTTGACTTCTCTACTCGGTCGAGTGTGCTTCTCTACTCGGCCGAGTGATAGACCCTGTAAAATTCCAGTAAGTTAGGGGTCTTGGGGGGTCTGTCTTCGGAGGTGACGCGGCCGAGTGGCTTTACTCGCTCGGCCGCGGGGCATTCGATACTCGGCCGAGTCGGAACCTTCAATCGCCTGACGGATTCCAGTAAGTCTGAGATTTTTGCTTGCCATCGTCGTGATGCCACTCGGGCGGGTGGTGTCTCCGTGCTCGGCCGAGTGGGCTGGCGATGCTCGGCCGAGTGCACGCTGATACTCAATCTGCTGCGTGTCCGATCTGGCCGGCCGAGCGGGCTTCTTTGCTCGGCCGAGTGACTCCTTCACTCGGCCGAGTGGCATGCTAAAATGCCCAATCTTCTTCGTTTCTCCTCCTCGTCGCTCCTACGGAGTTCCTTCTTCTTCCACCTGTCTCCCATCGCCGAATAGCCCTCAAAAGAGCCTTGGGTGACGCTCCGAAGTGGGTGCAAGTCCCTAAAGCTCATTTTTGCTCCCGATCGCTCCATATTTCCTGAAATCTGACAAAAAACAAGAAATAGTGAAAAGTAACACAATATCATCGAATAATCGTGAAAATCGCAATATGAGCAACCGAAATGGCATGCAAATATGTAGAAAAAAGGTGTAAAATATGGACCGATCAAAATCCCCCAAGCTTGCCTCTTACTCGTCCTCGAGGAAGAAAAGTAGAGAGACGAACTCGGGAGATGAAAACAAAGAAAATGAAATGGAAAAGAAATAACACGAGGTGGAAGGGGTCGCTAGATTATTCCCTCAGATCTCAAGCCATAAGCTACACATCACGATAACTTGGGAAATACGAATCACATGATATAAAGATTTCATATCTTACATAAACATGGTACTTGCAAGCTTTTAAGAACAACAAAAGGGATTCTCTAAATTCATACAATCAATTCATATCCACGTCACGCATTTCATAGGATTTAATATACAAATGTTGGCAATGCACTTTTCAATCAAAAGTTATAAATGAAGCATATAAGATACACACCAAGTATGCAATAGAGAATAGAATAAGAGTCATGGCATTCACATATTTATTTCAAATCATGAAAAATCTCCATATCTAATATATTTTGCAAAGTCTAAGCATTATCGAATATTCCCATTCATGCACGTCTCCACTCTAATGTCATACTCACTCATATGGTCAAATGAATTCACCCCCCAGGCTTAGCTTGAGGCATCGCATCTAAAGGAATATGATAGTGGAAAATGGGATTTTTGCCTTGGTTTTCCCAAGTATTTTGTGGCTCCAATAATAAGATAGAGAAACATTTTTCTTTTTTTTCTTTTTGAACTATTTGTTTCTCATTTTTCTTTTTGGATTTTTGTAGGAGCTATATGATTTGTATTTTTGGATTTTGGCTCCTTTTTGGCTTTTTGGACTTTTTGGAGCTAACTTTTTCTTTTGTGGGGATTTTTTGGGAAATAGATGCGATATAAGTAGCTTTAGGAGGTGAACTCAAGTGACATGTAGAGAATAAAAAGATATATGTGGAGAAAGAAATAATGTAACACTCGGTTCACTATAAGATGTGCACGAACGGTTCAATAAAATAATACTTCAACTAAAACTCATATGTAAGCATGGATATTCTCAATCATATCAATAAATAGTGAAGTCAAGCAGTAAAGTTTACCACCATATCAGGCATGCAACAGAAGGTGAATAAGACAATAAAACCGATGCTTCAGATATACTAATGATGCGTGAATCTTGGTGCATTTCCAACAAAAGCATACCAAACACTAATCAATACATTCAGCTTCAATTAATATCATGCATTCATGTAGAGGAATCGTCAAAAGAAATAGATTTGCAAGCACATGTGAATAGCAAGACTATGGAATATTCTAAGTAGCATGGCAAGGAATAATAAGCATCGTGATGGCTACTTAAGCAATAAGAGATATCATCATAAGGAACGCATCTAGCAAAAGAAGAGAAAGGAAAATAAAGAAATAAGAAAAAATAAAAGAGAGGAAAGAAAAGAAAAACAAGCACACAACATGATGCATGAACACACATAAAAGGAAAATAAGATGGAAAATTCAAAAAGATGATGCAAAATTTTGAAAAATTCTAAAAAACCCTAAAATAAAGTAAAAATGCAACTAATGCATCTAAAT
Source organism: Scilla litardierei (assembly GCA_030789695.1). Taxonomy (NCBI): domain Eukaryota; kingdom Viridiplantae; phylum Streptophyta; class Magnoliopsida; order Asparagales; family Asparagaceae; genus Scilla; species Scilla litardierei. The sequence goes on along the minus strand of CM061142.1, from coordinate 10,974,967 downwards.
GGCATGGAAATGCACTCCCCCAAGCTTAAACTTCACATTGTCCTCAATGTGATCATAATGAAAGAATATGAGGAACAACTATAATAATAAGGGGGTGAATGAAAAATGATGAAATGAATGACATGAAATCCTAATGCAACTACATGCACATACAATGATGCATGAGAGCGCTTTCCCCTAAGCTTATACCAAACAATCCTATTCAAATGACTTGACCAAAAATGTCATGGCTTTGCAAAGCGATATCAAGTCAAACAAATAAGAAAGTGAGGTTTCACTTGAACGAAATGCTCGATGGTGGTGAGCAAAAGGATGTGACACATCAAAATATGAAGAGGGGAATTAATATATATAATGGGTTTGGGGTGTAAATGATTATTGTGGCCATCATATGAGGTGATATTTATTCAAGAAAATCTATACGGTCCTCTCGCTATCGAGAGAATTCGTGTTTATTTAAAGCATAAAAATTTCTACACTACTGGATTGATATCACCTATAGCAAAAGGCGGATCCAGTATCTTTGTCGGTGCAGGCAACTGCTCCAACTGCTCTTTCCGTGGCTCCGCCAGACGCGTGTGTCCACGGACTCCATCAGACTCCAGCAATGCGGCTTCCAGCACCTCTCTAAGGACTCCACCTGTACCCTGCAAGAGATAAGCCGCATCAATCTGATGTGGATAATTCTTCCCCAAAATAAATGTATTCCAAAGAGGGTCATCAACATAAGTATTTAAACTTAAAGACGGGTGACAACACTTCCCTGGAAATAAATCTCCACTCTCTTATACCACGTCGATCAACTCCTCATTATTCGCCTCAGGTTGTTCAGGTAGCTTGGGCATATAAGCGTAGGTCTCATCAGGAAGCTCCTCATCATCGTCAGACTTATCCCATCGCACCTCCTGATCATATTCAATAGCGTCCACGGGTGCTAACTCCTCGCTCTCCTCCTCGTATACGTCCCATCGTACCTCTTGATCGTATGTACATGAATCCTGCAAAAGGCACGATGAGTCGCCAAAATCTGAATCATAAAAAACGTCATACACGGGAGGAGAATCAAATGTAGGAGATGAGTGAGTAAAGAGATCTCCCTGAAGGGGAGCCATAAGCTCTGTGGGATTGTCCTCAACATCAGTGGAAGCGTGGTCCTCGGAGGGATGCTCAGCCTCTGTAGAAGGTGGGGATGGCTGCGGTAGCTCGAAAGGAGGGGGGCACAATTTGGGCTCCATCTGTGTGCAGATGTCATCGTCCAAAGTCACTTCCTCCTCGATGGTCTGCTCCACTACTGTATGCATGACCTCCACAATTATATCCTCTGATGGTATAGGCTGCTCTGACTCAGGTGGGTGGCAGGGGGAGGCGACGCCGGCATAAGGTGGCTCTATAGGCTCATGTATCTCGACCATGGTGTAAAAATGGGTCTTGTGCCCCTCAATTAGAGCGTAGACTCCATCATCAATTGTGCCGGAAATTCGAACTATGTCGACAATGTTTCTCAATAGGTCCGTGTATGTGTCCTCCTTTGGCAACTCAGATGTCTCTATTTGTGGAGTGTTGATGGTATAAAGGTGGATATGATCACCTTCAAGTGAAGCATACACTCCATCTATGATAGTACCTGCGCTAGAGACATTAGCCATAACAAAATCGATAAATACTTGGTCGTATGGTATACTTACCGTAATGGTTAGTGAACCGGTAGATCGAGCATCATCTATCATTTGCTCCAAGGCTGCTGCCAACTGTAGATCACTGAACTTCCCCACTTGCATCCTCTTCAAAAACTCACGTGAGGGTCCCTGTAGCCTTCTAGTGAAGATATCAAATAGCGTGGAGTCATTCCACTCATGGTCTGACTCTGTCTGGAACATTTCTAACATTCCTTCAAACCTAGACAAGGCTTCCCCAAAGGATTCTCCATCAGCCTGATAGAATGCAGCGAGATATATGTAGGATTGTATAGAGCCCGCTCGCATTTTCTTTGGAAGCCCCATCGCTGCAACAACTGTACCTGATCAATCAAAGTAAACAACCTGGAAAAGACGTCAGTGGTACAAGGAGAGATAAAGATAATAATAACATGTGGTGGGAAAAAATCTCTCTCAATGTTTTTTTTGATTTTTTTTAATGTAGTCTAATCAACCTAATTGTGACAAATTGGCACCCAACGGGAAACACCTCCCCGGCAACGGCGCCAAAAACTTGATCGCGCCCGGAATGCAACCCAAGAGCACGACCAAAGACTTGATCGGCCCCGGATGTACACCCGGAGAACGATTGTAGTTTTACCGCAAGCGCACGGTGTAGTGGCGAGCGGGTATCGAACACGAGGAGGTGGTGTTGAGCTCCAATCTATCCTAGGTTGGTTTGACTACGAATGTATTATTGGTGGAGATGGCTATGGTATGATATAATGGAAATGGTGGTGGATGTCGGTGTCGATGATAAAGAAATCGGTCAAATATCGATTCAAATACAATATAATAAAAGAGGGAATTTGCCTTGCGGCGATCCTGTCACAATCGTCGGGCAAAGTACGTGGATTTTAAGATAATAAAAGTGTCTAGGGCTAGGGAATCCTCACTACGGACCGTCATGCATCATCGTGAATAGTGAATCTCAATATTGCTAGACTTGCATTGAGGTGAACTAGTCGTAACTGAATAGAGAACCAAGCTCACGCTCTCACGCTATTGCCGGTCTATAGCGAACTTAGGATAGGGCCCAATCTCTTGCAAACCCTAGCCTAAGCCACTAGCATTAGGATCGACATCATCGTCCAATCGCTCCTCGAGCCCACTCTCGTGCAAACTCGAGTCACGATCTAGGTTGTGATAGTTCGTATTCGTCCAATCTCTTGCAAACGAATATTGGTATAGGTTTACAATTAAAAATCCTAGCTTTGGTCCAATCTCTTGCAAACCAAGTCTAGAGAAATCCAATTGTAAATCTAAATCGAATATCTAGGCCTTCCCATCGATTAGAATCCAATCTCTTGCAAATCCCAAATCGATGGAAATCCCTAGCTATCCGTAGTAAATCAATCACAACCTAACCTCCTAGCAATTCTAGTAATTTAGAAATTCATTCATCACAAATATTAAATTAGATCCATAGGGTTCATCCCCAAACCCTAGAACAACAAATCTACTCTAGCATAGCAACAAGGATATATGAATCAATAAAAATCATTGCTTGCATACAAAAAGATAGAAAAACAAAGATTCAAATAAAAAGAAGAAAATACTTAGATTGATGAAGATCTTCAATCCAAAATACAAGCTTTTAGATCCAAGAGGGGGCCTAGGGCATGGCCTAACCTCTAAAATAATCCTAAGAAAAACATATCAGGGCTAAGAAAATACAATGGGGCTCCCTCTCTAATGGTGGCTACAAACCCCTTAAATACTCTCCCAAAACCCTAGCAAATAACCCTAGAAAACCCCTCAAATCCGTGCCCAAAAACAGCCCAAACCGCAACTTAAAATCTGGGCCCAGGCCGCACTCGGCCGAGTGGAATATGTGACCCGGCCGAGTGGAAATTCCAACACTGCAGCATCAACTTGCAGAAATTCTCCAGATTTCATCCGACCTCTGATTTGCGCGTTCTTGGCGGCGTTGGAACCTTCATGAAGTCTACTATCCATAAAAAATATGAGAAAAATTCTTTGATTGCTGGAATGATAGCAGATTTCAAAAGAGTGAGAGGCTGTCTGAAAATCTGGGCGCTGCGTGTCCTCGGCATCACTCGGCCGAGTTGACTTCTCTACTCGGTCGAGTGTGCTTCTCTACTCGGCCGAGTGATAGACCCTGTAAAATTCCAGTAAGTTAGGGGTCTTGGGGGGTCTGTCTTCGGAGGTGACGCGGCCGAGTGGCTTTACTCGCTCGGCCGCGGGGCATTCGATACTCGGCCGAGTCGGAACCTTCAATCGCCTGACGGATTCCAGTAAGTCTGAGATTTTTGCTTGCCGTCGTCGTGATGCCACTCGGGCGGGTGGTGTCTCCGTGCTCGGCCGAGTGGGCTGGCGATGCTCGGCCGAGTGCACGCTGATACTCAATCTGCTGCGTGTCCGATCTGGCCGGCCGAGCGGGCTTCTTTGCTCGGCCGAGTGACTCCTTCACTCGGCCGAGTGGCATGCTAAAATGCCCAATCTTCTTCGTTTCTCCTCCTCGTCGCTCCTACGGAGTTCCTTCTTCTTCCACCTGTCTCCCATCGCCGAATAGCCCTCAAAAGAGCCTTGGGTGACGCTCCGAAGTGGGTGCAAGTCCCTAAAGCTCATTTTTGCTCCCGATCGCTCCATATTTCCTGAAATCTGACAAAAAACAAGAAATAGTGAAAAGTAACACAATATCATCGAATAATCGTGAAAATCGCAATATGAGCAACCGAAATGGCATGCAAATATGTAGAAAAAAGGTGTAAAATATGGACCGATCAAAATCCCCCAAGCTTGCCTCTTACTCGTCCTCGAGGAAGAAAAGTAGAGAGACGAACTCGGGAGATGAAAACAAAGAAAATGAAATGGAAAAGAAATAACACGAGGTGGAAGGGGTCGCTAGATTATTCCCTCAGATCTCAAGCCATAAGCTACACATCACGATAACTTGGGAAATACGAATCACATGATATAAAGATTTCATATCTTACATAAACATGGTACTTGCAAGCTTTTAAGAACAACAAAAGGGATTCTCTAAATTCATACAATCAATTCATATCCACGTCACGCATTTCATAGGATTTAATATACAAATGTTGGCAATGCACTTTTCAATCAAAAGTTATAAATGAAGCATATAAGATACACACCAAGTATGCAATAGAGAATAGAATAAGAGTCATGGCATTCACATATTTATTTCAAATCATGAAAAATCTCCATATCTAATATATTTTGCAAAGTCTAAGCATTATCGAATATTCCCATTCATGCACGTCTCCACTCTAATGTCATACTCACTCATATGGTCAAATGAATTCACCCCCCAGGCTTAGCTTGAGGCATCGCATCTAAAGGAATATGATAGTGGAAAATGGGATTTTTGCCTTGGTTTTCCCAAGTATTTTGTGGCTCCAATAATAAGATAGAGAAACATTTTTCTTTTTTTTCTTTTTGAACTATTTGTTTCTCATTTTTCTTTTTGGATTTTTGTAGGAGCTATATGATTTGTATTTTTGGATTTTGGCTCCTTTTTGGCTTTTTGGACTTTTTGGAGCTAACTTTTTCTTTTGTGGGGATTTTTTGGGAAATAGATGCGATATAAGTAGCTTTAGGAGGTGAACTCAAGTGACATGTAGAGAATAAAAAGATATATGTGGAGAAAGAAATAATGTAACACTCGGTTCACTATAAGATGTGCACGAACGGTTCAATAAAATAATACTTCAACTAAAACTCATATGTAAGCATGGATATTCTCAATCATATCAATAAATAGTGAAGTCAAGCAGTAAAGTTTACCACCATATCAGGCATGCAACAGAAGGTGAATAAGACAATAAAACCGATGCTTCAGATATACTAATGATGCGTGAATCTTGGTGCATTTCCAACAAAAGCATACCAAACACTAATCAATACATTCAGCTTCAATTAATATCATGCATTCATGTAGAGGAATCGTCAAAAGAAATAGATTTGCAAGCACATGTGAATAGCAAGACTATGGAATATTCTAAGTAGCATGGCAAGGAATAATAAGCATCGTGATGGCTACTTAAGCAATAAGAGATATCATCATAAGGAACGCATCTAGCAAAAGAAGAGAAAGGAAAATAAAGAAATAAGAAAAAATAAAAGAGAGGAAAGAAAAGAAAAACAAGCACACAACATGATGCATGAACACACATAAAAGGAAAATAAGATGGAAAATTCAAAAAGATGATGCAAAATTTTGAAAAATTCTAAAAAACCCTAAAATAAAGTAAAAATGCAACTAATGCATCTAAATGGCATGGAAATGCACTCCCCCAAGCTTAAACTTCACATTGTCCTCAATGTGATCATAATGAAAGAATATGAGGAACAACTATAATAATAAGGGGGTGAATGAAAAATGATGAAATGAATGACATGAAATCCTAATGCAACTACATGCACATACAATGATGCATGAGAGCGCTTTCCCCTAAGCTTATACCAAACAATCCTATTCAAATGACTTGACCAAAAATGTCATGGCTTTGCAAAGCGATATCAAGTCAAACAAATAAGAAAGTGAGGTTTCACTTGAACGAAATGCTCGATGGTGGTGAGCAAAAGGATGTGACACATCAAAATATGAAGAGGGGAATTAATATATATAATGGGTTTGGGGTGTAAATGATTATTGTGGCCATCATATGAGGTGATATTTATTCAAGAAAATCTATACGGTCCTCTCGCTATCGAGAGAATTCGTGTTTATTTAAAGCATAAAAATTTCTACACTACTGGATTGATATCACCTATAGCAAAAGGCGGATCCAGTATCTTTGTCGGTGCAGGCAACTGCTCCAACTGCTCTTTCCGTGGCTCCGCCAGACGCGTGTGTCCACGGACTCCATCAGACTCCAGCAATGCGGCTCCCAGCACCTCTCTAAGGACTCCACCTGTACCCTGCAAGAGATAAGCCGCATCAATCTGATGTGGATAATTCTTCCCCAAAATAAATGTATTCCAAAGAGGGTCATCAACATAAGTATTTAAACTTAAAGACGGGTGACAACACTTCCCTGGAAATAAATCTCCACTCTCGTATACCACGTCGATCAACTCCTCATTATTCGCCTCAGGTTGTTCAGGTAGCTTGGGCATATAAGCGTAGGTCTCATCAGGAAGCTCCTCATCATCGTCAGACTTATCCCATCGCACCTCCTGATCATATTCAATAGCGTCCACGGGTGCTAACTCCTCGCTCTCCTCCTCGTATACGTCCCATCGTACCTCTTGATCGTATGTACATGAATCCTGCAAAAGGCACGATGAGTCGCCAAAATCTGAATCATAAAAAACGTCATACACGGGAGGAGAATCAAATGTAGGAGATGAGTGAGTAAAGAGATCTCCCTGAAGGGGAGCCATAAGCTCTGTGGGATTGTCCTCAACATCAGTGGAAGCGTGGTCCTCGGAGGGATGCTCAGCCTCTGTAGAAGGTGGGGATGGCTGCGGTAGCTCGAAAGGAGGGGGGCACAATTTGGGCTCCATCTGTGTGCAGATGTCATCGTCCAAAGTCACTTCCTCCTCGATGGTCTGCTCCACTACTGTATGCATGACCTCCACAATTATATCCTCTGATGGTATAGGCTGCTCTGACTCAGGTGGGTGGCAGGGGGAGGCGACGCCGGCATAAGGTGGCTCTATAGGCTCATGTATCTCGACCATGGTGTAAAAATGGGTCTTGTGCCCCTCAATTAGAGCGTAGACTCCATCATCAATTGTGCCGGAAATTCGAACTATGTCGACAATGTTTCTCAATAGGTCCGTGTATGTGTCCTCCTTTGGCAACTCAGATGTCTCTATTTGTGGAGTGTTGATGGTATAAAGGTGGATATGATCACCTTCAAGTGAAGCATACACTCCATCTATGATAGTACCTGCGCTAGAGACATTAGCCATAACAAAATCGATAAATACTTGGTCGTATGGTATACTTACCGTAATGGTTAGTGAACCGGTAGATCGAGCATCATCTATCATTTGCTCCAAGGCTGCTGCCAACTGTAGATCACTGAACTTCCCCACTTGCATCCTCTTCAAAAACTCACGTGAGGGTCCCTGTAGCCTTCTAGTGAAGATATCAAATAGCGTGGAGTCATTCCACTCATGGTCTGACTCTGTCTGGAACATTTCTAACATTCCTTCAAACCTAGACAAGGCTTCCCCAAAGGATTCTCCATCAGCCTGATAGAATGCAGCGAGATATATGTAGGATTGTATAGAGCCCGCTCGCATTTTCTTTGGAAGCCCCATCGCTGCAACAACTGTACCTGATCAATCAAAGTAAACAACCTGGAAAAGACGTCAGTGGTACAAGGAGAGATAAAGATAATAATAACATGTGGTGGGAAAAAATCTCTCTCAATGTTTTTTTTTGATTTTTTTTAATGTAGTCTAATCAACCTAATTGTGACAAATTGGCACCCAACGGGAAACACCTCCCCGGCAACGGCGCCAAAAACTTGATCGCGCCCGGAATGCAACCCAAGAGCACGACCAAAGACTTGATCGGCCCCGGATGTACACCCGGAGAACGATTGTAGTTTTACCGCAAGCGCACGGTGTAGTGGCGAGCGGGTATCGAACACGAGGAGGTGGTGTTGAGCTCCAATCTATCCTAGGTTGGTTTGACTACGAATGTATTATTGGTGGAGATGGCTATGGTATGATATAATGGAAATGGTGGTGGATGTCGGTGTCGATGATAAAGAAATCGGTCAAATATCGATTCAAATACAATATAATAAAAGAGGGAATTTGCCTTGCGGTGATCCTGTCACAATCGTCGGGCAAAGTACGTGGATTTTAAGATAATAAAAGTGTCTAGGGCTAGGGAATCCTCACTACGGACCGTCATGCATCATCGTGAATAGTGAATCTCAATATTGCTAGACTTGCATTGAGGTGAACTAGTCGTAACTGAATAGAGAACCAAGCTCACGCTCTCACGCTATTGCCGGTCTATAGCGAACTTAGGATAGGGCCCAATCTCTTGCAAACCCTAGCCTAAGCCACTAGCATTAGGATCGACATCATCGTCCAATCGCTCCTCGAGCCCACTCTCGTGCAAACTCGAGTCACGATCTAGGTTGTGATAGTTTGTATTCGTCCAATCTCTTGCAAACGAATATTGGTATAGGTTTACAATTAAAAATCCTAGCTTTGGTCCAATCTCTTGCAAACCAAGTCTAGAGAAATCCAATTGTAAATCTAAATCGAATATCTAGGCCTTCCCATCGATTAGAATCCAATCTCTTGCAAATCCCAAATCGATGGAAATCCCTAGCTATCCGTAGTAAATCAATCACAACCTAACCTCCTAGCAATTCTAGTAATTTAGAAATTCATTCATCACAAATATGAAATTAGATCCATAGGGTTCATCCCCAAACCCTAGAACAACAAATCTACTCTAGCATAGCAACAAGGATATATGAATCAATAAAAATCATTGCTTGCATACAAAAAGATAGAAAAACAAAGATTCAAATAAAAAGAAGAAAATACTTAGATTGATGAAGATCTTCAATCCAAAATACAAGCTTTTAGATCCAAGAGGGGGCCTAGGGCATGGCCTAACCTCTAAAATAATCCTAAGAAAAACATATCAGGGCTAAGAAAATACAATGGGGCTCCCTCTCTAATGGTGGCTACAAACCCCTTAAATACTCTCCCAAAACCCTAGCAAATAACCCTAGAAAACCCCTCAAATCCGTGCCCAAAAACAGCCCAAACCGCAACTTAAAATCTGGGCCCAGGCCGCACTCGGCCGAGTGGAATATGTGACCCGGCCGAGTGGAAATTACAACACTGCAGCATCAACTTGCAGAAATTCTCCAGATTTCATCCGACCTCCAATTTGCACGTTCTTGGCGGCGTTTGAACCGTCATGAAGTCTACTATCCATAAAAAATATGAGAAAAATACTTTAATTGCTGGAATGATAGCAGATTTCAAAAGAGTGAGAGGCTGTCTGAAAATCTGGGCGCTGCGTGTCCTCGGCATCACTCGGCCGAGTTGACTTCTCTACTCGGTCGAGTGTGCTTCTCTACTCGGCCGAGTGATAGACCCTGTAAAATTCCAGTAAGTTAGGGGTCTTGGGGGGTCTGTCTTCGGAGGTGACGCGGCCGAGTGGCTTTACTCGCTCGGCCGCGGGGCATTCGATACTCGGCCGAGTCGGAACCTTCAATCGCCTGACGGATTCCAGTAAGTCTGAGATTTTTGCTTGCCGTCGTCGTGATGCCACTCGGGCGGGTGGTGTCTCCGTGCTCGGCCGAGTGGGCTGGCGATGCTCGGCCGAGTGCACGCTGATACTCAATCTGCTGCGTGTCCGATCTGGCCGGCCGAGCGGGCTTCTTTGCTCGGCCGAGTGACTCCTTCACTCGGCCGAGTGGCATGCTAAAATGCCCAATCTTCTTCGTTTCTCCTCCTCGTCGCTCCTACGGAGTTCCTTCTTCTTCCACCTGTCTCCCATCGCCGAATAGCCCTCAAAAGAGCCTTGGGTGACGCTCCGAAGTGGGTGCAAGTCCCTAAAGCTCATTTTTGCTCCCGATCGCTCCATATTTCCTGAAATCTGACAAAAAACAAGAAATAGTGAAAAGTAACACAATATCATCGAATAATCGTGAAAATCGCAATATGAGCAACCGAAATGGCATGCAAATATGTAGAAAAAAGGTGTAAAATATGGACCGATCAGGATGGCAAGGGTTGGCCTTGCCCCAGAGGTCTGGAGGGGGGAGCGAGCGCGTAGCTCGGCCCGTGCCCTTCTATGGTTTGGGTGGCGAGGGTTGGCCCTGCCCCAGAGGTCTGGAGGGGGGAACGAGCGCGTAGCTCGGCCCGTACCCTTCTCTGGTTTGGGTGGCGAGGGTTGGCCCTGCCCCAGAGGTCTGGAGGGGGGTGAGCATGTTGCTCGGCCTGTGCCCTTCTCTGGTTTGGGTGGCTAGGGTTGGCCCTGCCCCAAAGGTCTGGAGGGGGGAGCGAGCGCGCAGCTCGGCCCGTGCCCTTCTCTGGTTTGGGTGGCGAGGGTTGGCCCTGCCCCAGAGGTCTGGAGGGGGGCGAGCACGTAGCTCGGCCCATGCCCTTCTCTGGTTTGGGTGGCGAGGGTTGGCCCTGCCACAGAAGTCTGTTGGGGGGAGCGAGCGCGTAGCTCGGCCCGTGCCCTTCTCTGGTTTGGGTGGCGAGGGTTGGCCCTGCCACAGAGGTCTGAAGAGGGGAGCGAGCACGTAGCTCGGCCTGTGCCCTTCTCTGGTTTGGGTGGCGAGGGTTGGCCCTGCCCCAGAGGTCTGGAGGGAGAACGGGCACGTAGCTCGGCCCGTGCCCTTCTCGGGTTTGGGTGGCGAAGGTTGGCACTGCCCCAGAGGTCTGGTGGGGGAGCGAGGGCGTAGCTCGGCCCGTGCCCTTCTCTTGTTTGGGTGGCGAGGGTTGGCCCTCCCACAGAGGTCTGGAGGGGGGCGAGCGCGTAGCTCGGCCCGTGCCCTTCTCTGCTTTGGGAGGCTAGGGTTAGACCTGTCCCAGAGGTCTGGAGGGGGGAGCGAGAGCGTATCTCGGCCCGTGCCCTTCTCTAGTTTGGGTGGGGAGGGTTGGCCTTGCCCCCAAAGGTCTTTGGAGGGGGCGAGCGCGTAGCTCGGCCCGTGCCCATCTCTTATTTGGGTGGGGAGGGTTGGCCCTCCCCTAGAGGTCTGGAGGGGGGACGAGGGCGTAGCTCGGCCCGTGCCCTTCTCTAGTTTGGGTGGCGAGGGTTGGCCCTGCCCCAGAGGTCTGGAGCAGGGGAGCGAGCGCATAGCTCGGCCCGTGCTCTTCTCTGTTTGGGTGGCGAGGGTTGGCCCTGCCCCAGAGGTCTTGAGGGGGAGAGCGAGCGCGTGGCTCGGCCCGTGCCCGTCTCTGGTTTGGGTGGCGAGGGTTGGCCCTGCCCCAGAGGTCTAGAAGGGGAGCGAGCGCGTAGCTCGGCCCATGCCGTTCTCTGGTTTGGGTGGCGAGGGTTGTCCCTGCACCAGAGGTCTGGAGGGGGAAGCGAGCGCGTAGCTCGGCCCGTGCCCTTCTCTGGTTCTGGTGGCAAGGGTTTGCCCTGCCCCAGAGGTCTGGAGGGGGAGCGAGCGCATAGCTCGGCCTGTGCCCTTCTCTAGTTTGGGTGGCGAGGGTTGGCCCTGCCCCAGAGGTCTGGAGGGGGGAGCAAGCGCGTAGCTCGGCCCGTGCCCTTCTCTAGTTTGGGTGACGAGGGTTGGCCCTGCCCCAGAGGTCTGGAGGGGGGAGCGAGCGCGTAGCTCGGCCCGTGCCCTTCTCTGGTTTGGGTTGTGAGGGTAGGCCCTGTCCCAGAGGTCTGGAGGGGGGAGCGAGCGCGTAGCTCGGCCCGTGACCATCTCTGGTTTGGGTGGCGAGGGTTGGCCCTACCCCACAGATCTGGAGGGGGAACGAGCCTGTAACTCGGCCCGTGCCCTTCTCTGGTTTGGGTGGCGAGGGTTGGCGCTGCCCCAGAGGTCTGGAGGGGGGGGGGGAGCGAGCGCGTAGCTCGGCCCGTGCCCTTCTCTGGTTTTGGTGGTGAGGGTTGGCCCTGCCCCAGAGGTCTGGAGGGGGGGAACGAGCACGTAGCTCGGCCCGTCCCTTCTCTGGTTTGGGTGGCGAGGGTTGGCCCTGCCCCAGAGGTCTGGAGGGGAGGAGCGAGCGCGTAGCTCGGTCCGTGCCCTTCTCTGGTTTGGGTGTCGAGGGTTGGCCCAACCCCAGAGGTCTGGAGGGGGGGAGCGAGCGTGTAGCTCGGCCCGTGCCCTTCTCTAGTTTGGGTGACGAGGGTTGGCCCTGCCCAAGAGGTCTGGAGGGGGGAGTGAGCGCGTAGCTCGGCCCGTGCCCTTCTCTAGTTTGGGTGACGAGGGTTGGCCCTGCCCAAGAGGTCTGGAGGGGGGAGCGAGCGCGTAGCTCGGCGCGTGCCCTTCTCTGGTTTGGGTGGCGAGGGTTGGCCCTGCACCAGAGGTCTGGAGGGTGGAGCGAGCATGTAGCTCGGCCCGTGCCCTTCTCTGGTTTGGGTGACGAGGGTTGGCCCTGCCCCAGAGGTCTGGAGGGGGGAGCGAGCGCGTAGCTCGGCCCGTGCCCTTCTCTGGTTTGGGTGGCGAGTGTTGGCCCTGCCCCAGAGGTCTGGAGGGGGGAGCAAGCGCGTAGCTCAGCCCCTGGCTTTCTCTGGTCTGGGTGGCAAGGGTTGGCCCTGCCCCAGAGGTCTGTAGGGTGGGAGCGAGCGCGTAGCTCGGCCCGTGCCCTTCTCTGGTTTGGGTGGCGAGGGTTTGCCCTGCCCCAGAGGTCTGGAGGGGGGCGAGCATGTTGCTCGGCCCGTGACCTTATCTGGTTTGGGTGGCGAGGGTTGGCCCTGTCCTAGAGGTCTGGAGGTGGGAGCGAGCGCGTAGCTCGGCTCGTGCCCGTCTCTGGTTTCGGTGACGAGGGCCCTGCCCCAGAGGTCTGAAGGGGGGAGCGAGCGCATAGCTCGGCCTGTGCCCTTCTCTGGTTTTGATGGCGAGGGGTGGCCCTACCCCAGAGGTCATGAGGGGGGAGCGAGCGCGTAGCTCGGCCCGTGCCCTTCTCTGGTTTGGGTGGCGAGGGTTGGCCCTGCCCCAGAGGTCTGGAGGGGGTCGAGCATGTTGCTCGGCCCGTGCCCTGTCTGGTTTGGGTGGCAAGGGTTGGCCCTGCCCCAGAGGTCTGGAGGGGGGAGCGAGCGCGTAGCTCGGCCCGTGCCCTTCTCTGGTTTGGGTGGCGAGGGTTGGCCTTGCCCCAGAGGTCTGGAGGGGGGCGAGCATGTTGCTCGGCCCGTGCCCTTCTCTGGTTTGGGTGGCAAGGGTTGGCCCTGCCCCAGAGGTCTGGAGGGGGAGCGATCGCGCAGCTCGGCCCGTGCCCTTCTCTGGTTTGGGTGGTGAGGGTTGGCCTTGCCCCAGAGGTCTGCAGGGGGGCGAGCACGTAGCTCGGCCCATGCCCTTCTCTGGTTTGGGTGGCAAGGGTTGGCCCTGCCACAGAGGTCTGGAGGGGGGAGCGAGCGCGTAGCTCGGCCCGTGCCCTTCTCTGGTTTGGGTGGCAAGGGTTGGCCCTGCCCCAGAGGTCTGAAGGGGGGAGCGAGCACGTAGCTCGGCCTGTGCCCTTCTCTGGTTTGGGTGGCGAGGGTTGGCCCTGCCCCAGAGGTCTGGAGGGGGAGCGGCCACGTAGTCGGCCCCTGACCTTCTCTAGTTTGGGTGGCGAGGGTTGGCCCTACCCCAGAGGTCTGGTGGGGGAGCGAGGGCGTAGCTCGGCCCGTGCCCTTCTCTGGTTTGGGTGGCGAGGGTTGGCCCATTCATAGAGGTCTGGAGGGGTGGAGCGAGCATGTAGCTCGGCCCGTGCCCTTCTCTGGTTAGGGTGGCAAGGGTTGACCTTGCCCCAGATGTCTGGAGGGGGTGCGAGCGCGTAGCTCGGCCCATGCCCTTATCAGGTTTGGGTGGCGAGGGTTGGCCCTGCCCTAGAGGTCTGGTGGGGGAGCAAGCACGTAGCTCGGCCCATGCCCTTCTCTGGTTTGGGTGGCGAGGGTTGGCCCTGCACAAGTGGTCTGGAGGGGGGGAGCGAGCACGTAGCTTGGCCCGTGCCCTTCTCTGGTTTTGGTGGCGAGGGTTGGACCTACCATAGAGGTCTGGAGGGGGGGCGAGTGCGTAGCTCGGCCCGTGCCCTTCTCTGCTTTGGGTGGCGAGGGATGGACCTGTCCCAGAGGTCTGGAGGGGGGAGCGAGCGCGTAGCTCGGCCCATGCCCTTCTCTAGTTTGGGTGGGGAGGGTTGGCCCTGCCCCAGAGGTCTCTGGTGGGAGTCGAGCGTGTAGCTCGGCCCGTGCCCATCTATGGTTTGGGTGGGGAGGGTTAGCCCTGCCCCAGAAGTCTGGAGGGGGGACGAGCACGTAGCTCGGCCCGTGCCCTTCTCTGGTTTGGGTGGCGAGGGTTTGCCCTGCCCCAGAGGTCTGGAGCGGGGGAGCGAGCGCATAGCTCGGCCAGTGCTCTTCTCTGTTTGGGTGGCGAGGGTTGGCCCTGCCCCAGAGGTCTTGAGGGGGAGAGCGAGTGCGTGGCTCAGCCCGTGCCCTTCTCTGGTTTGGGTGGCGAGGTTTGGCCCTGCCCCAGAGGTTTGGAGGGGGAGCGAGCGCATAGCTCGACCCATGCCTTTCTCTGGTTTGGGTGGCGAGGGTTGGCCCTGCACCAGAGGTCTGGTGGGGGGAGCGAGCGCGTAGCTCGGCCCGTGCCCTTCTCTGGCTTGGGTGGCGAGGGTTGGCCCTGTCCCAGAGGTCTAGAGGGGGGAGCGAGCACGTAGCTCGGCCCATGACCTTCTCTGGTTCGGGTGGCATGGGTTGGCCCTGCCCCAGAGGTCTGGAGGGGGAGCGAGCGCGTATCTCAGCCCGTGCCCTTCTCTAGTTTGGGTGTCGAGGGTTGGCCCTGCCCTAGAGTTCTGGAGGGGGGAGCGAGCGTGTAGCTCGGCCCGTGCCCTTCTCTAGTTTGGGTGGCGAGGGTTGGCCCTGCCCCAGAGGTCTGGAGGGGAGAGTGAGCGTGTAGCTCGGCCCGTGCCCTTCTCTGGTTTGGGTGGCGAGGGTTGGCCCTACCCCAGAGGTCTGGAGGGGGGAGCAAGCGCGTAGCTCGGCCCGTGCCCTTCTCTGGTTTGGGTGGCGAGGGTTGGCCCTGCCATAGAGGTCTGGAGGGGGAAACGAGCATGTAGCTCGGCCCGTGCCCTTCTCTGGTTTGGGTGGCGAGGGTTGGCCCTGCCCCAGAGATCTGGAAGGGGGGAGCGAGCGCGTAGCTCGGCCCGTGCCCTTCTCTGGTTTGGGTGGCAAGGGTTGGCCCTGCCCCAGAGGTCTAGAGGGGGGAAACGTGCGCGTAGCTCGGCCCGTGCTCTTCTCTGGTTTGGGTGGCAAGGGTTGGCCCTGCCCCAGGGGTCTAGAGGGGAGGAGCGAGTGCGTAGCTCGATCCGTGCCCTTCTCTGGTATGGGTGGCGAGGGTTGGCCCTACCCCAGAGGTCTGGAGGGGGGAGCGAGCGTGTAGCTCGGCCCGTGCCCTTCTCTGGTTTGGGTGACGAGGGTTGGCCCTGCCCCAGAGGTCTGGAGGGGGATCGAGCGCGTAGCTCGGCTCGTTCCCTTCTCTGGTTTGGGTGGCGAGTGTTGGCCCTTCCCCAGAGGTCTGGAGGGGGGAGCGCGTAGATCGACCCATGCCTTTCTCTGGTCTGGGTGGCAAGGGTTAGCCCTGCCCCAGAGGTCTGTAAAGTGGGAGCGAGCGTGTAGATCAGCCTGTGCCCTTCTCTGGTTTGGGTGGCGAGGGTTGGCCCGGCCCGAGAGGTCTGGAGGGGGGAGCAAGTACGTAGCTCGGCCCATTCCCTTCTCTGGTTTGGGTGGCGAGGGTTGGCCATGTCCTAGAGGTCTGGAGGGGGGAGCGAGCACGTAGCTCAGCCCGTGCCCTTCTCTGGTTTTGGTGGCGAGGGCCCTGCCCCAGAGGTCTAGGGAGCGAGCGCATAGCTTGGCCCGTGCCCTTCTCTGGTTTGGATGGCGAGGGTTGGCCCTGCCCCAGAGGTCTTGAGGGGGAGCGAGTGCGTAGCTCGGCCCGTGCCCTTCTCTGGTTGGGTGGCGCGGGTTGGCCATGCCGCAGAGCTCTGGAGGGGGGAGCAAGCGCGTAGCTCGGCCCGTGCCATTCTCTGGTTTGGGTGGCGAGGGTTGGCCCGGCCCCAGAGGTCTGGAGGGGTGGAGCGGCGCGTAGCTCGGCCCGTGCCCTTCTCTGGTTTGGGTGGCGAGTGTTGGCCCTGCCCCAGAGGACTAGAGGGGGAGCCAGCGCGTATCTTGGCCCGTGCCCTTCTCTAATTTGGGTGGCAAGGGTTGGCCCTGCCCCAGAGGTCTGGAGGGGGAGAGAGCACGTAGCTCGGCCCGTGCCCTTCTCTGGTTTAGGTGGCGAGGGTTGGCCCTTCCCCAGAGGTCTGGAGGGGGGAGCGAGCGCGTAGCTCAGCCCGTGCCCTTCTCTGGTTTGGGTGGCGAGGGTTGGCCCTGCCCCAGAGGTCTGGAGCAGGGGAGCGAGCGCATAGCTTGGCCCTTGCTCTTCTCTGTTTGGGTGGCGAGGGTTGGCCCTGCCCCAGAGGTCTTGAGGGAGAGAGCGGGCGCGTGGCTCGGCCCGTGCCCTCCTCTGGTTTGGGTGGCAAGGGTTGGCCTTGCCCCAGAGGTCTGGAGGGCGAGCGAGCGCGTAGCTCGACCCATGCCTTTCTCTGGTTTGGGTGGCGAGGGTTGGCCCTGCACCAGAGTTCTGGAGGGGGGAGCGAGCGCGTAGCTCGGCTCGTGCCCTTCTCTGGTTTGGGTGGCGAGGGTTGGCCCTGCCCCAGAGGTCTGGAGGGTGGAGAGAGCGCGTAGCTCAGCCCGTGCCCTTCTCTGGTTTAGGTAGCAAGGGTTGGCCCTGCCCCAGTGGTCTGGAGGGGGGCGAGCATGTTGCTCGGCCCGTGCCCTTCTCTGGTTTGGGTGGCAAGGGATGGCCCTGCCCCAGAGGTCTGGAGGGGAGAGAGCGTGCAGCTCAGCCCGTGCCCTTCTCTGGTTTGGGTGGCGAGGGTTGGCCCTGCCACAGAGGTCTGGAGGGGGGCGAGCGCGTAGCTTGGCCCGTGCCCTTCTCTGGTTTGGGTGGCGAGGGTTGGCCCTGCCCCAGAGGTCTGAAGGGGGGAGCGAACACGTAGCTCGGCCTGTGCCCTTCTCTGGTTTGGGTGGCGAGGGTTGGCCCTGCCCCAGAGGTCTGGAGGGAGAGCGGGCACGTAGCTCGGCCTGTGCCCTTCTCTGGTTTGGGTGGCGAGGGTTGGCCCTGCTCCAGAGGTCTGGTGGGGGAGCGAGGGCGTAGCTCGGCCCGTGCCCTTCTCTGGTTTGGGTGGTGAGGATTGGCCCTGCCCAAGAGGTCTGGAGGGGGAGCGAGCGCGTAGCTCGGCCCGTGCCCTTCTCTGGTTTGGGTGGCGAGGGTTGGCCCTGCCCAAGAAGTCTAGAGGGGGGAGCGAGCACGTAGCTCGGCCCGTGCCCTTCTCTGGTTTGGGTGGCGAGGGTTGGCCCTACCATAGAGGTCTGGAGGGGGGGGGGGGGGCGAGCGCGTAGCTCATCCCGTGCCCTTCTCTACTTTGGGTTGCGTGGGATGGACCTGTCCCAGAGGTCTGGAGGGGGGAGCGAGCACGTAGCTCGGACCATGCCATTCTCTAGTTTGGGTGGGGAGGGTTGGCCCTGCTCCAGAGGTCTCTGGAGGGGGGCGAGCGCGTAGCTCGGCCCGTGCCCATCTCTGGTTTGGGTGGGGAGGGTTGGCCCTGCCCCAGAGGTCTGGAGAGGGGACGAGCACGTAGCTCGGCCCGTGCCCTTCTCTGGTTTAGGTGGCGAGGGTTGGCCCTACCCCAGAGGTCTGAAGCGGGGGAGCGAGCGCATAGCTCGGCCCGTGCTCTTCTCTGTTTGGGTGGCGAGGGTTGGCCCTGCCCCAGAGGTCTGGAGGGGGAGCGAGCGCGTAGCTCGGCCCGTGCCCTTCTCTAGTTTGGGTGTCGAGGGTTGGCCCTGCCCCAGAGTTCTGGAGGGGGGAGCGAGCGCGTAGCTCGGCCCGTGCCCTTCTCTAGTTTGGGTGGCGAGAGTTGGCCCTGCCCCAGAGGTCTGGAGGGGAGAGCGAGCGTGTAGCTCAGCCCGTGCCCTTCTCTGGTTTGGGTGGCAAGGGTTGGCCCTGCCCCAGAGGTCTGGAGGGGGGAACGAGCACGTAGCTCGGCCCGTGCCCTTCTCTGGTTTGGGTGGCGAGGGTTGGCCCTGCCCCAGAGGTCTGGAGGGGGGAGCGAGCGTGTAGCTCGGCCCGTGCCCTTCTCTGGTTTGGGTGGCGAGGGTTGGCCCTGCCCCAGAGGTCTGGAGGGGGAAACGAGCGCGTAGCTAGGCCTGTGCCCTTCTCTGGTTTGTGTGGCAAGGGTTGGCCCTGCCCCAGAGCTCTAGAGGGGAGGAGCGAGTGCGTAGCTCGGTCCGTGCCCTTCTCTGGTTTGGGTGGCGAGGGTTGGCCCTACCCCAGAGGTTAAGAGGGGGGAGCGAGCATGTAGCTCGGGCCGTGCCCTTCTCTGGTTTGGGTGACGAGGGTTGGCCCTGCCCAAGAGGTCTGGAGGGGGGAGCGAGCGCGTAGCTCGGCCCGTGCCCTTCTCTGGTTTGGGTGGCGAGGGTTGGCCCTGCCCCAGAGGTCTGGAGGGGGGAGCGAGCGTGTATCTCGGCCCGTGCCCTTCTCTGGTTTGGGTGTCGAGGGTTGGCCCTGCCCCAGAGGTCTGGAGGGGGAGCGAGCGCGTCGCTCGGCCCGTGCCCTTCTCTGGTTTGGGTGGCAAGTGTTGGCCTTACCCCAGAGGTCTGGAGTGGGGAGGGAGCACGTAGCTCGGGCCATGCCCTTCTCTGGTCTGGGTGGCAAGGGTTGGCCCTGCCCCAGAGGTCTGTAGAGTGGGAGCGAGCGTGTAGATCAGCCCGTGGCCTTCTCTAGTTTGGGTGGCGAGGGTTGGCCCGGCCCGAGAGGTCTGGAGGTGGGAGCGAGCGCGTAGCTCAGCCCATGCCTTTCTCTGGTTTGGGTGGTAAGCGTTGGCCCTGTCCTAGAGGTCTGGAGGGGGGAGCGAGTGCGTAGCTCAGCCCGTGCCCTTCTCTGGTTTCGGTGGCGAGGGCCCTGCCCCAGAGGTCTGGAGGGGGAAGCGAGCGCATAGCTCGGCCCGTGCCCTTCTCTGGTTTGGATGGCGAGGGTTGGCCCTGCCCCAGAGGTCTTGAGGGGGGAGCGAGCGCGTACCTCGGCCCGTGCCCTTCTCTGGTTTTGGTGGCGAGGGTTGGCCCTGCCGCAGAGGTCTGGAGGGGGGAGCGAGCGCGTAGCTCGGCCCGTGCCATTCTCTAGTTTGGGTGGCGAGGGTTGGTCCTGCCCCAGAGGTCTGGGGGGTGGATTTAGCGCGTAGCTCGGCCCGTGCCCTTCTCTGGTTTGGGTGGCGAGGGTTGGCCCTGCCCCAGAGCTCTGGAGGGGGAGCGAGCGCGTATCTAAGCCCGTGCCCTTCTCTGATTTCGGTGGCAAGGGTTGGCCCTGCCCCAGAGGTCTGGAGGGGGGAGAGAGCACGTAGCTCGGCCCGTGCCCTTCTCTGGTTTAGGTGGCGAGGGTTGGCCCTACCCCAGAGGTCTGGAGGGGGGAGCGAGCGCGTAGCTCGGCCCGTACCCTTCTCTGGTTTGGGTCGCGAGGGTTGGCCCTGCCCCAGAGGTCTGGAGCGGGGGAGCGAGCGCATAGCTCGACCCATGCTCTTATCTGTTTGGGTGGCGAGGGTTGGCCCTGCCCCAGAGGTCTTAAGGGGGAGCGCGAGCGCGTGGCTCGGCCCGTGCCCTTCTCTGGTTTGGGTGGCGAGGATTGGCCCCGCCCTAGAGGTCTGGTGGGGGAGCGAGCGCGTAGCTCGACCCATGCCTTTCTCAGGTTTGGGTGGCGAGGGTTGGCCCTGCACCAGAGTTCTGGAGGGGGGAGCGAGCGCGTAGCTCGGCCCATGCCCTTTTCTGGCTTGGGTGGCGATGGTTGGCCCTGCCCCAGAGGTCTGGAGGGGGGAGCCAGCACGTAGCTCGGCCTATGCCCTTCTCTGATTTGGGTGGCGAGGGTTGGCCCGGCCCGAGAGGTCTGGAGGTGGGAGCGAGCGCGTAGCTCAGCCCATGCCTTTCTCTGGTTTGGGTGGTAAGGGTTGGCCCTGTCCTAGAGGTCTGGAGGGGGGAGCGAGTGCGTAGCTCAGCCCGTGCCCTTCTATGGTTTCGGTGGCGAGGGCCCTGCCCCAGAGGTCTGGAGGGGGAAGCGAGCGCATAGCTCGGCCCGTGCCCTTCTCTGGTTTGGATGGCGAGGGTTGGCCCTGCCCCAGAGGTCTTGAGGGGGGAGCGAGCGCGTACCCCGGCCCGTGCCCTTCTCTGGTTTTGGTGGCGAGGGTTGGCCCTGCCGCAGAGGTCTGGAGGGGGGAGCGAGCGCGTAGCTCGGCCCGTGCCATTCTCTAGTTTGGGTGGCGAGGGTTGGTCCTGCCCCAGAGGTCTGGGGGGTGGATTTAGCGCGTAGCTCGGCCCGTGCCCTTCTCTGGTTTGGGTGGCGAGGGTTGGCCCTGCCCCAGAGCTCTGGAGGGGGAGCGAGCGCGTATCTAAGCCCGTGCCCTTCTCTGATTTCGGTGGCAAGGGTTGGCCCTGCCCCAGAGGTCTGGAGGGGGGAGAGAGCACGTAGCTCGGCCCGTGCCCTTCTCTGGTTTAGGTGGCGAGGGTTGGCCCTACCCCAGAGGTCTGGAGGGGGGAGCGAGCGCGTAGCTCGGCCCGTACCCTTCTCTGGTTTGGGTCGCGAGGGTTGGCCCTGCCCCAGAGGTCTGGAGCGTGGGAGCGAGCGCATAGCTCGACCCATGCTCTTATCTGTTTGGGTGGCGAGGGTTGGCCCTGCCCCAGAGGTCTTAAGGGGGAGCGCGAGCGCGTGGCTCGGCCCGTGCCCTTCTCTGGTTTGGGTGGCGAGGATTGGCCCTGCCCTAGAGGTCTGGTGGGGGAGCGAGCGCGTCGCTCGACCCATGCCTTTCTCAGGTTTGGGTGGCGAGGGTTGGCCCTGCACCAGAGGTCTGGAGGGGGGAGCGAGCGCGTAGCTCGGCCCATGCCCTTCTCTGGCTTGGGTGGCGATGGTTGGCCCTGCCCCAGAGGTCTGGAGGGGGGAGCCAGCACGTAGCTCGGCCTATGCCCTTCTCTGATTTGGGTGGCGAGGGTTGGCCCTGCCCCAGAGGTCTGGAGGGAGAGCGAGCATGTAGATCGGCCCATGCCCTTCCCTGGTTTGGGTGGCGAGGGTTGGCTTTGCCCCAGAGGTCTGGAGGGGGAGCGAGGTCGTAGCTCGGCCCGTGCCCTTCTCTGTTTTGGGTGGCGAGGGTTGGCCCTGTCCCAGAGGTCTGGTGGGGTGGAGCGAGCACGTTGTTCGGCCCGTGCCCTTCTCTGGTTTGGGTGGCGAGGGTTGACCTTGCCCCAGATGTCTGGAGGGCGTGCGAGCGGGTAGCTCGGCCCGTTCCCTTCTCTGATTTGGGTGGCGAGGGTTGGCCCTGCCCCAGAGGTCTGGTGGGAGGAGCGAGAGCGTAGCTCGGCCCGTGCCCTTCTCTGGTTTGGGTGGCGAGGGTTGGCCCTGCCCCAGAGGTCTGGAGGGGGGAGCGAGCACGTAGCTCGGCCCGTTCCCTTCTCTGGTTTGGGTGGCGAGGGTTGGCCCTGCCCCAGAGGTCTGGAGGGGGGCAAGCGCATAGCTCGGCCCATGCCCTTCTCTGGTTTGGGTGGCAAGGGTTGGCCCTGCCCCAGAGGTCTGGAGGGGGGAGCGAGTGCGTAGCTGGGCCCGTGCCCTTCTCTGGTTTGGGTTTCGAGGGTTGGCCCTGCCCCAGAGGTCTTGAGGGGGGAGCGAGCACGTAGCTCGGCCTGTGCCCTTCTCTGGTTTGGGTGGCGAGGGTTGGCCCTGCCCCAGAGGTCTGTAGGGGTGGAGCGAGCGCGTAGCTCGGCCTGTGCCCTTCTCTGGTTTGGGTGGCAAGGGATGGCCCTGCCCTAGAGGTCTGGAGGGGGAGCGAGCACGTAGCTCGGCCCGTGCCCTTCTCTGATTTGGGTGGCGAGGGTTGGCCCTGCCCTAGAGGTCTGGAGTGGGGAGCGAGCGCGTAGCTCGGCCCGTTCCCTTCTCTGGTTTGGGTGGCGAGGGTTGGCCCTGAGCCAGAGGTCTGGAGGGGGGAGCGAGCACGTAGGTCGGCCTGTGCCCTTCTCTGGTTTGGGTGGCGAGGGTTGGCCCTGCCCTAGAGGTCTGGAGGGGGGCGAGCACGTAGCTCGGCCCGTGCCCTTCTCTGGTTTGGATGGCAAGTGTTGGCCCTCCCCCAGAGGTCTGGAGGGGGGAGCGAGTGCGTAGCTTAGCCCGTGCCCTTCTTTGGTTTGGGTGGTGAGGGTTGGCCCTACCCCAGAGGTCTTGAGGGGGGAAGCGAGCGCGTAGCTCGGCCCATGCCCTTCTCTGGTTTGGGTGGCGAGGGTTGGCCCTACCCCAGAGGTCTGGAGGGGGCGAGCGAGCGCGTAGCTCGGCCCGTGCTCTTCTCTGGTTTAGGTGGCGAGGGTTGGCCCAGCCCCAGAGGTCTGGAGGGGGCGAGCGACCACGTAGCTCGGCCCGTGCCCTTTTCTGTTTTGGGTTGCGAGGGTTGGCCCTGCCCCAGAGGTCTGGAGGGGTGGAGTGAGTGCGTAGCTCGGCCCGTGCCCTTCTCTGGTTTGGGTGGCGTGGGTTGGCCTTGCCCCAGATGTCTGGAGGGGGGAGCGAGCGCGTAGCTCGGCCCGTGCCCTTCTCTGATTTGGGTGGCAAGGGTTGGCCCTGCTGATTCGGGTTCAATATTACATATTTAACCCCCCATTTAGCCCTATTGTGTGCTCATGTGATGCTACATTGTTCTCTAATTCATACGTATTTTCTACACATTTATTTATTAGAGAAAACACACTATTTGAGCACAAAACAGCATTTAACGAAGTATTTCTGCACTTTTTATATTTTTTAGCGTGGTCTCGATCTCACGATTCCAACGACTATTTATTTGTATTTTTCTGAGATCTGTGCTAATTACTGTGTATTTTTGAATGCAGAATACCATTTAAATGGGGAAATACGCAAATAAATACGTATATACGGTCGGCGGCCAACCAGAGTGTGACACGTGGCGCTAATCTGACCTTTCCCGCTCCATCGGACGACGATTAGAAGCTGGCAACACGGAAATTCGTGGGCCGTCCGATTTCGATCGAACGGCCCACAACTCGCCCCCCGAACGCTGATCGCAGCGGAGAACGGCGATAGATCGGGCGGCGTGTCAGCGCGTGGACGGTCGATTTTCGATCGAACGGTTGACAGCAATTACGAATTCGATTCGAATTCGAATTCGAGAGCGAGCGACGTGGCTAACTGAGGGCCGTTCGATTCAGATCCGACGGCTGCAACGCAATTCGAATCGAAGCGGGCGCGCGAGCGGGTTTCGACCCGATCCGCATGCCACGTGTCGACACCACAACGAATCCCGTTTGGATGAGCGGCCGTGGTTTGATCCGATCGAGATGAGCGGCTGGGATGAGTTCGGGTAGTGGTTTTGCAACCCGTTAAGCAACTTAAACCCACAATCTTATTATTTAAGCGTATTCTAGGGGTTTTGAGCGTATTCAAGCAGTTTGGGGCGTATTTTGGGCGTATTGGAGGCTCTAGGAGCCGTATTCTCCCCCTAAAAAATTCTGTAAAATTTCAGAGGCCTATTTTATTATTTCCAGAGAGTTTGAAGTCTTTTCAAGGAGAATTGGTGATATTTTCTTCAACTTCTATCCCGTATTTTGGTGTTTTCTTGTATTTTGCTATGAACTTGAAGTATTTGGCTATGAAACTTGTTTATTTTTGCATGATGTGTAGCTAAATCTCTGTTGTACGTGGTATGGAGTAGTTAGGTGATATAATTTGTGTTTATTTGGTTGTATTCCTCGTGCTAAATCGTTAAAACGTCGTTAAAATTGTAATCTTTGTTCGTAAATCGACTTTTTCAGATTCCAAAAGAATTGATTTAGTTGATGATCGCCCCAAAAGGGTGAGTTTTGATCTCCCCAAAAGGGAGTTTCATACCGTAGTTTTGATCTCTCCAAAAGAGAGTTTCATATCGTATTATAACTTTAGCGACGATCTTATTGAATATTTTGCTTGAACCCCCAAAAGGGTATTTTCCGGTGAATTGCTCCCAAAAGAAGAATTCATTGAGTTATATTGGGTATTTTCCGGTGAATTGCTCCCAAAAGGAGAATTCATTGCGTTATATTGGGTATTTTCCGGTGAATTGCTCCCAAAAGGAGAATTCATTGCGTTATACCTATCAACCAAATTAATACGAATCGTTGATCCTAACGAACCCATACCATGTGCATACTTTTTATAGGTATTTTCATACACGAATTTCTCTGTTCGCACATCACCATCACGCACTTTCACACCATCGCCATCATTGTTGAAGTGGTTAGTTTCTTTTCGTAGGATTTCTATTTGATTTGAGTTGTGGTTGCAACAGATTTCTTCCCGTGGATTCGACATCTGGACTCCCAGATTTTACTACTTGTACGGACTCTTGCGCTTGAGAGAAGCACCTTTCCGGTCCCACCACCTGCCCTAGAGGTCTGGTGGGGGGAGCGAGCACGTAGCTCGGCCCATGCCCTTCTCTGGTTTGGGTGGCGATGGTTGTCCCTGCCCCAGAGGTCTGGAGGGGGGAGCGAGCGCGTGGCTTGGCCCGTGCCCTTCTCTGGTTTGTGTGGCGAGGGTTGGCCTTGCCCCAGAGGTCTGGAGGGGGGAGTGAGCGCGTAGCTCGGCCCGTGCCCTTCTCTGATTTGGGTGGCAAGGGTTGGCCCTGCCCCAGAGGTCTGGAGGGGTGAGCGAGTGCGTAGCTTGGCCCGTGCCCTTCTCTGATTTGGGTGGCGAGGGTTGGCCCTGCCCCAGAGGTCTGGAGGGGGGAGTGAGTGCGTAGCTCGGCCCGTGCCCTTCTCTGGTTTGGGTGGCGAGGGTTGGCCCTGCCCCAGATGTCTGGAGGGGGGAGCGAGTACGTGGCTCAGCCCGTGCCCTTCTCTGGTTTGGGTGGCGAGGGTTGGCCCTGCCCCAGAGGTCTGGAGGGGGGCGAGCGTGTATCTCGGCCCGTGTCCTTCTCTGGTTTGGGTGGCAAGGGTTGGCCCTGCCCCAGAGGTCTGGAGGGGGGAGCGAGTGCGTAGCTTGGCCCGTGCCCTTCTCTACTTTGGGTGGCGAGGGTTGGCCCTGCCCTAGAGGTCTTGAGGGGGGGAGCGAGTACGTAGATCGGCCCGTGCCCTTCTCTGGTTTGGGTGGAAAGGGTTATCCCTGTCCCAGAGGTCTGGAGGGGGGAGCGAGCACGTAGCTCGGCCCGTGCCCTTCTCTGGTTTGGGTGGCCAGGGTTGGCCCTGCCCCTGAGGCCTTGAGGGGGGAGCGAGCGCGTAGCTCGGCTCGTGCCCTTCTCTGGTTTGGGTGGCGTGGGTTGGCCCTGCCCCAGAGGTCTAGAGCGTTCAGACTGAAACACTCACGTGGAGACAACAAGTTTGGAAAAGTGCTTAAATGAAGATCTTCCATTAAAAAAACTCACAATTATTGGTAAAACTTTAGCAGGTGCTTCGCATTCCAAGGGTGGGCTAGCTCGCTTCCGTCCGGGGTCGCCAGGATGTCCGTGGCCGGTCCGATGATGTCGATGACCTTGTAGGGCCCTTCCCATTTGGCGGCCAGCTTCCCTCGGCGGGCGGTCTCGGGTTTGAAGGTGGCGTCTCTGAGGATAAGGTCGCCGATTCTGAAGGTCTGCTTCTTCACCTGGGAGTCGTAATGTTGGGCCATCCTCTGGCTGTGATGGATGAGGTTCGTCAGGGCTCGGTCCCTTATCTCGTCCACTAGTTCGAGACTGAGGCCGAGCCCCTCCCCATTGATATCCTCATCGAAGAGTTTCAACCGGAGCGTCTCTTCTCCGATTTCCACGGGAACGACCGCTTCCGATCCGTATGCCAGCATGAATGGACTCTCTCCCGTCGAGGCCTTGTGGGTGGTACGGTAGGACCAGAGGATTCCCGGTAGCTCGTCGACCCATGCCCCGAGAGCGGCGTCCACCTTCTTCTTTATAGGACTCAAGATGCATTTGTTCGCGGCCTCCGCCATTCCGTTGCACTGCGGGTGGGCAACCGACGTGAAATGGAGCTTGATCCCCCAGTCCAAACAGAAGTCGCGGAAGCCTTCGCAATCGAACTGTCTTCCGTTATCCGTGACTATAGAGCGGGGTACCCTGAAGCGACATATAACAGACTGCCAGATAAAACCCTTCATGTCCGTCCACGTGATACGTGCCAACGGCTCGGCCTCCACCCACTTTGTGAAATAGTCCACGGCGACGACTAGATATTTCCTTCCCCCGGAGGCTTTCGGGAAAGGCCTGAGGATGTCGAGCCCCCATTTGGCGAACGAGATCGGGCTCACGATGGGCACCAAGTTGGCCGGAGGTGCTGCCGTATGTCGGCCGAATTTTTGGCACGCCTCGCACCTTTTGACATACTGAGCCACGTCCTGGATCATTGTCGACCAGTAATACCCCTGGCGCATTATTTTGTCGGCGATGGTGCGACCGCAGTGGTGGTTCTTGCAAAAGACTTCGTGCACTTCGCGGATGACTTGCTCAGCCTGCTCTGGCCCCAGGCACTTCAGATATGGCAGGACGTCGAAGTTGGCGCGGCGCCAGTGGTATAATACCCTGTCGAGGAGTACGAATGATAGGGCCCGCCTCTCCACCTTCTTAGCCAGCATCCGTTCCTCGGGTAGGGCCCCTGTCTCCAGGTACTTCATAATGGGGGTCATCCATGTCGTCACCGAGCCGACACACATAAGTTCTTCTTCGTCAATAGTGGGTGTCAGCAGGCTCTCGACGTAGATGGCCTTCCCGATCTCGGCCATGGAGGAAGAGGCCAGCTTGGATAGGGCGTCTGCCTAGAGGTTGTTGGAACGGGGCAGGTGTTGGACCTCCGCTCTCTTGAACTTCCGGAGCTCGGCTTGGATGCGCTTAAGGTAGCGCTTCATCGTTTCTTCTCGGGTCTCAAAGCTCCCTTGGATCTATTGGATGACGAGCCATGAGTCGCTCAGGAGCAATACGTTCATCGCCCCTGCCTCCCTACTGAGCTTCAGCCCGTTGACCACGGCCTCATACTCCGCGACATTGTTGGTCACCGAAAAGTTGAAGCGCAAGGCGTATTCCAACGAGCATCCGTCGGGGGTTTGAATGACGATACCTGCCCCCGTCCCGGATCTCGTCACTAAGCCATCGATGTGGATGGTCCATAATTCGTACATGTCTCCCTGGGAGGGCTCTGAAGGTTCCGCCACCCCCATCACTTGTGGGGATGCGGTCACCGATGGTGTGTCTGGCTGGTCCCCCGGGGCGTCCTTAGTGGTGCATTCTACCATGAAGTCTGCCAACGCCTGGCCCTTGATCGCCATCCGGGCCTTGTATGTTATGTCGAACTCGCTGAGCTCGATGCTTCAGTTGAGCATCCTTCCTGACCGCTCCAACCTCTTCAAGTTTTTCTCGAGGGACAGGTCGGTGTGGACGGCAATGGGATGGGCCTGGAAGTATGGTCGGAGCTTCCTTGCCGTTGTAACCAGGCAGTAGGCGGCCCTCTCGATGGGATTGTAGCGAGTCTCTGCCTCCCGGAGAATCCGGCTGGCGTAATATACAGGGCGTTGCACGCCCCCTTCCTCTTTGATTAGGACAGAGCTAACGGCCTCTTCATTGGTCGCCAAGTACAACCCTAGCGGTTCTCCTTCTTCCGGCCTGGTGAGGAGCGGCGGGCTTTGCAGGTAGGCCCGCAGCTCTGCGAATGCTCGAACACAGTTGTCGTCCCACGGGATCACCTTCCTTTTGTCCTTTGCTTCGCCGAAAGCAATGCATAAGACCCTGAAGAAGGGGAGCAATCTCTCCGCGGATTTTGACAGGAACCGTCCCAGAGCGGCGATCCGGCCATTCAGGCGTTGCAAATCCCAGATCGTCCATGGTTCCGCCATATTGACGAGGGCCATCACCTAATCGGGGTTCGCCTCAATCCCTCGCTTCGTTATCATGAAGCCTAGGAATTTCCCTGACTGCACGTCGAAGACGCACTTCGCGGGGTTTAGCCTTAAGCCGTATTGGCGAACCCTTTGGAACGTCTCCTGTAAGTCGGCAAGGTGGTCTGAGGCTCTCCTACTCTTTACCAGTATATCATCGATGTAGACCTCCAAGTTTTGTCCGACCTGCAGGCTGAATATCCGGTCCACCATCCGTTGATAGGTCGCCCCGACGTTCTTCAATCCGAAGGGCATCTTTGTGTAACAGAAGGTGCCTCTATCGGTGACGAAGGACATTTTCTCTTCGTCCTCCTCCGCCATCGGGATCTGGTTGTAGCCCAAGAAGGCATCCATAAAGCTTAACAACTTGTAGCCATACGCCTGGTCTACCAAGTGGTCGATCCGCAGGAGGGGGAAACTGTCCTTCGGACACACCTTGTTAAGGTCGGTGAAGTCGACGCACATACGCCATTTTCCACTGGCCTTCTTCACCAAGATGACGTTGGTGAGCTAGACCGGGTGTCCACTGGCCTGATAAACTTGGCCTTGAGAAGCCGCTCCACCTCCTCCTCGGCTGCCCTCTTCTTTTCGCCCCCGGCGCTCCTCTTCTTCTGTCGGATCGGTCAAGTTCCTGGGTCAGCATTCAACCTGTGGGAGATCACCGTCGGGTTGACCCCCGGCATGTCCACGGGCGACCAGGCGAATATGTCCACGTTTTCCCGGAGCAAGCTGATGAGGGCCGCCCTTAGAGTGGCCGGGAGCTTCGTCCCGATGGAGACAGTTTTGCCTTCCTCCGCGGCCACGGGTACCTCTTCAACCTCCTCGACAAGGGTCGGTTGTTGGTCACAGAAGTCCTCCCTTTCGTCGGGAATTTGGACTGACAAGGCCCACTTCGGGTTCTGGTGCCTGGTTGACCCTTCGTTGTGTTGGATATGGAAGACGTTTGTACACCCTTGTGGGGGATGTACGAGGGAATACGGACCTCGAACGTCGCGTACACGAAGTCGTGTACAAAGGGAATCTGTTCCCTTGCGGAGAGGATCTCTGGATGAGTGGGAAAGTCGCATTATATATGCATAAGTGCATGCGACATATGGCTAATAAAGGGGGAATATCTTAAGCTTATGTTGTACCATGCATATGGTACAACTTAAGCTTATAATGTGCCATGTATCATGGTACACCTTAATTAAGTTGTTCCAAAGGAACAACTTACCCTAAAATAACTACCTTGGGGGCTATAAATAAGACCCAAGGGTAAGCCATTTCTGACACCTTTTGCATGAAATTCATGCATGCATCTTCATCCTAGCGAAGCTCTGCAGAAATATTTCCTCTCCCTCTATCCAAGTTCTTAATCTAAAGTAGAGATTTAGATTGTGGATTTAGTAGCCTTACTCCGTTCGTGAGTAGACTCGATCCGTCGTGGCGAATCCGAAGGTGAAGTTCGTAGACTACCGTGCCGCGTACGCAAGCGTAAGTCTAAACTTCATATTATCGATCCTAACTCTGTTTTGGCAGGATCCTTCATTGGTATCAGAGCCATATGGGTTCGCCCCGGTCAAACCACCGCCCCGTCGAAACTACGAACGAGTCGTTGTCTTTTTCACGAATGGGTCTCCTACCATTACGGATATGGTAGGAACGCTTCGTGACGGAGAGAACGCAGCGGTTGTTCTTTTCACGTTAGGGTCTCCTATCATTACGGATATGGTAGGAACTCTCCGTGACGGGAAGAGCCGATCGTTCACGTAGTACGTTATTCATTTTTGGCACACGGCCATTAGGAAATAACTAATTTCTCGACGAACAGGTGCTTCATCGACGAACGGGTGCTTCATCGAGGAAGATGATGGTAGTTATTTCCATCGGGTAAGAGGAAATTTGGTGCATGTGCACCATGGCCAAATGGGCTATGAAGGCCATGCACCCCCCTCCCCAAGCGGAGGGGGTTGGCTACGGCCAATAACCACCGGCGACCACCCCATCAAGGGGGAGGAGTATGTGCGGCAACCCCATTCAAGGGGGTGGCCGGCCATGGCCAAAGGGGCCATGGCCGGCCAATGCCCAATATGGCCTTGGCCATGACCGGCCATGGCCAAGCCATGGCCAGCCAAGGCCAGGCCGGCCTGGCCGGCCCTGGCAGAGGCCAGGGCCGGCGCCCTGGCCAGGGCCGGCGCCCTGGCAGGCCAGGGCCGGCGCCCTGGCCTCGGCCAGGGCCTGGCCGGCCCTGGTAGAGGCCAGGACCAGCCTAGCCTGCCCTGGCAGAGGCCAGGGCCAATGCCCTGGCCTCGGCCAGGGCATGGCCGGCCCCTGGCCGGCCTCGGCCAGGGCAGATGCCCTGACCGGCCCTTGGCCAAGCCCAGGCCAGGGCAGAGGCCCTGGCCGGGAAGAAGTTGCGACCAAAAAAAAAAAAAAAATTGGTCGACCAATTTGGTGTTTTTGGTCGACCAATTCGACAGAAGGTCTGGGTCGATTGCAAACTTGCCAAATGACCCATACGGGGTAACAAAAGGCCTTGGTCAAACTCGAATGTGTCGATTAGTCCATACGGGGCTAACCACAGTGCCGACTAGTTCATACGGGACTAACGTTTTAATGACGTTTTTTGGGCTCTACTCCTTGAAGACTAGCCATAGTGCTCTACTTCATGCGAGATTAGCCAAGTCATTGTGCTCTACTCTACGGAGATTAGCCAATGTACTTATGACGTTGTGCTCTACTCTACGGAGATTAGCCAATGTATTTTGAATTTTTGAAAAATACGTTTTTCAAAAACGCTTTTCCGCTGCAAAGTACTATAAGAGTACTAACATTTGATAAAGTGAGGGAGAAATATTGAAAGTTACTCTAGATGGTGATTGGAAACATAGTGACCTTTCCGATTCTAGAGTAACATCTTCAATATTTTTCGAAAGTAACTTATCAAATTATGAATATCATTCCAAGTGGGAGTTGATTTTAGAACTATCCATATGGGATATTCTATTGTCATTTCAAGTGGGAATTATATTTGAAAAATACGTTTTCAAACTCGTTTTTCCGCTGCTAGTACTATAAGAGTACTATTGTTTGATAAGTGATGGGGGAATATTGAAGGTTGTTCTAGATGGTGATTGGAATCAAAGAGACCTTTTCGATTCTAGAACAACATCTTCAATATTTTTCGAAAGTAACTTATCAAATATAATATAATTTCAAGTGGGAGTTATATTTTAAGAATTTTATGCAATGTGTTTTTGATCGAACCTTCGGGTTTTTATGTCTTTTGCAGCATTTTAAAAGTAAAATGTCTTCCGCTTCAAAGAACATCGTCGCTGAGTTAAACAAAGGTGAAAAACTCAACGGCGATAATTACAAACTTTGGTCCATTAAGATACAATACGTTCTAGAGGAGCAAGAAGTGCTCGAAACTCTAAAGAACGTTATGATTGAACCGGAGTTGGGCACTACGGCCCAACACCGAAGAGACAAGGAAGCTTTTGATGCTTGGTCTCGGAAGAATACGATAGCGCGCATTACGTTATTAAGCAGTATGGCTGATGACATAATGCGCATCTTCCGAGAACATGACCTAGCCATGGACATATGGTCCAAGCTAGAGGAGAAGTTCGGTGGCACATCGGTGTCCAAACTTCGCGCCTTAACTATAAAGTTCGATACATATAAGAAACGTCCAGATCATTCCATGGGGAAACATCTGCGACATATGGCGAACCTTATCTCAGAGTTAAAGGACGCAGGTCATGTGCTCACGGATGAGCAACAAATCCAAGCAGTCATACGTTCCCTACCAAATGGGTGGGACCAAATGAAGATGCATCTCACTCACAATGAGAGCATCAAGACCTTCAGCGATGTTTCCAAGCACCTCGAATTAGAGGAAGAGCGGCTTGCGGCTGCCAAGCCAAGTGCAGAAGTGCACATGGTTGCTAGTTCCTCACATGGGGGAAAGAAACGGAAAAATCGTTCGAAGTTCACTAATGAACGTAATAAGCAACCTGAGTCTACCAAGAAACCCAAACATAAGGGTGGGCACAAGAAATGGCACAAGAAGAAAGACTTGAAGAGGATCAAGTGCTTCAAGTGCAACAAGCTCGGTCACTATGCTCGTTCATGTACGAGTGGAGGCGACGAGGTAACTTGTAAATATACTAGTTACATATGTGTTTCTAGTTCAATATTTCTTGTGGAATCTAATCCATTTTGGATAATTGATTCAGGTGCCACCGACCACATAGCAAGGGACAGACGGTCCTTCGTGGAGTATCACCGGATACCCCAAGGAACGAAGTGGATCTATGTAGGAAACAACACACGTGTTGAAGTGAAAGGCGTTGGGACTTGCAAGCTAGTCTTGGACAACGGCCGCACTCTCCTACTTCATGATGTCCTCTTCGCTCCAGATATTCGAAGGAATATAATTTCTGTGGTTGTATTAATGGGTCTTGGCTATAACTGGTTTTTTCATGATTGTAATGTGGACTTAAGTTGTAATAATACTCTTATTGGTACTGGGTTTGTATTTAAAGGATTTATTGTAATGAGTACAATGTATGATTCCTCATGTAATGAAAATTTCCTTATTGCAAATTCTAAGACTTATGAGTCTGATGTGAATTGTTGGCACGCAAGGCTTGGTCATATTGGACCAACGCGTATGGATAGACTTGCCAAACGTGGCCTTCTATCCAATGTTTCAAAGGTTGAAATGTCGACCTGCGAACATTGCCTTGTGGGGAAATCTTGTCGCAAGCCGTTTGGAACCGGCACAAGGGCCGAGGTTCCATTACAGCTTATCCATTCGGACATATGTGGTCCGATGAATGTCAAGACAAGACGCGGAAAGTCCTATTTCATCACTTTTATTGATGATTTCACCCGATTCGGACATATCTATTTGATATCCCACAAAAGTGAAGCTTTGGCTTGCTTTAAAAACTATATGAGTTTAGTGAAGAATCAATTAGATCGCAAGATTAAGGTCTTGCGAACCGATAGGGGCGGTGAATATCAATCAATAAGTCTTAAGGAACTTTGTGATGAAAAAGGCATAGTACATCAGGTAACTATGCCTTATACTCCTCAACAAAACGGTGTTGCAGAAAGGAGAAATAGGACTTTAATGGAAATGGTCCGTTCAATGATGGCGCAAGCTAACTTGCCTATCACCTTTTGGGGTGATGCATTATTGACGGCCACTTTCATTTTAAACCGCGTACCCTCGAAATCAGTTAGCTCCACTCCTTATGAGTTGTGGAACCAAAGGTCTCCTGACTTAAACATTTTAAAACCTTGGGGTTGTGCATCCTACGCACATATTTCCTCCCATAAGTATGGCAAACTTGGGCCAAGGGGAAGGAAATGTATCTTCATACGATACGCAGAAAACTCCAAAGGTTATGTTTTTGTTAGTCAGGAAGACAATGGTGGGCTAATTGAGTTTGAGTCGAGGGATGTCACTTTCTTGGAAAACGAGTTTCCAAGACAGGGCGAGATAAGTCAGGACTTATCTCTATTTGAGATTTATGATCAAGAAGGATTACCTCATTCGAGTGGGAGAATTCTTGGTGAAAATGAAAATACGTTTCAACCTTCACCAATGGATTATACGAATGACGATTATCCTATTCCATACGGGAATAATGATCCAAGTGGGAGCAATTCTAACGACATTCCAAATGGGAGTGATATTAGAATTGATCTAAATTCAAGTCAACAAGGACTTGAAGAATCTCAAATACGACGTAGTAGTCGTACAAGGTTGGCTCCTCTAAGATTTGAGGATGAATTTCCGCAAACCTTTATGACTTTACTACAAGAAGATGACGAGCCTGCTACTTTCAAACAGGCCGTATCTTGCCCTGCTAAAGACAAATGGATGGAAGCGATGCAAGAGGAATTAGAATCCATGAAAGTTAACCAAGTCTGGGACTTAGTTGACTTACCCAGAGGACGTAGAGCTATTGGGAACAAATGGGTTCTCAAGATCAAGCATAAGGCTGATGGCTCTATTGACAGATATAAAGCTCGCCTTGTCGCGAAAGGTTTTAAGCAACAGGAAGGGATAGACTACGAAGAGACCTTCTCACCTGTTGTTCGTTTTACCTCAATTCGCCTGATTCTGGCAATGGTAGCTTGCTTAGACCTCGAATTACATCAAATGGATGTAAAGACTGCCTTTCTCAATGGAGAATTGGACGAGGAGATCTATATGGAACAACCAACAGGGTTTGTAAAAGAAGGAAACGAACATAAGGTTTGTAAACTTCTTAAATCCATATATGGTCTTAAACAATCCTCGAGGCAGTGGTATATACGATTTCAAGAGGTTGTCTTATCAAATGGATTTTCCATGCTTGATGAAGATAACTGTGTATATATCAAGAGGAATAAGAACAAGTATGTTATTATGTCTCTATATGTAGATGACATCTTAATAGCCGGAAATGACAAGGGCTTTGTGATGGATATCAAGGCTTGGCTTTCATCAGTTTTTGAGATGAAAGACATGGGAGAAGCCGCATATATACTTGGAGTTAAGATTTCAAGGAATCGTTCGAAGAAACTTCTTTCTCTTTCACAGGAGACTTATATAAAGAAGATTCTAGAACGTTTTAATATGCAGGACTGCAAGTCCATTGATACTCCAATAAGCAAGTGCGACAATTTATGTCTGAAATCATGTCCGAAGAACCAAAAAGAGAAGGAGATTATGGAAAAAGTTCCATATTCCAGTGCAGTTGGTAGTCTAATGTACGCTATGATGTGTACAAGACCGGACATCTGTTTTGCCGTTGGAATGGTAAGTCGTTACCAATCCAACCCAGGGCAAGTACACTGGAAAGCGGTTAAGAGGATAATGCGGTATCTCAAAGGAACTGCAGACTTTGCTTTATGCTATCAAGGAGATGCCTTGAGGCTCGAAGGCTACACTGATGCTGATTGGGCGGGTGATCTCGATGAGCGACGATCGACCTCAGGATATGTTTTTCTACTCGGATCTGGTGCAATATCCTGGAGTAGTAAGAAACAATCCTGCATCGCACTTTCAACCATGGAAGCCGAGTTTGTAGCATTTAGCATGGCAGTTCAAGAGGCTGTTTGGCTTAGGAAGTTCTTAGACAGGCTAATTAATGCAAGTGAATCAGGTGCTGTACCTATACACAGCGACAGTCAAGCATCTATAGCATATGTCAAAGATCCGAAATTCCATTGTAAGACCAAACACATAGCTATCCGCTACAAATTTGCAAAAGACTATGATAAGACCAAGAAGGTAGACATAAGGTACATATCTACGCATGAGATGATAGCGGATCCGCTTACGAAGGCGATCCCCAGAGATGTGTTTTACAAACACTTATCATCTCAAGGATTGCGTAAGAGCTGAGTTGTACCAATGTAAATTCCCATGTCTGTAAATGATCAAAATTAATAAAAGAATAAGTTCTTTTTCAAACATTGCATATGAATTTCTTAAGAAATGTATGTGTACATTTTTGAAATCTCAGCTGAATTGTGTGTATGTCGGACAGATAAAGGTTGGCTCTCTCACATGAGCAACCGCCTTATCTTATCAGATGGATAAGATAGAGATGAGACTAGTTTAAAGTCAAAATCATTAGACGAATGATTTAGAGTCATGACTTAAACAAGATAGTCGAATGAAAGATCTGCATCATATGGATGCTTACAAAAGATCTGAGATCTGTATCACAAAGATATTTGAAAGAGATCTCGTAGGATTTTTAAATCCTATCTGTCTTATGCAGGATGAGAGTCCGTGAATATTTCACGAGTAGTAAAGGGACTCAAAAAGATAGGCACTGTGGTGTCTGATCTTTTCATCTGTACAACATCATTAAGACATACTCTCCCTGGGAAAGGAGTGATGTTGTAATACGTGTTCATACCACGTATGCATTTCGACCACTGAGTTAATAGCAATAGTGTTTGCTATTATGTGAGACTCAAAGGCCATATGGGTCTTAACTCTTACCCTTAAGGACTCCAATTGGTTCCTTTAGATTTGACGAGATGATCGCTATCTTAGCGTGTTACTTATGGGCTATGATAATTCGGCTCGGCGGGGCACGTTAGAAAAGCGAGTCTAGTCAAGATCAGAAGGTTCGCAAGAAGAGGAAGATTGATTTCATATTCACATTTGGACTTTAATGATTCAAAGCTGGCCAGCCAATTGTGATCCAGATGGGATTCAATTGTTGAATATAAAGTATAAGAAATGTGAAGAAATAATCTAGGGTAAAGCATGCGTTGAACTACTCAACTTTGCACCTTCGAGGTCGTTGTGTATCTCTAACAAGTGCACAACAACAGACTCTACGCGCATGACGGTCGCACGGTCTATTTCTCGGTATGATAGATGAAAGAACTAAGGGAAAGACGTTCTCTTACAATCCCCTCAAGTGTGAGTGGGAGATGTTGGATATGGAAGACGTTTGTACACCCTTGTGGGGGATGTACGAGGGAATACGGACCTCGAACGTCGCGTACACGAAGTCGTGTACAAAGGGAATCTGTTCCCTTGCGGAGAGGATCTCTGGATGAGTGGGAAAGTCGCATTATATATGCATAAGTGCATGCGACATATGGCTAATAAAGGGGGAATATCTTAAGCTTATGTTGTACCATGCATATGGTACAACTTAAGCTTATAATGTGCCATGTATCATGGTACACCTTAATTAAGTTGTTCCAAAGGAACAACTTACCCTAAAATAACTACCTTGGGGGCTATAAATAAGACCCAAGGGTAAGCCATTTCTTACACCTTTTGCATGAAATTCATGCATGCATCTTCATTCTAGCGAAGCTCTGCAGAAATATTTCCTCTCTCTCTCTATCCAAGTTCTTAATCTAAAGTAGAGATTTAGATTGTGGATTTAGTAGCCTTACTCCGTTCGTGAGTAGACTCGATCCGTCGTGGCGAATCCGAAGGCGAAGTTCGTAGACTACCGTGCCGCGTACGCAAGCGTAAGTCTAAACTTCATATTATCGATCCTAACTCTGTTTTGGCAGGATCCTACACGTTGCAGCTTTTGGACAGCACCTGGTTTCCACCGCTCGTGGAGTCCGGAATTTCACCATCCAGTGTAGCAGGCTAGGGAGCGCCTCAACGGCCGTCATGTATGGCGTCCGATGATCCCGTTGTACGCCGACGCGATGTCGACGCCGACGAACTGCGTCCCCCGGGTGAAGACCCTCGGTTCCTCCCCTAGAGTCATCGACAGGGTGATCACCCCCACAATGGGGATTGTATAGCTGGTGAAGCCGACGATGGGCCCCGTGCAAGGCCTTAGGTCCGCCCGCTTCCACCCCATCTTCTCGACCATTAACAAAAATAGGATGTCGCAGGAGCTTCCGGTGTCGATCAGGAGCCGGCTGATGATGACCGTTCCGACCTGAGCCTCGATGACGATGGCTTCATCCTGCGGATACTCGGCTTCCCCCAGATCTTCATCAGTGAAAGTGATGGGGGGTCGATTTACCCTTCTCTGCTTCGACTTGCTGCTGGCGCCCGCCACCATCACCTGCCGGACACCTTCCCCTATACTCGTGGGCGACGCCCCACCTAGGGGCGGTCCCCCACTTATCACGTCTATGCGTATGATCGCCCTAGGGGGCGAGGCTCCTCCTAACCATGGTCTGCCGGTGGCTCTGGCCTCTGTGCTTCTCGTGGGGCTCTTTCTCCTTGGATTGCCTGCCTGTTTCCCACGAAGCCTCCCAGGTGGCCCGCCTGGATCAGCCGTTCGATCTCCCTCTTGAGAGTGTAGCAATTGTCGGTGTCGTGACCGTGGTCCCGGTGATACCAGCAGTACTTCCGGAGATCCCGCTTTGCTGGGTCCGACCTCATCTCCCGGGGCGGCTCCAACAGCAGTCCGGCCCTTGTCGTCGTGGCCAACACCTCTAACATGGGGGCGTTGAGCTGTGTGTAGTGGGCCTGCAGGGGTCCCTCCAGCCTCGGTACGGCTTGGGCGGGCTCTTGGGCTGGGGCGAATGCTCGGGCTAGGCCAGGGTGATCTTGCGGGCGACGCCCTGTTGGGTCGCGCCTTGGTTGGGTTAGCTGGTCGCGCCCCCGATGCCCTTCTTCTTGTCTTGGTCGAGGATGAGATCGAGGCTTGCCTTGGAGCAGCTTCGCCGGGGGGAACAGTGCCTTCGCGCCGAGAGTCTTCTCGGCCAACGCATGCCTCTCTGCCATAGCGACCAGCGATTCATAGTCGGCCGGCGGATCTCGGAGCATGGATTTGTGGAGGCTCCGAGTCCGCAGCCCCGTCTTGAAAGCCAGCATGAGCACCTCATCGCCACAGGTCACCACCGCCTGTCTCTCATCCTGGAAACGGTGCAGGTACTTCCCCGTCGTCTCTCCTTCCCCTTGGACTATTGTGCTGAGGTAGTTCAGGGGCTTCTTCTTCGTTCACCTGGCCCGAAACTCCTGGCAAAACTTGTGGGACAGTTCGCCAAAGCTCCCAATGGATCTCGCGGGTAGGTCGAAGTACCAATCCAACGCTGTGTCCCTCAGACTTTGTGAGAAAAGTCGGCATAGGAACGCCTCATTCACATGCTGAACCTCCATTGCCCCCCGGTATTGTTGCACGTGCGTGAGGGGGTCGCCTCTTCCGTTGTAGGTGGCTAGGTGGGGGGGGGCTTGAACCTTACGGGCATCGGGGCAGACATGATCCACCGCGCTAGCAGCGTGGCCTCCTCCGGGTAGGCAGAGTGCTCGGGCACGTGCCCTCTTCGCCATTCCGGGGTTTGGCTCCGGTCGTGCCTTGGCTGTCGACAGTCATCGTGCCCCGGGGAATAACGAAACGGTCGCCTGGGGGGACTCCTTCCACGGGTAGAGGATTCGATGGGCGGCCGACTACGGTCATCCCAGTACCACCGCCCTCCGGCCGTCTCCTCCCGGATCTCTCTTCGCTCCTGATTCTCCCTCAGGAGCCTTTCGCGATCGGCAGTGAGAAAGCAGAGTTGTCGACAAACGGCTTCCTCGTTCAGACGATCTGGGGAGAGATGTTGACAAGGCAGACTTCGCCCCCATGGTGGAGACTTGGCCAGCGGCGGGTCGCACCCATCCAGGTGTCGCCGGCCCGTCACCAACATCTCTGGGATCTCCCGGTTTTCTTCGTTCTCCCTCCAGAGCCTTTCATGTTCCGCGATGATGAAGCGGAGCTGGCGTCGGGCGGTCTCGTCGTCTAGGTGGGCCTACCAGGCGGTCTCGACCGCTTCACCCAAATGCCTTTGCGCAGCGACCGCCTTCTCCCGGTGCCTTCGCAGCCGCGCGACCTCCATTTCCTCCTCCAGGAGCTTCCGCTGGGACGCAATCTCCTTGAGAGCCCCTGGTCTCCCCCTCCTCCTCGAACTGAGGGTGAAGATTCTATCTCACGTTCGGGGGCTCAGAGGGGCCGGGAGGTGCCTCCGTCCCTGTTGCTGTGAAGCCCGCCATCACCTTAGTGAAGGCCTCGAAGCTTTGTTGTATCGCGCGGGCCGAGGCCTGGACTGTCTCGACCTCTACTCCAGGAGGAGGGTCAGTCGCGGGAGTCATTGGTTGAGAGAGTGGTTCTTGGTCCATGGGATCCTTGCCGTGGTCAGGGTTCCGGGTGATTGGTATGGGGTCTGACATGGGTGTGACCCTTCGTTTCCACAGACGGCGCCAATTGTTGCGGGATAGAACTCGCGTACAATGAATTTATATTAGGGGGGAACCAAGGGCACGGTGGTTATGTTAATGAAGGGGCTAAGGTAGGCTATTTGGCAGGTGATTAGAGGGGTGATCAGGCTAAGCTTGTCATTGAAGAAGACCACGGGGTCGAATCCGGCGGGATGCCGTTGTGGAAGATTGGGCGGCTGGAGCTGGAGGCGAGCACGAGCCGAGGGTTGAGCTATCCTGCACAAGGGACAACTCGTCAGAAAGGCCGGGTTGGGGTTCAACCCTTAGCCTCTCCGATGCCTAAGTCAGTTATAGGACTTAAAGCGGGGGCTAGGCACGCAGGTCAGACTGAGGGAGAGTCGACCGTACGTGACGAGCTATGAGTGGGAGAACAAAGATATGTACGACCTTTGCTCTCGTGTGTGAATAATGAGATTGAGAGGAAATTTGCCAACCTCCTCACCGTCGGAGGTGAAGGGGTATTTATACCTGATGGTTGGCAGGTAGGTGAGGCTGACCTGGCGTGTTGACTCGACGCGCTGAGCTGGCCTCGCTGTCAGTGGAAGCTTCAGAAGAGGATGTCAGGAACAGGAGTGTCTGCTACGCTTTTGTCAGACAGCACAGCGGCCAGGGGCACTTTTGTCAGGGTGTCAGGGCCGAAAGCATTAAGTGTCAGGGGCGTGGCAGTCAGCGGGTGCTTTGTCAGGTGGTCGGGCGGCGTTAGTGTCAGTTATGTCCTTGTACTAGGTTGTTTGTCGTGTCCGATGAGCCAAGGGTCCGGCGGAGCGCTTCCCAGTGGCAGGGCCCCCTGACGATCCTCTGGGCCCACCCGGGAAGCGGATGTGCGACCCGGCCGTGCCCTTTCGGGCAGGGATCCTGGATCGTCGGGGGGGATGGGTACGCCTCCGTGAACATCCGAGGCTGCACTGTCCGGGCGTGCCTCGACGCACCATTCCTGGCGGACCGAGCGAGAGCAGTTAAGCGCCTCAGTCAGGGGGGGGCTAGGCGAGATGCTCCCATCCCCCTGTAGTCTGGAGACTTCGAGCCGGCTCGAGCCGGCTGGCGCCATATAGGCCCCTAAAGCTCAGGCGAGGGTCGCCCCGTCATTGGGCGGGTCATCTGTACGGGAGGGGCGTGCCTACAGGGCATTTCGGTGGTTCGTGGCGAAAGGTCGGATTTTTACGATCTTCAGGTCGTAACAAGAGTCATTAGCAACAATATAATGTTGTGATCATCATCAAAATAATATTGGTCTAAAACACCAATGCCTAACAGGTAAGACTTATTGTTGCTGCTGCTCTGGTTGTCTTGGATTTATCTTCAGTCGTTCTTCTTGGTTGCAGAACCTGACGGGGGTGAGCCACTTCCTACGCCG
Source organism: Scilla litardierei (assembly GCA_030789695.1). Taxonomy (NCBI): domain Eukaryota; kingdom Viridiplantae; phylum Streptophyta; class Magnoliopsida; order Asparagales; family Asparagaceae; genus Scilla; species Scilla litardierei. The sequence continues at coordinate 10,933,633 of CM061142.1, read as the reverse complement.
CTGCAGGGAGCGGGCGAGGGGCTTGAAGCCAAGAATGCATGGCTTCATAGTCTGGTTGAGCGACAAGCAAAGGATTAGAATGATTTGATGGCCAGCTGTGACGATCCAGGGTGCAACTAAAGGATGTCACGGCTGAAGGTCTTACCGGTGGTCATGTATGTGGAGCTTGGTCTGGGGAGAATGAGCCCAATTCAAGGTCTGCTACGTAGCTTTCTTTCCCTTCTTGTTTTTGCTGGTTTGAGGTTGTGTACCGCTGATCAGCAAATTTTGTAACCCCAGACAAATGAAAGGAAAAACATTCATGTTTGCTCGACTTGTTGTAAGCATCTGTATATTGAGACTGTTTTTTCATACGTCTGCCTAATCCTAGCAATCCAAACATGTCATGGGCTTGGGCTTGGAAGACCTAGAGTGGATGCATTTGTCTTAAATATTTCAAGGCCTTGGTCGGGCCGAGGAGTCCATAGTTATGAACTTCATGATATGGTCAGGCAGACTTGTGCATGAAAGTTCCAGTGGGACCCAAGTCGAGGTATTAAAGCTAACTTTGCCAAGGGTCGAATATTCGTTCAACATCAGCGTCGAGGTTGGATACTGCTGACCCGAACTATTGTCCATAGTCGAGGGTTCTCGAACCCCTTTTAATTGGAGAGAATCCCCAAGCTGGGAGGGAGAAAATTTGAAGGACCGTGTTTCAAAAGGGGATAACCCATTATGTCTGTCCTCAGGACTCAAGGTGGCCGAATTGGAATGGCTTACATTTAGAGTGATGCTCTGTACACCCCTATTCATAGGGGTGTATGTAAACTTCTATGCCAAATTTGGAAATACTATGATTTCATTTGCCATTGGAATTCTTCTTTTTTCTATTTTAAGGGAAAATGGACACTAATATCTATATACACCCCTACTTGTAGGGGTGTATTTAGCACATACCTACATTTACTGCAAGATGTCAGTGGACATGCCCACTCTCCAGGGAAATGTTAAAGTGGCAAGCGCCTATTCGTCGGGGGTCCATCAAGCAGAAGATGGGGCATCGTGCATGTCTAACGACTATGATTGGCTTCGTGTGGTGTGCCTCGATCGAATGGCTGAGACAGTTTCCCACCAATCGTGCTTGGACCAGGTCAAAAAGGCAAATGAAGGCAATAGTCTTGCAATTGCATTTTTGATTCCTCTTCGCCTTTGTCTCTCCCGTGTCGAAGTCATGTTTGGAGTTGATGGTTCCGATTAGTCAGAAGAAAATAAAAAACTTACCTTAACTTTTAAAAAAAATTCAACGAACTTTGGCTCAGAAAACACCGACTTTCTTTATTAAACCTTAATTAACTATCAAATAATTTTTCAAAAACCCTTAATCCGTCAGTTTATCATCCAAAATTAGGTTATGTGACATGTACGTAAGCATTTTTTTGACTAAAATGCCCTTATTTTTTATTAAAAAATTAAGATGTACATATTTTTATAAAAAATAAAATAAAAATGTTAAAAATTAATGCATCATTTAAAAAATTATAAAGCATATTCTTTGTAAAAAAATTTAATTTTGAGAGAAATTAAGGTTAACTGCAATATATTATAAACAATGTTAACGATGTTATTTGAATTTTTATAAACAAATCAAAGTTTATTGAAGTTTTATGCAAATAAAAAGTTATTAGGAGTTAGATGTGGCCAAGCTTCATTATCATTTTTAAAAAACTTAACCTTATAACGTTAAATTTTTTTATGAATAGTCTATCATACTATGAATAGTCTATCTTGTTGCAAACCATATATCATACATTTGTATGAACTCTTCCATATAAATAAAGATCTACGAGCTTCCGTAAAAAGTACTTCACAACACGGTATCAGCACGCTCTTCCATGTGAGAGAGAGACTAGACGTTGCGAAAGATTTGGCAGAGGAAGAAGAATTGAGATATCGTTGCCATTTGGACGTTAAAGCCATAGTTCTGTTTCGTGTGCGGAAGCTCACCCAACTCAACCATCTTTCTCTCAAATCAATCTAGAGGTACATCTACACCCCCTGTTAATTTGAATACGATCGATCTTCTTGCACGTAGTATCCTAGATCACACAAAAATAATTTTTTTGGGGGGAGAGGCGGTGGCCACTGGATGCCAACATTGAGGCGACATGCAAACTTTCGCCAGCTCCACACACATCGTCAAACAAATTTTTTGGCCAGCTGGCGATCCCTATGCCGCTGGACCCCCCCTCGGGTGGCGTCGGCCTCTAAGCTGTCAACTCCTCCACCTCCATGTCACTGTTGCAACGATGGTGTGATATCGCAGCTGGCGGCCACGCCCCCCCTTTTTGCCCAAATCCCAATTAGGGTTTGGTCAAACAAAATTTTTTAATGGGCCGACGCCCGTAGCCCTTGATGCCCTCGGCCCACAACCAAAAAAGAAGAAGAAGAAAGGGGAGGGGATAGAAAATAAATCAAATAATGTTAGAAGAGCATTGGAGAAAATCAACCCTGGCAAATAGCCATGGTACTATATTTATAAAGATCTCATGTTGAGTTGGGAGTCCAAGGGTCTCTCCACTAACTTAGTGGGGAGTAATGGAGAGTGATGAGGGGAGTGAGGCCAAAGGCCTCCCTCAACTCACAACACTCCCTCACATCTCTCCATTACCTTGGATTAAGCATATGAATACTTCAGGATTCAATATGCTAATGGGGGTGGATACTTCTGGATCCAAAGCCGCTGTGGTTGCCTCGTTAAAACCTTAGCTGTGGAAAACCCAGTGGAAAAAACCAGCAGCTTAAGGAAAAAGAGTACAACTATCGAGGGACTCCCCCTGATCTGTACAAGCTTCAGGCTTGCAGATCTCCTATGTATCTATACAATCATCTCCTATTCGTCTATACATCCATCATGTTCTGAAAGAAAATACCATTATCACTCATCTATACAAGTTTCACTCATCTAGCGGCTATTGGAAGGCAGAGTCGCTCTGGAGTCCAATGCTCTTCGAAGTTGGTAGATGACTCCACTAAAGTATTCTTTGAATCAGTCTTCAGTGTGTCTGCAAGGTACTGCTAGACCTGGCTGAGCGTTTTCAATACTTGCTTCTTGGATGAGGAGCTTCTCCGAAGATGTAGACATTGGATGATGATGTGTATATATTTAGGAGGTGGTCGGTCTATTGTGTTTCAGTCATTGCTATGATCTTTAAACCTGCATATGCAATATATATTCCTTGACCCTTGGAAGTTGCGCAGAAGCAGCTTATCCTTGGTCTAGTGTTGCTCTCCAGGACAACACTGTATCTGGTTAACAACTTTACTGGAGACGTTCTATCAAAGATACGTGCAGTTGGCCAGATAATACACTAGAGCTTGGCTCTTCGGGACCTAGGATGTCCTCCCCCTCTTCCAGCTACTGGAAGTTGTCATAAATAAGCATCCATTTTTAATAGGTTGCAAAAGGACATCATTCTTCATAAACCCAGGTGTATGAAGAATATGAAAGGGTTACACCACGAAGGTGTTTAATATGTAAGCTGAGACATCTTCGACATGATTAATAATAGTTCATCTTCAGGATGATTAATGTCATCTTCAGGATGATAGTTCATCTCCATGATGATAGTTCATCTTCAGGATGATTAATGTCATCTTCAGGATAATGGTTCATCTCCAGGATGATAGTTCATCTCCAGGATGATTAATGTCATCTTCAGGATGATGATTCATCTCCAGGATGATAGTTCATCTTCAGGATGATTAATGTCATCTTCAGGATGATGATTCATCTCCAGTATGATTGTTCATCTTCAGGATGATTAATGTCATCTTCAGGATGATGGTTCATCTCCAGGATGATGGTTCATCTTCAGGATGATTAATGTCATCTTCAGGATGATAGTTATACCTAGGTGCAAATATAACAAATCCTGTCAACGATATTTCGAAAAAGATACAATGGTAGAATATTGCTTAAGATCAACTAATGATCTTTGTAGCATTTATGGAGAAGACGTTTCTACGTTTCTCTTTCATCTCTGGGGGTAGAGTATACTCTTCTGGAAGTTTTATATAGATCTCTATATCCATATTGCCATATATATATGCAGTCACAACGTCCATGAGCTGCATGTATTGGCTTTTGCAGAGAAGTGTAGGCTTAGTAGGAAAATGATCACATTTCCTTCATTTCAATTTCTTTATGAAATCCGAATTATATTCCACAGGTTTTTACACATTCAGGTGAATGGACTACTGGTCCAAAGACTTTGCTTTTCAAGAGTGAGTCCAGCTCTAATTTTATTGCCTCGTCCCACTTTGGCCATTCGATGCGTTTACGCTATAGAAAAGTGGGTAGACGTCATCGTCGTATTCAGCGACGTGAACGGCAATAGCGAAAGCAAAACCGTCGACGACGACTGTGCTATATCTGTCCAGTACCTCTCCAGTACGTACGTAATATAATGATATTTCTCCTGTTGTTTCCTCTGCAGGGGAAATTAGGAGGGGATATGTTACTGGTCTGAGCTCAGCATCCTGTGGTTGGATTATTTTTATATATCCAAGAATCTCTTATTATGAGGAAATTTATATTTTAAACCTGGCAGGCGTCCTCTTTTCAAATGAGGTACAGCCAATTCTGCTGCCGGTGGATTGCATCCATTTATGGGAATGTCAATCCTAGCTGGCGTGTTGGCAGCAGGGACGTGTGAACGAACAATCTTCTGGTTGTCCGCAATTTTATCCGTCAATTGATGTACTGTAGTCTGAATGTGAAGGATCTTCTGGATCTCATCGTCACACAGAAAAAGTATACGGATCATAACGAGATGAGGACTTATGTGTCCCATGATATGGTCTCAGAAGCTTCAGGCTTATTTAGACTGTGTGCCTATTTCAATGAGATTTTGCTCATCAAATTCATATTTATCAAGACTTGGTGGTAAACCATAAGCAAGCAGCATCAGTAATAAGATATGGCAACAAGCGGGCCGTATCGTGATAATCAATGCTGAATGCAGTGTGATGGTCCCTAAACATCAACAGGAAAATGTGATTTTACAATGGACGTGAAATCCATTGGAGTCTCTTTACCAGAGACTCTGCTAACCCATTATGAGTTTGAACATGCTGCAGGATGTTCAATTTTAATGCCAGTTGCTTGGCAGAAGTCTTGAATGATATGTGTAGTAAATTCACCCACATTATAAGCTTTTCAGAAAGCTAGGTTGCGAGCGAATATAAAGGCACATTAAAGACCATCTAGTAGATGCATATATCAGTACAATGATGAAGTACTGAAAATGGGCCATTTGCGGGGTGAATATGCCCGTAAAAGGTCACCAAGTATTCTCTCAATGATGCCAGGAGACTCTAAACCCACTTTCAGGAGGGAAGGTCTCTCTATTAGTTTTCCCTTATGACAAAGGGGGACAAGGAAACTCAACCTTTTGAAGAATCTTCAGGTTCTCCAATGGATTCATTTGATGATGCGTCCATCATCTCTGATCCAGGATGACCAAGTCCATTTGGCCAGAGTTAAAAACTATGGAAAAGAAAGGCACTTCTGGTGCTCAGTCGAGTTGGCTTTCTATAGGATGAATATATGTAATTATAGGGGCCCGACGGGGGTCCAATGAAATCGTAAGTAGATGGTCTTCTGGCCATTCTCTTGACGAGTTACATATTGATATTCAATATATATTATCGAAAATTTTCAAGTTATTTTCTTTAAAAGAAATATCCTTGAAAATTGGAGATTTCCTATATGTTTATGAGGAGAATTTGCATCTTATAGTCTCGTTGTATGTGGGAGCAATATCAATGCTACACTAGTGCAACGAGGCACTGTCCACGATATTCCATACTTCATCTATAAGTAAAACGAATTTTTATTTAAGTCAATGAAAAAGACATAAAAGTTTGTACTAAAGCAAATTAAAGATGAAGCAACATAGAATTCTAAATGCATAGATAAAGGATGAAGCTTAATCGAGCAGGTCGTCGTTCTCGAAGTCTTTTGCAGTAAACATTGTTGGCGGCTAACCAGCCGCCAAGTTTGTTTCAGGTAGAGACTTCTGGCTCGCCTGGTATAGATCCTGGAGGTGGCGAGGAGTGCGGCAGTTTTTGGACCAATGGCCAGTCATGCCGCATCTATGGCATATATCCTCCCAGTTCTTCTTAGGAAGTGACACTGGCTCGGTGTTCTTTCGCTGCCATGTGAAGTTGCGCTTTCCCTTATTATTTTTGTTTGGCTGTGGAGCTACACCTTTTGGTTGCTTCATTACAGCTTTCCCTTTGTTGTTTTAGCCTTCCTTTTGTTTTTTCACTTCTGGGGAGAAACGTGGTGGGCTGCAGGGATAGAGGCAGTACCGGATGGACGTAAATTATGAGTGGCGAGCAGTAAGTCTCGATTCTGCTCTGCCCTAAGTAGGCATGAGATCAGATCAGAGAATTTCGTGAAGTTGCATTCACGATACTGCTGCATGAGGATTGCATCTTTCTCGTGAAACGAGGTAAATGTCTTTTCCAACATGCGATGTTCTGTCACTTCTTCACCGCACAACTTCAGACGTGAGGTGATGTTATAAAGTGCAGAATTATACTCAGCGACGGACTTATAGTCCTGAAGTCTGAGGTTTTCCCACTCATAACTGGCACGCAGTAATATTACATCAATTTGATGTTTATACCGTGCTTCCAGCGCTGTCCACAGCTCCATTGGGTCCTCTACCGTTAGGTATTCGGCCTTTAAGGTCCGATCTATATGTTTTCTAATGTAGATTATAGCTTTCACCTTATCCACAACGGAGACAGGGGTAGAAGTGCTACTGCTAGATGTAGCAGAAGCATCAGCCGCTGCTGGGGCCGATGAAGGAGCCAAAATGGAGCCAAGGAGGGCCATCGAACGCAAGTGGAACTTCAGGTCCACTCGCCAACTCAGGTAATTTTTTCCTGCAGAGTCAAGGACTTCGAAATCGAAGCTTGCCAATTTTGCCATTTATCTACGCAATTTAAAATAAGCATGAATTAATTAAAATAAAAATTCACGCATAAATAATAAAATAAGCAAAAATGTGGGGATCGGCTAGATACCCAAAAATGTACAAAGTCCAAAGTCCGAATATACAGTCCATAAAGAAAAGAAAAATACAATTTGGAAACCCAGAATGGGTCCCTTTTTTTTTCAATTTTACGCCTCCGTCTTCAATTTGTCGGTACACCGGTCTTTGGCAAAAATACATATACTCCTCACTTACAAATTCTCACAAAAAAGAAAATTAAATTGCAAGGAATTTAAAAAGGGTATCAAATTGGCCGATCCCAAAAATCACATTTTATCTTATATAAACATCCACGCAGTTTATAAATGCTACATGCACAAAATAAACAACCACGTATGTATATAACACATGCATATATTAAATGGAAAAATAGGCTATAAAATATAATAATCTCTTGGACCACGGGGAGACGTCATACACCGTTAGGTTAGTTTACTAACGGCAGAGTGGTCGCATGATCCTTAAGATGATTATATTTTGAAAAAAAATCCTAATATTCCATAATTTAATAATAATGCAATATTGTTATAATTTTAGCAATATGAAAGACTGGGGACAGGCCCATGACAAGGAATTAAAAATAATTAATAGTTTGAATGGGGCTGCATGCCCAAAAATATTAACTATTGTAATATTTCATTTATATTTGGGCTGCAGGCCCATTTTCCCAAAATTAACAAATTAAGTATTGCAATAAAATCTACTAGGCTTCTGGCCATCAGAAGTCAAATTTAAAGAATTGTTAACATTTGGGCTGCAGGCCCATTTTTGAAATTTTAAAGATTGCAATAAGAATTACTAGGCTTCAGGCCCGTATTTAGTAGGTAAAATATGTGTAGCACACAAAATTTAAAGGGCTTCTATCTCATAGAATATATATGTATTTGTGACGGATGGGCTTTAGGCCCAACAAAAAGGCTAAAGATTATATTATAATATAAACAGAATTAGCCTTTAAACCCAATTTTGAGTTTGTGGAATGCCAAAAACCCCCAAAATAGAGGATGACCCCTCAACTCCCAAAAAATATCCTAGCCCCTGTCAAACCATACTCACCCTCCCCTCTGTATCAGTTAACGGCGCAGGCGTCGGAACGCCCCCCGTATAGGGTGGGCGGCGCCAGAACGGCCAGAGGAGTGCCCCCCGACTTAGGGGGGGCGACGGAAAGAGATCCCCATCATATATAGTAGTGTTTATACAGAACTTGCAGGTAACATAATATTCTTATGCCCTGTAATGCACAGGTTATAGACAAATGGGATGAAGGCAAAGCTAGTCTATTTCCACGATAGTTCATCCAACAATTAACAGCCAAAATCAAAATGCTGAAGTATAGCCAAGGTATGAATTTTTCGCCATTTATTTGACCCAGCCGTAGATGCTATAAATACATCAATCTGATGAACAACAAGAACATATTGTCTTTTGCTAAAATGCATGCAACAACATACAAGTAACTCTCTGAGATGCCTAAAAATGGAGCAGAGTACATTTTGAGGTAAGCATTTAGTTTGAGGGGAATGGATCTTTTCTCTCCAAGACTTGTTAATAGCAATCATCTGGTGATTTAGACACTAGGGGCTGATTCCATGAGAGTTCATAAATTCATAATAAAAAGCAAATGCAAGGGGAAAGAGTTCTGAATAAACATATTTATTGTTGACATGATCATGAACAATCACAATATGTATTTTGTGTTCTTTTTTAGGTGTGAAGATCCCCGCTATATATTTTTTATCTATTTTTGATATGTTGATTTGTATAGGAAAAAAAAATCAACATATGGTCTATAATGTTTATCTACGGGGATAGAATTTTACCTCTAGATCAAAGATCTAGGGAAGAACAAAAATTCGTAGATAAAAATCCCCGCTCCCGCAATCCAAGAAAGAAAGCTTTACCGCGATAACTTTGCCACAACTATAAGATTCCTTTGCAAGAGGGAAAGTTTGTGGGGAAATTTTGTTGGCTAAATTTTTTTTAGAGCAACCTCGTGCTGATAACGTGTTAGAAGAGTATTGGAGAAAATCAACCCTGGCAAATAGCCATGGTACTATATTTATAAAGATCTCATGTTGAGTTGGGAGTCCAAGGGTCTCTCCACTAACTTAGTGGGGAGTAATGGAGAGTGATGAGGGGAGGGAGGCCAAAGGCCTCCCTCAACTCACAACAAATAAATATAAATAGTGGGGTATTGCTCAGTTTTCAAATTTTTCTGAACCGGATCCCATTACAAATGCATATAATTATTCTTTCCAGCATAATTCTTAACTCTAATGTCTATTTTAGGATCATGTTCATATGTTGTATATCACATATTATAGGACATGTTTCTAGATATGTTTGGCTTATATTTTTGAGCTTTTGCTTAATAATTATGTGGATCTTGTGACCGCTCTGCCGTTAGTTAGCTAACATAATAGTGTTTGACATTGCCTCATGGTCCAATTAATTATTAAGCTTGAAAAAATTTAAATGTTCATATCTATGTCTGATATGTAATGTTGCCTCGTGGTCCAATTAATTATTAAGCTTGAAAAAATTTAAATGTTCATATCTATGTCTGATATGTGATGCAAATGTGTTGAACACAATTTTTGCATGTATTGTGGTTTTGGATCGGCCTTAGTCCTACTTTTATTTTTCTGTACTTTTCTTTTGTTTGAGAGAAAAATGTAGTGAGGAATACAATATAATGCCCAAAACCGAAGGCTACTTCTATAGGGAACCATGTGGTTTCTAAAGTTGTACTTTTTCATTTATATAAAAGGGACTGTTTAAGTTGTACAATGGACATTATTTATTTTGTGGTTGACTGCCACACAATTAGCCTACTTCTTTATAATTATGTATGAATTGTTTTATCATTTTCATACATTGATATGTGATCATACAATTGTGCTTACAAATAAATGTGATTATGAACAATGGCACACGTCGCAATTATTATTTTCAAAATTTTGAATAATTATTACCTATATTGGCAATTGACTTGAAGTTCAACCGATATGCCAACACCATTCATCCTATATAAAATACAAATGGATAATGTGAAAGTCATCTTGCCCATCCTTCAGACACAAGTCTTGAAGATGAGCATCTCATAGTAAATAGTTCCCACAAGACCTATGGTATAATTACATACCGGTATGGACACCAAAAGGATGCCATATCACCGCTAACTCCTTTTAAAGTGGTCTCACCTCATGAGGTAGGAGTCTTGAATCTAGCCCTGAGCAATAATTCTGTTTTGAAAAATAATAATAATATGATCATGCCTAAAGTCGTGACATGACAGAATAAGTGAGAGATATATGATAATGCATGAGAATCGCACCCTTGTATTTGTCCTCTGGGCCATGTTTCTTCTTCCATAGCTGAAAAAGGAAAAGAAAAAGAATAGAAATAGGGGGAGCTCACACCCTAATATCTATCTCCTAAGTAAGGCTAATGTTTCTTCTTCCAGAAAAATTTATTTAAAAACTGAAAGATATATATAGTGGGAGCTCGCGCCTTTGTTTCTGTCTCCTAAGTGAGTCTAATGTTTCTTCTTTCCGAAAAAATTATAAAAGTAGAAAAATGGAAACATAGGGAGCACAGAACCTACAAGGAACAACAAAAGAAAGGAAAATGGGAGGTAAAGTATACCTCGGAGGGGAATAGAAATGGCTAACCGAGTCCAGTCCCAGAAGGTATGTCAAGACATATATTGCTATTGTAGTATGCAAGGTTATAGATCTATTGCCTAAGCAAATTGCATGATTTACAAAGCTGGTCTAAAGACGAAAATTGAAATAAATCTAGCTATTGTATACTTAGCTATTCTTCGAGCATATATAGATTTTGAAAATAAAATTTGCTTGATTAGCTGCCAAAAAAATTATTGTCAGGCGTATTTTTCTCTACTTGTTGTAGGTTGCAGTAAACATATTTTTATGCATTGATATATAACATATGAAATCTTTTTCTTACATGACATAGTTTTACATCAACCGTTATGTTTTTATGCATTATAGTATATTTTAATTAAATGGTTATGCTTTGCTATAAGTTTGACTCATTTCAATAAGTGAACTTGTCAAACAACTATGGATAATTCTACCATCCACGAGACCCTTCACGACGTATCCTATTAAAAGCATCTCAGCCTAATGATAGTCATGATGCACTATCTTAGGACGTCTGCCTTGAGGATCAAGCATTGCAACCCTGTAAACTCTTGAATAAAATTTGGGGAAGCCATGTACTCTCAGAAATCATGAAAAGAAACTTACTAAGTTTCAATGGATATTCATCAAAATGAAATCCTTAATAGAAAATGATAGAAAAATAAATACTGAATATTTGTATGTAACGATCAAGAAAAATAGTGGCATGAAGACTATACTTGAGCATTTGAATGGACTTTCAAAAGGCACATACCATACAAAATTCGAGGATGTTGAGAGATGTATGCCCTCGATGCTATTTATCTTTGTAAAAAATCTTGTTCATAAATGAAAGTATGCTTTCTGGTATCAATTGTCTAAGTATTTCTATTATGATGTTTTCATTAAATTACTTAGATAATTTTCTTAGACTCAAAGCAAGGTCATACATGTATCTACATAGAGATCTCAATTATGAGAAGTGAATGGCCGATAGTAACTTGAGTTTTAAAGTAGTCATGGTCATAGATGTGTCGAGAAAAGGATATCGACACATCGAACATACCATTGTGTCTTTGTCTTAACCAAAAGGATGATGATGATAACATATGCATTCGACCTGGCGAAGTCGGAGACATGACACATGTGCTCATTAGAGAATGAGTCCACCGAATGACTGAAGAAAGAGCTATCAAATGGTTAACATTAATTAAACTGTCATTAATAACTCTCTAGTGAAGAGAGACGAGTTGGTCCTTAAGACTTGAGCTCATTGTACAAACCTGTGCGTGAACGGTGTCACTAACATCTATGATCTAGCTTCAAGGCAAGGCTTGCTGAAAGGTCTTATGTTGGGTGACACTTGAAGTGTACGAGGTGAGTAATCATCAAGAGAGGATTCTTCTTCTCTGTCCATGGGAAGCTAGTGTCACAGGCTCATTGCGGTTCTTGGTAAAAAAGCCTCAGCCGTGGTATGTTGTAGGAAGTACAACATGGGCATACCAAAGACCGGAGGATACTGACCAGTGCAAGCTGTTAGGGTTGATATTTTACCATACCCTAGGCTATGCAGCGACATTATTATGATGAAAGAACCAAAACAGCGGTATTCATCATGGACACAGTCAGAGTGATTAAGACGACACTTTTGTCAATGGGTCAATCACGTAATTATGATACCAAAATAGGGACGACACCTGTTGCTCGTGGTCACTATCGTCTTGGGGTTTCGAGCTCCAACCTGTAGTAGGATCAGGTTGTAGGGTTGTACATCGAGTAGGATTTTCGTTTTAGTAATAGGAAGACTAAAGGAGGAGTGCACTCGGGTGCACATGAATAATTAAAGTCACACAGGGTTTGTGAGAATAAGTCTAAAATTATTAAATAGGGAATTATAATATGTCATAAGTGTTTATGGACATATGATGTATAGAAAACGAGAGGTTTTTTCCACGAAATTCAGGGAAAAAACCGCTCTAGAATCGGAGTCAAGCCGGGCTCAAAATATGATATTTAAACGTGTTTTAAATATAAAAAAATAAAAAAACAAATGCCGAATTAGGCCCAGCCATGCGCTTGGTATTACCCAGCACATGGCGTTGGGCAAAGCCCAGCGGGCCTTGGCAGCGGGCCCAAGCCAGTGCCCAGGCACTGGCTTGGGCCAGCGTTCTGGGCCGGGTCGGTCTAGAACCCGACCCAGCCGCTGGTCTCCCAGCGGTCACCGCCTTGAGGCACGACTGAGATTAAAAAGTGGGCTCTACATAGTGGGGCATATAACTAGGGTTTTTGAAACCTATACGACGGCTGTGATTTTTCAGCAGATTGTGTTTTTTGGCCAACTTTGAGCCATCGTTTGAGAATCAAACGAAGTCAGAATTGAGCACAGTTTATTTTTATGCGTTCACCGTTCAGTGCCATTCGAATTGATGTATGATATCATTTGCGAAGCTCAATGGTGAGGGAGAAATAATTCATTGAAGTTTGACCTTCGTGGAGGAAAAACTTGCAATTAATTTTTCCCCTCTATTTAATTTAGTCCCACATCGCTCGTGAGACGAGGAAGGGGGCCGGCTCTCTATATAAACAGGGACTGAGCCTTCCCTTTGAAATTGTACCAAGTTTTCACTTTGGGTAGCTCCAAAAAAATTTTGAGCACGCCCAAACTTAGACTAATAATTATTACATCCTCCTAGAATTCTTCCATTCATCCGATCGTGTCCTAGCAAGACTGCGAGGAGGTTTGGATCGGATCCAAAGTCTTTGATGCGGGTCTTTCTCAAGTGAAACTTTCTTCGACAAGTGGTTGGCTCGGAGACGCGGTGTTGGCTCGCTTCAGGGGTCAAAGAAAAGTTACTGAAAATGATGCTTCGTATTCTACGAAAAGAAAGTTACAGGTATGTCTCTTTTATTTTATGTTATGCTTTCATATATGTTGCAGTAGTTTAGATCTGTCTTTTGGGTTGGTCAGACACACCCCAAGAGAGTAGATTTCCTGGTTAGGATTTATGTAATCCTAAGGGCTATCATTAAAATGTTTAATGATGTTACTCCGCTGCATATTCCTGCTTTTATTGTTCGTCCGACGTATGACAGGCTTAGATTTTATGCCTTGAGGGTCCATCAAACCCCAACATTGGTATCAGAGCCAAATCTACTTTGATCTAATTTCTGCAAAAGATATGAATTGCAAAGGATGTTTATTTGAAACATGTAAATAATTTAGTAACTTAATTTTTTATGAGAAAATTTTAAGTTGCTTGAGATAAAGCTAAAATTTTATGAGATAAAATGTTTGGTTACTAGTAAGGCCAAAATTGACCAAGACAGTTGTCAAGTTGATGTAGACTCAAGATACTAAGCCGAAGCCTCGTCAGCAGTTGGAGTGGGACCCTTGGTTGAAAGAATCAGGGTCTAGTGATGGTAGTTGGAGATGATGCGAACTTCTATCGACCTTCGAGCGGTAGTTGCGTCGATCGCTCGATGCTGGGAAGCTCGACGTCGACCTTTGACGTTGGATAATAACCATCGATCTGCACCACAGGGACTTATTAGGGGGGTCGGATCTGGATTCCAACCCAAATCCCCTCCGATGCTTAAGTTGGTATGAAAAGTAAGGGAGGGAGGGAGCTTGGTGCAGCTGAGATCGACCCACGAAGGTTCGTCTCAAGACTGACGGCGCAAGCTCGAATGTATAAGAAGTAAAGCTGAGAAAGTATAGTTCTATGTCTTAGACCTCGTCCCTTGGAAATGGAACACTTTCCTCTATTTATAGACATTTAGGGTTCCTTTGGAGACGTTGGGGTGATAACGACCACCAATAATGGGGCCACGATCTCCCTCATCAATAGGAATAAATGTTGCGCATGCCCCCGAGATTCCCGATCCCGCCTTTTATCACACGTTTGAGTGAGGCAGACCCAACGGTCGACTGGCCGTTTGGGCTTTGACTGAATCGACATCGGGCTTCTTTGGTGGGCCTGGTAGGCCTTAGTCATCTGTCGACCGAGTTATCTCGAATGCCTGCCCAATGACTCAATAGTTGATTTTAATGGTTATTTCATTTCTTATTCATTATGTGATAATACAAGAAAACCTTTAGGTTAGCCATTAAAAGCTTCTAAAAAATTATAAGATAATTTTTAGATGGATGTGCTATGATTTAAACTTGTATATTTAAATACCTAATACATGATTAGGTTAACACCCTGAAAAATCATTCCTTATAGTTGATTAAAACCTTAATAAAAGTTATTAACCAATCCTAATAATTTTTGAATTTTAGGATTCAACTAGTTGATAGGATTAACTAGTTTCATGAAGCCATACTAAATCAATGTTGCACATTTAAATAATTAGCATCCTTAAAGGATCATGAACCGGTGTCTAGAAAGTTTGTAACTAGAGTTGTGGATCACCTCAGCTTGATTGATGGGGGCAAGTGATCCTAGCCTAGCCAAACCCGTCTGGCCATGTTCTACTGGACCACAAGGATGCAAGTAATTTTATCTGATATCTTGCATAAAAATCCTTACTTTTGGAATTTGGAAACCAGGTATTCATGTTATAGTTTTTGTCAACTCAAACTGTAAAATGGCTATCTTTTGGGATCCAAATCCATTCTACATATGATGTAGTTCAAATTAACCCAAACCATCGCGTCGTGAACATAACCGAGTGCCGGTGTGAGTTAGGACTGGACAAGAAAGTAAGGGTCAGACTGGACTAGTCATTATGACTTGTTGAGCCAACTCAAGGTCATAAGTGACTATGGGTAAAAACTGATAAGGGAATCACATATGATGTGATTGATGAAGAGTCATCTATCGATCACAGAGTCAAGCAACTTGTTGAGTCAACTCAAGGTTGTGAGACTTATGGTTGTTCGATCCATTTAACACTAAATTTATTAATAAATTTGTTCATTATTATGGCTTAAAAAGTTCTCTAAAATAGAGGGATTATATAGTTAGATAAAAACCAATCTAATTTTATTCAAAATTTTTGAACACATGCTAATTTTAGGAGTTCTATTCTTTGCAGCATGACGAGTGGAATTAAATATATCCTAAACAAGAATATATCAACTGGTTATAAAAATGATGACTGGCTAAGAGATATAAAAACAACACGTGAGCAAAAGAAGAAAGGGCATACTGATGCCTCAACTTCTATAATGGTTATACAAAGTATAGTTCTTTCCGCAACTTCTAATGCATGGGTATTAGATACCGGTGTGGACTCTCACATCTGTAACAAGTTACAGGGAATGAGAATTAATAGAAGGCTCGAAAAGAATGAGGTCGTTCTCTAGGTCGGCAACGCAGCAAGTGTTGCTGCTATATCTGTGGGAGATGTCAAACACACATTGGCGAGTGGCGCTAACTTTCTTCTAAAGCAGTGTCACTATATCCCCAATTTTCTATGCAATATTATCTCCGTCTCGGCCTTGGCTAGAGAGAGTTTCAATTTTACTATCAACGAAAGGGTTATGAACATTTTCTTTGATAATAAATTGCTTCTAAAGAAGTGTTACTATATCCCCAATTTTCTATGCAATATTATCTCCGTCTCGGCATTGGCTAGAGAGGGTTACAATTTTACTATCAATGAAAGGGTTATGAACATTTTCTTAGATAGTAAATTGCTAGGATTTGGGACCCAAAATAATGGTGTGTATCCTTTGTGTAATGATGTTGTATTAAATGTTAATACATGAAAATTGAAGGAATCAGTTTATAATGAAACCTACCTTTGTCATTGTAGACTAGGCCATATCAGAGAGAATAGACTCAGCAAGTTACATAAAGAAGGGTCTTTGGACCTCTCGGATTATGAGTCATACGACACTTGAGAGTCTTGCCTCAAAGGTAAGATGGCCAAAACTCCTTTTGCATGACAAGAGGAGAGAGTTAGTGAACTCTTGGGTCTCGTACATTTGGATGTATATGGAACCATGTCTACATTAGCCAAAGGAGGGTATTCATATTTTGTTACGTTTACTGATGATCACTTTAGGTTTGGACACATGTTCTTGATGAAACACAAGTCCGAAACATTTGAGCGATTCAAAGAGTACCTAACGAAGTCGAAAAACAAACTAGCAAAAGTATTAAATTGACAAAGAGAATGCTTGAGCCATGAGTTCCTTGCGTATTTAAAAGAAAATGTGTTTCTCTCTCAGGTCACGCCTCCTTATACACCTCAACATAAAAGTGGGTCAGAGAGAAGGAATCACACTTGATGGAAATTGAATTCCACCCCAAGTGATTTTGATGATGAGCACACCAAATGAAACTTAGTGTACTAACTACACTACAATTAAGTGTGCAGGATATACGAAGCTTTACTCATACTCAAAGAAGCGCAATTTACGCTCAAAGACTAGGACGAACGTAGCTAAGATCAAATAATGAAGTTCAAAGCTCAAATAGAACAAGAAGCTCAAGTGAAGCTCACATCTACTTCATCAAATCGATCAAGCTTTCGAAGACATGTCCTAAGTCTATAGTGAGTGTGTTGTGTCTTTTTAGGGTATTGTTAAAGCCAAATCATATAGACAAACACACACACACAAACGATTTGAAAATATTTTTGAATATCTTTTAAATCATCTTCAAAATATTTTTGAGAGCTTTCTATAGTCAACTTATAAATTCCGTGGTGAAACTCCACACACCCTGGAGTCAGCTACCTGTCTGACTAGCTGTGTCGCAAGAAAAACTCCTCTGGGAGTCGACTACCAGCTGAGAATCAAGATTTCCTAAAACACACTGGGAGTCGACTACCACTCCTAGGGAGTCGACTACCAGCTGTAAAATTTTGACGTTTTTGACTTGAATTTTGAAATATCGTTGAGCGATTTTCTCCATGATTTTTGGGTCAAAAGTCAAAGTATTTTGAAATTCGAATTCTCGGTTTTTGTCCTATAAATAGAGGACCGTTTTCATTGAGAAAAAAACAACTATCGAATTCAAAATCTCTCGTGCAAACTCTCTAAAGTTCTAAGCTCTCATTCTTTCTCTAGCCAATTCGATTTTATTCGTGATCTTGCAAAATTCTGTTATTATTTTTAAAGATCATATTCTCATTTTATTGGCTAACTGTTTTTCAAATCCGTATTAATTTTCTTGATTTTTGTTTAAAGGATTTTTGAAAAACAATAGATCTAGATCACAAAGAATTCATTCGTATCTTTGTGTGATCTAGAATCTCATTCTATCAAGCCACTACACACAATTTTGTCTATTATTGTTTGGCTATAGAATCTGGGTGTAAAACCAATCTTCACCAATTTATTGTGGTGAATTGGATATCATTTTTTATTGTGTTGTTGTTGGAACACTAGACAAGTCTAGGTGTTGCCAGTCGAGAAATCCTGGTCAAGACTAGATCGTTGGAAATCCTAACGAGTGGAGTTAGGTACTTGTATTTGCCAAGGCAGATAGTGGAAAATCTCGTACCGGATTTGTCGGGGACTGGACGTACCCAAAAGTTGTGGGGAACCAGGATAAAAATCCTTGTGTCTGCGATTGCTTATCTGTGTTTGTTTATCTTTGCTCTTACTTTATTATTCGCTAATTATTCATTTGTTGCAAAGATCAACTTACTTTTATCCGCTGTGAATATAATATTTATCTTACTTGCAATCTTATCTGTGCTTATAAATACTCTGGGAGTCGACTACTGTTCATAGGGAGTCGACTATCTGCTGTGAAATTACTCTGTGTATTTTAAGATTATTTTGTTGATTAAGAACCAAGCGTAGATCGCTCTACTTGGTTTCTTAGGCAACATTAGAAGGGTTTTAATTAACGAACGAAAAAGTTTACTATTTGCACAACACTATTGACCGGCGCCCCGCTTGATGTCGCGGCGGCGCGGTGTCGTTTACCGCAAGTTTCACGGTTAGTGTAGGGTGCGGGAATATCGAACTCAGGGAGGCGAGGTTGTGCTTGGGTCAGGTAGGACCTAAATCACCCCGAGGGGCGAGCTAGCCCGAATCGGTGAATGGTTGTCACGAAAGGAAATAAATGGGTATGAACAACAAGAAAGAAAACCCGGGACTTTGGTTTCCGACCCGACGAGAGACTCTCCCCGATACAGCCTACGGGTATGGATAGCGATCGGGATCAGGGTCTAATGGTGAGACGTTGCCTCTGAAAGTGGTACCGGCGTCCCATGGGCCCGATATTCCGGTCGGTGCCAGGATGATACACCGGACTTCCCGGATTCGATCAGTGGGCACTCTCGTGTCCATTAACACTGATCGATCCCGGGAGCACTAAGCCCGCAACGATATCTCCCAACGTCTTATCATGCCGCTCCCGCGTGCTAGGATTCGGCGTCTACGCTAAGGGCGTGAGCTATGGCTAGGGAGTCAACCGCCAAGTTTATTCCCCCTTGGCCCGACGGTCAAAGGCGGTCTTTTTCCCGCCGATGACAATGAAACACCCCACGTAACCGTTAGATTCTTACTCCCTATCGATTTCCTAACCCTATGGACGCATCGGGAAGAGCCCCCGAAGGGGTTTCCACCAAAATCCCAGATTTGGGAACTACTCACAAAAATTCATGAAAAAGCGATCTAAATGAAATTTAACCGTTGGAATCATAATCAGACAATTGCAATGCGGAAGTAATAGAGTAATAAAGACAATACTAAAATTTTAGAAAGATCTGAAAACTTACAAAAGAGTAACAATTACAGCCGTCACAGGGAAATAAAACAGTAGAAAAAATAACAGCTCCCGTTTCTGGAACCCTAGGGGTTCTATTTATAGACCGTCGCATCAACCGATCGGTTGACAAGTCAACCGATCGGTTGATCCGTTACAAATTAATATCAGAAAACGGCGAGTTTTCACCCGATCACATGAACCGGTCGGGTGAGTTCTTGAGTGACCGGTTGGATCTTGAAGCAGTCGGGTGAATCGATCGGTTCGACGTCCGTGTCTTCGGCTCTTCTTTTTCAGCTACAGATGAACCGATCGGGTGAGAGTCACCCGATCGGTTGGCGCTTTGCTTCGAGAAAACAGAGAATAGCCCCCGCTGAACCGGTCTGCGAACCGGTCGGGTGGCTTCTTCGTGAGCTGCGGCAGAGACCGGTTGGTGCACGCGTGCATCACCCGATCGGTTGGAGATGACCAACCGACCGGGTGAGGGGCTGAAAGATGAACTCTTTGGCGTTTGACCCCCTGGATCATGCGTGACTTCTCTCGTTGCTCCGGGTACTTGGGATATCATCGTTAAACGTCCCCTACGTGGTCAATCCCCTGCAATCATGGATAAACAAAGAAAAGTGAAAGAAAACGGGAAAATACACGAAAACGAATAAGAGACGGCGGAAAAACACGGAGAAACACAAAAGAAAACGTGCGTGAATATATGAAATATAAACGCACGTCAAAATCCCCCAAGCTGAACTCTTCCTCGTCCTCGAGGAAGACGAGTGAGAGTAGGAGCTCGGAAGGGAAAAATAGAGAGGAAGAAAGAAAAAGAAAACTCTAAGCCCTAGATCGTCCATCAGAGCCACCAAAATCAAAAACGACACACCAAGCAAGCAAACGCCAAATCACACCACTAAACCTAGGAAAGCGAGTCCAAATAAGTGTCGTGGGTCCACGCAGTGAAGCGCGAGTGAGCGTGGTCGTGTGCTAGCAAATGGTGATGCTTTCTACGATGTGCAATGATGCTCGATATACACAAATCCAAGAAATGACCCAAAATATTGATCCGAATTGAATTAAGCGGCGAATATAAGCTCAAGCATGCATGAGAAGAGTGGGAATAGAAGCGTATCATGCATCGGGGACTCCACAACTAGGGTTAAGGAAATCACGTCACTATAGCTTAGATACTAGCTAAAAAGTTCCTAAGCCAAGTGTTTTCGATAACGACGGGGGTTGAGATGATGTGGAGAAGAACACTCGGTGCAAATTCTCGCCTTCCCTTTATTCTCGGCAAATAGGAAAATATTCACACGGGAATTTTTTTGGGTTTTGGGTATTTGCATATTTTTTTGGCTTTTTGGCTATACAATCCTTTTCTTTTCTTTTTGGGTTTTTCTTTTCTTTTCTCCCTTTTTTTTGGATTTTTGGGTTTTTGGCTATACACATGTGTACTCTCCCAAGTGGGAGAACGGTACACGACGAGGGGATTTGCACCAAGTAAAACAAAAAAGAAGTCGAAATCTAAACACTCGGGCAAAGGAAACTATTCTCGCTAAATAGAGCTTAGGCTAAATGGGTTATCCTAGTCCTTAGTTGTGGAATCCCGACGCATGCGAATTGAAGTATACGATATAAATATAGCATGCATATAGTGGAAACAAATACCGCATATTCAAATCGGAGCATGATAATCTAGGGGTCATTCCTGGACCGGTATATAAAGTAAATCACAAAGCAGAAGCACACCAAATTCTAGTCACGACACACGACTCACAAAAAGCTAAGTGGACCCACGATGCGTGAAATGCAAGAGGACTCGAAATCCTAGGGTTAGTGAGTGTGATTATCGATGCAATGCTAGGTGTGTGTGACTTTGTGGCGATTCATCATAGGATTCATCTCTAGGAGAAAGAGCTAGAAAAGAAGAAAAGAGAAAAAAAAAAGAAAAACACGGAGAGAAACGACTCAAATAAACGAAAAGAAGGACTCAAACGACGCACACAGTGCGACTCCCCCAAGCTGAAGTTTGCATTGCCCTCAATGCAATATGAGTGAGTACGGGAGGGCAATGAAAATGGGGGGAATACGCACTGACACAAAAAGAAATGAAAACGAGGAAAATACATAGATGAAACTGAAAAAGAAAGAAAGATCAAAATCAAACAATACGAAGATAAAAATAAAATCACATGACACGACACTCAAAAAGTGAAAAACAAGCACACACACACAAAAATGAGAAAAACAAACAAAACACGACAGCACACCAAAACAGACGTCCCCCAAGCTAGACCAGAAAGTGCTAGTGAAGTGATATGATCAAGGGAATGCAGAGATATGCAAGGGGGAGTCAAAAACAAAAGAGAGAAAATCAGAAAGCAATACGCAAATAGTCCCCTCCCCCCGACAGAGACAAAGCAGGGCCCCGAAAAGACAGATGGGCACAAATATGGGGGTGTGGCAAAAGTGGGAGAGAAAAATCAAGCAGGGGCACCACCCTCAGGGGGTGGTGACGGGGGCCTGCGCCGAGGACCAGGAGTCGTGGGGGGTGGAATGTGGAGCTCGGAGACGTCGGGTGGGTCTTCACGAATGTGGCGAATGAAGCTTTGAAGAAATGGGAGATCTTGGTCGACGGACTCCTCGGTTATCTGACCACCCTGCCCAGCTAGGAGGATCATGGCCGTGAATCGGTCGGCATGATCATCGGTTTGGAAATGCATCCCAAATTCGGGATCGTGAACGTGAGGTGGGGAAGTGGTGCTTGGCGTGGTGGGTGGGTTGGAGGTGGTGGGTTGTGAGCGACGTGTACGACGGGTGGGCCTAGGGTTCGAAGAGCTGGCGCCGGTGGGCTTAACACGGCGGGGAGGCATTGTGGGGGTGTCGTTCGTGTGCGTAGGTATGCAAACGTATAATGAATTCAACACAAACACGAAATACGAACAACAATCAAATGGAATATTCACGGTAAGATTAAAATTAAGCAAAGGAGCGAGTTTACCCAAATGAGATGAAGATAGTTGCTCGTTGACGCCCCGATGCTACTGGATTGGAGCACGCTGTGAAGCCGCATCGATCTCTTCAACAAGTTTCGATGTTTGGGGAGGATGGGTGAAATTTATGGTTTTGTGTGCAGGGAGATGGCGGGGGAATGGAGGGAAATCGATGGTTGACGGGTAGGGAGATGGCGGGGGAAGATGATCGAGGTTGATCTTGGGGAAGAAAGAAGGTAGGTGCAAGAGAGGAGTCGAAACGGCGGCAATTTGGGCGGTCGGGCGAGGATGGAAATGAACGGGTGTCGGGGGGGTTTATATAGAGTTTTAAGTCAAACCGATCGGGTGACTTGTCACCCGGTCGGTTGACGGTTAGGTCGAAAATCTTGCCGAAGAAATGCTACAGGCGAACCGGTCGGTTGACTTGTCAACCGATCGGTTGGCCGCTCCACACATTTTCCCGAGAACTTAGGGCTGCTCACCCGGTCACGTCAACTGATCGCGCTCGAACTCAACCGATCGGTTGATATTCCCCAAAAATTTCCGAGAGTTCTCCCCAGCTCACCCGGTCTGCCACCCGGTCTCCTCATTACTCAACCGATCGGGTGACTTGTGGACAGATCTCGGCATGTATCTGATACATCCCAACCGATCGGGTGAGTTGTCACCCGGTCGGTTGGGGCTTGTTTCCTGCAAAAACCAAGAAATTTGCTTAAGTCCCCGAACGGATGTTCTCGCGACTGATTTTATTTATAAAAAAGGATAAAATAAAGTAAAAAATAACGCTAAAAATTGGGAGAAAGGTTTTAGAACATGGGTTGCCTCCCATGAAGCGCACTTGTTTAACGTCGTTGGCTCGACGCCCGCAAGAGATGCTCATGGTGGTCGATACGGGTGATGCCCGAAGTTTGGCATCTCTTTCTCATTGGAGCTGGAGGCACTTGAAGTAGTCAGCTGCTGGAAAAATACTTGCTCGACTACCCTCCCCTTGTTCTTGGGGTCCGGGGGCTTTTCCTTGGTGTTGGCGCTTCCTGCCATCTTCTTCAGGATCCGGACCTCGTCTTAAGTGAGGTCCGTGGGCTCTTTCCCCGTTCTCCCCAAAGGAGGAGCTTTGGCGAACCCGGGAGGGGTCGTTCTTGCTGTGCTCGGTTTTCCAGCAGCTTCTTTGTACTTGGGGCCGTCTCCATCTTCTGAATACCCCAAGTCATCGGGGGGGTTTCTCAGGAGAATCTCCCAGGAGCTCTCCTCTGCAGCTTTTTCTTCTTCTATCTCAAGCAAATTGCACCGGGGGTCATCAGGTGGATCGGGGTGCTTCATGGATAATCCCAGATCGAACTCAACTTTCTCTTCGCTGACGTTCAAAGAGAGTTTTTCGTTCTTCACATCTATTAGAACGCCAGCAGTGGCCATGAAAGGCCGTCCCAGGATAATGGGGGTGTGTGCGTCTTCAGGCATGTCCATGACTACAAAGTCCACAGGCACATGCACCCCTCTCACATTCACGGGGAGATCATCCACAATTCCCACCGGATATTTGACCGACCGGTCAGCTAGTTGTAGGGTCATACCGGTGGGCTCCAAATCACCCATTCCTATTCTTTAGTACATCGACAAGGGCATCAAGCTAACACTCGCTCCTAGATCGACGAGTGCACGATTAATCTTCATAGCCCCGATTGTGCAAGGAATAGAGAAGCTCCCCGGGTCCTTGAGTTTCGGCGGGTTTGCCCTCTGAATAAGAGCGCTACATTCTGCCGTCAGCACTACCTTCTCCTTTCTTGACCCTCTAGTCACCAAATCTTTCAAGAATTTTGCATAGGAGGGGATTGTTTCGATTGCTTCTAAAAAGGGGATTTGCAGGCTTAGGTCCTTGACCTTGGCGAAGAACTTGCCATATTTCTCGTCAATTTTTGCCTGAGCCAACCGTTGTGGAAATGGCACAACGGGTTTGTACACTTTCAGGCTCTCTTCCTCCTCCTTCTTCTCTTCTTCAGAGGCTCCCTCCGGAGTCATAGGATTTGATGACGAAGCACCGGCGTCATTCGATTTTTCGGTCGGTCTCTCAACGACCAATGGTGCTTCCGGGTTGCTAGGGTGCACTCTAGTAGGAATTTGTGTCCCGCTTCTCAGAACGATAGCGGACACATTTGCGTGCTCGTGCACGAGTGCCGAAGTTTGGGTTGCTCCCCTCGGGTTCACCTCCGGTTGTGGCGGCAATTGGTTTTGTGACCTTGCAAGGTTCGCCACTTGTAACCCCAGCTGGGTTACTTGGTCCGTGAGGGTCCGCTGACCCATTTCCAGCTTTTGGTTGATCTTCTCCTGGTTGGTAATATATTGAGTCAAAAGAGACTCAACCGGAGAGACGGCCCTCTGTTGGCCATACTGCTGCTGCTGCTGGAACGGCTGCTGAGTCCTGGGGGCGTAAGATTGCTGCTGAAATGGTTGCTGCTGAAATGGTTGCTGTTGAACCTGATTCTGCTGTGGCCTAGCCGACTGATATGTTTGTTGTTGCGGCTGCTGAGGCGGCGAGGGATGAAATGGTGGCCGGTAACTGAAGTTTGGGTGGTTTCGGTTGTTCGGAGAGTAGGCCGGGTTGGAATTTGTCCTTGGCGGATACGGCGCATTCCCCGTGGGGTTGTAAAATAGTGCGCTCGCCTGATCCAACGGTGGTGAGATGTCACCACCGTCGAATTCCCCAAAGAATTCGGACTCTACCGCAGAAATTTGCTGTGTACCGGCCCCACCGGCTCCTACCATCAGTGCGGAGATTTGGGTCGAAAGCAAGTCAAACTTGCTTGAAAGTTTGTCGACGTCCTCGACTCTGTGTATACCCCCAGATCTTGGTGTGGCTCTCTCGTCACACCACCGCTCATTGTTGGATGCCATATTTTCCAGAATATGCCCGGCATCTTCCTCGCTCCTAGACATGAAGGAACCCCCAGACGCGGCGTCCATATAAGATTTCAGGTCATCCCTCAACCCATTGTAGAACAGATTAATAATCTGCCACTTCGGAAGCTCATGGTGAGGGCATCTTCTTTGCATCTCTTTATATCTCGTCCAAGCTTCATGCAAGGACTCGTGGCTGGCCTGGGAGAAGGAGGAGATTTCACTCCTCAACTTCATGGTCTTCCCCGGAGGAAAGAACTTCGTCAGAAAAGCGTTGGAGAGCTTCTCCCAGGTGTTGAAAGTGTTGGGGTCCTTCCCCCTTAGCCATTGCTAGGCTTTGTCCCGCAAAGAGAAAGGGAACAGCTTCAGACGGATAGCCTCTGTCGTGACACCATTAATTCGGAAGGTGTCACACTTCTCCAAGAAGGAGTCCAGGTGCTCGATCGGGCTCTCCATGGGTGCACCCGCAAACTGGTCCTGCTGGATCCATGTCACTAGAGACGGCTTCAGCTCAAAGCTTTGGGCCGCAATAGCTGGAGATCGGATGGCGGAAGTCGACTCGATGGATGGCATCGAGTACTCCAGCAAAGACTTGTGAGGTGTGGTGTTCTCCTCCATGGATTCGGGATCTTCTCTTCTTCGCTTCTCGGTGACCAAACGCCTAAGTGTGGCGTTAATCTCTAGATCGAGGGGAATCAAGTCGTCGAGACACCTTGAACTCCTGCGCATGAAAAACAACAAACACCCGTGAAGCGACAAGTGGGAAAGAAACAGATAAAATAGGAAATAAAAATAAGAAAAGTAAAAAAGAAAAAGGAGAATGCGAAAATTATCGCGAGGTAGGGATATGAGCTAGACACGAGGGTTCATGAGATCCTAGAATAACAAGCACGTTGCCTCCCCGGCAACGGCGCCATAAACTTGACCGGCGCCCCGCTTGATGTCGCGGCGGCGCGGTGTCGTTTACCGCAAGTTTCACGGTTAGTGTAGGGTGCGGGAATATCGAACTCAGGGAGGCGAGGTTGTGCTTGGGTCAGGTAGGACCTAAATCACCCCAAGGGGCGAGCTAGCCCGAATCGGTGAATGGTTGTCACGAAAGGAAATAAATGGGTATGAACAACAAGAAAGAAAACCCGGGACTTTGGTTTCCGACCCGACGAGAGACTCTCCCCGATACAGCCTACGGGTATGGATAGCGATCGGGATCAGGGTCTAATGGTGAGACGTTGCCTCTGAAAGTGGTACCGGCGTCCCATGGGCCCGATATTCCGGTCGGTGCCCAGGATGATACACCGGACTTCCCGGATTCGATCAGTGGGCACTCCCGTGTCCATTAACACTGATCGATCCCAGGAGCACTAAGCCCGCAACGATATCTCCCAACGTCTTATCCTGCCGCTCCCGCGTGCTAGGATTCGGCGTCTACGCTAAGGGCGTGAGCTATGGCTAGGGAGTCAACCGCCAAGTTTATTCCCCCTTGGCCTGACGGTCAAAGGCGGTCTTTTTCCCGCCGATGACAATGAAACACCCTGCGTAACCGTTAGATTCATACTCCCTATCGATTTCCTAACCCTATGGACGCATCGGGAAGAGCCCCCGAAGGGGTTTCCACCAAAATCCCAGATTTGGGAACTACTCACAAAAATTCATGAAAAAGCGATCTAAATGAAATTTAACCGTTGGAATCATAATCAGACAATTGCAATGCGGAAGTAATAGAGTAATAAAGACAATACTAAAATTTTAGAAAGATCTGAAAACTTACAAAAGAGTAACAATTACAGCCGTCACAGGGAAATAAAACAGTAGAAAAAATAACAGCTCCCGTTTCTGGAACCCTAGGGGTTCTATTTATAGACCGTCGCATCAACCGATCGGTTGACAAGTCAACCGATCGGTTGATCCGTTACAAATTAATATCAGAAAACGGCGAGTTTTCACCCGATCACATGAACCGGTCGGGTGAGTTCTTGAGTGACCGGTTGGATCTTGAAGCAGTCGGGTGAATCGATCGGTTCGACGTCCGTGTCTTCGGCTCTTCTTTTTCAGCTACAGATGAACCGATCGGGTGAGAGTCACCCGATCGGTTGGCGCTTTGCTTCGAGAAAACAGAGAATAGCCCCCGCTGAACCGGTCTGCGAACCGGTCGGGTGGCTTCTTCGTGAGCTGCGGCAGAGACCGGTTGGTGCACGCGTGCATCACCCGATCGGTTGGAGATGACCAACCGACCGGGTGAGGGGCTGAAAGATGAACTCTTTGGCGTTTGACCCCCTGGATCACGCGTGACTTCT